>JASPKZ010007673.1:125000-725000 GCA_030220185.1 Diploptera punctata | reverse complement strand
TATAACTGGTAGAATAATAGTTTTATATATTTTCAGCTTAACATTTTTTGAAAGGAGTTGGGACATCAAAAGTCTCTGCAATGCATAATAGCACGCATTTCCAGAATTGAGCCTATGTTTAATTTCTTATAAAACAAATAATTAAGTTTAACAAATGTAACAAATTTATATAAAGACATGCATTTGTATGGAAATTCGGACTTTGTTATAAACCTAGTTTTCATATTATTCATTGAGATCTATGCGTAGTATAGTAACATTTTTAAATTTGTGATAGTTACCTAGAAATCATAGTGGCCTCTGTGATATAGAATAAAATCTAAGTATAGTGGTCCCATATGATAATGTCTAAATAACTATTATAGAAACAAATGAATGCAATTTATAACTTAGTGTATAGATCCGTGCATTGCATATGCATGAAGGTATTGATTAAATGATTAAACCCATCATGATATCACAAGATACCATCAAATAAATGAAATACAGTGGCGTGCGGTGGTCAGGGCTATTATCCCAGCTGTATGACGAAAATATGACTCATATAAAAACTTATGACTCATCTAATATATAAAAATAAATGTTTGTTTGTTTGTTTGTTTGTTCATTCATTCATACTTTATGCGTGGCCATACCGTTGATCCGATTGTGATGGGGCTTTTTGCAAAATATTCAAGAGATTCCTGGGATGAACATAGGCTGTAAGAGAGTTGTGATACTCAACTCCTACACCCTTAGAAATCACCCTTTGTAGTGGAAAACGTGAAAAAAGTAGCTCTTTGAACGCTTAAATGACTTACGCTGCCTAAACCATAACAAATACATAAAATTAATGTACAGAGAATTGGATATCTCAAAAAGCTTTACAAAAGATCCGCGACAGCATATGTTTATCTCTTACGGATAACTCACAATAACCATTTTTGTCTTTCATTGATGCCAAGAAGATCGAGACAAGTACATAGATTCCTGTGCAAGCATACCAGCACATGACATGTGTTCTTTTATGGATAACTCACAATAACAAATTTTGTCTTTTAGCTCATTTATGCCAAGAAGATCGAGAAAAGTAGATTCCCGGGCAACACCGGGAATCTTAAAATAATTACGATATACATTTATAATTATTTTTCATTTTACTTATTCAACTAATCATAAGAAGTACATTAATTTTCGTCTTTCAGCTCATTTATGCCAAGAAGATCGGGATGAGTAGATTCCTGGATGACGCCGGATAATCAGCGCGGGGTATATCTAAAAATAATTACGATATATATTTTTCCTCTCACTTATTTAACTAAACATAAAACACATTAATTTTCGTATTTCAGCTCATTTATGTCAAGAAGATCGGGATAAGTAGATTCCCTAGCAACGCCGGGTAAACAGCACGGGGGTATCTAAAAAATATACTTATTTGATTTTCATAAGTAATGCCACGAGTGATTTCCAAATTATCGATAAATTCATGACTCATGAAGTGAGGAGTGAATTTATCTAGAGAATTTGGAAATCAAGAGTGGCATTTGTTAGGACTATTTAACGAATAAAATTAAGCTGTTTACTCACAAATCATTATTTAACTAGAATTATTCCCCTCAGGGGTCCTCATCTAGGGGATATGTGGATGGCGACCACAAGGTGCCCAAGCTGAGCAAAACATTTCTTCCACTTACTTGTGTTTTGCACTCTTTTAACTTTACTATCTAACCTCTCTTGGTTAACTCTTGTTTTTTTTCGACCCCGACGCTATTAGGGCATCTGAGGACTAGGGAGTCTTTCCTTTCTTCCATTTCTTCTTTCCTTTATTTTCTTTTCTTCTCCAGAAAAGCCTGACCAGAGGCTATAAGATGGCAGCCCCATCACTGGTCTTGCTTTCCTTTGGCCAGCAACCAATCAAAGGGACTATTATTATGCTTTCAAGTCTTATACGAGAATTTCCCGGAGGGAAAATTTTCTATAGGATCGTAACAGGCCTTAGCCTAATACTTGGAAGGAAGAAGAAGAGGAACTGTAGTTATTTTAAAATATTTATATATTTAATGTAAACGGCGATGTTTGAAAACAAATGAGAAACAATAGGTATGCTTCATCTGCTTCTTTTGTTTATCACTGCAACCAGATCATACTATTTATTGCCAAAGGAACGCAATATTGTAAGAATGCTCTCTAGTGGAGAAAAAATGAAACACATCAAACTGTATATTAATTCATTTCTGATGTCGTATGATGTAAATATGACAATTATATTTTTCTGGATTGTTACCTGGGAAAAAATACATTTAAGAAAGTGCAAGCAGTGGTTTCTTTTTTTGGTGGTATAATCAATTGCTACAAATGTTTTTATATTAACTCCCGCATGCAGCATGTGTTGACATTCATGCACTATATATACAATCTGGTAGCCGTATTTCTCACGGGCTCTGTCACTGCAAAATAACGGTCAGACCTGTTCAGAATATTAAAAATGAGGAGCTTTCTTTAATATGGTAATTATAACACTGATAAATATTTCGTGAAACACGACTCTGATTGGTTGTAAAACAGAAATCATTGAAACGTGATTGGTCATTGACTCCCATTTGGGGCATGAGTTAAATAGTCATATTTAAGATATAATTCAGTGACAGCTGTTTCGGTACACTGTACCTTCTTCAGACATGTTAACAAATTATGAATATAAAATTATAAATATGGATTTTCATCAAGTAAACACCAATTCAATTGATTAAAAAATATACATTTATAATTATTTTTCCTTTTATTTATTCAACTAAACATAAAAGAACATTAATTTTCATTTATTAAGGTGTAGCAGCGCATGTCGGGTATTAGCTAGTAATATATAAGAACTTACTGCCTTGTATTTTTTTGTTAGATCCGGTAAATATGGAGTTGGCCTACCCTGTTATAGGAGGTCATTTTTCTTGTCGAAAGGTTTGAACGAAAATTATCAAGAATGTAAATTATAAATTAAACAGTCACTTACATTCATTTTTACTAAATTGACAAATCACATTTACAGTAACAGTTTAATACGTATTAATAATGCATTTGAACAAACTCAGTGCCGATATTAAATTCAACTGTTGCTTTCCACAAATAATACATACACGTTTTTAATAATTCAGTTGCCCAAGGGCAGGTCCTTCACTGCAATCAAAGCATTTTCATGCTATGCTTGCAGCTTTACTAGGGAATTGTAGGTTTGGTAGCTTCCACCGGTGAGGATGATGATGATAATGATAAGGATGATGATTGCGATGGCCATATGATTTTGGGGACTGTTTGGGCCTTAAAGTTTTCCTGACATTTGTCTTAGAGGTGAGGAAAAATCCCGATAAAAACCTCACCCAGAAAAACTGCCCCGACTGGGGATCGAACCCGGGCCCACTGCGTAACAAGGCAGCATGCTACCTCGAGACCACAGCGGTGGACAATACAAATAAAGCTTCCTAAATTAACAAATTACTTACTATAGCTGACAAAAGTATCACATAATTTTATTTATTTTTTTATTATAAGGAAAGAATCACATAGTTCAGGGACCTTTGCAATAATGGGATACACATCTGCTCACATGTAGTCTATAATTACATCATTGATTAGATTACTAAGGAATGCTTAATCTGGAGGTCCTAAAACAATACACACAGCTGTTTCTTATAACAGATTGCTTCTAATATAATTTCTCTTTCCTGTTTCTTGTTTAATAATAAACATACTATTGACCAAAAATAAAGAATTCATTGTATACTGTAAGGGATTGTAAAAATTCTACACATGGTGCTCATATTGAATGCATAAAATAGTGAAATTTGAACTTTTCTCTTTCCAGGAATATTGAAATTATGTTTATATTTTTTGTAGTTCAGAAGAAATAAATGTTTGAAGTCTGTTTCTTCTTTCTGAATATGTCATATATATGGTATGATAAGAAAAATAAATGCCTGGACGGGATTCGAACCCGGAACTCTGAGTCTGTGCCTCAGCGTGTTATCCATTACACCACCAGGTGAATCCAATTCAAACACTTATTTTTCTTATATATGTATTATATTCTCCATTATTACTAGATGTCGCGAGAACTCGGTCTTCACTGCCATCTAGTAGCTGACTATAACAAGTAAGCAAATTAAAGAGAACATTTTTACTTTATAGCAGTGACGCTTTATCGATGTTATAATTAAATGTTTAACATTGAACAATGCAAGCTTAATATGGCATGATAAGAAAAATAAATGCCTGGACGGGATTCGAACCCGGAACTCTGAGTCTGTACCTCAGCGTGATATCCATTACACCACCAGGCGAATCCAATTCAAACACTTATTTTTTTATATATATATTCTTGCAGGAAGTGTGATGACCTTTAAAGCAATAATGAAACTTTTTCTTTGCTTAAAAAAAAAGCTTTCTTTTAATTTAGGCAATAAATATGTTTCAGTTATGTAATATGGAATAAATATTGTGCTTTTTTTACATTTTGTGATATAAACCAAAGTAAAATGATTTTTAAAATTTGACAAAACATGATTTTAATTCATTCTTATTTTGAATTTTTAGATACGTGCAGAGGCAGAAGCTGAAGCGAAAAAAATGAATTTAAATAGCGTATGTCTATGTTTTGAAGCATTTACAAGAGAACATGGAGTTTTGCAACCAATTTGCAATCCAATTTTTTCTTCAGCAATCAATAATATGAGTGAGTAATTTTTTTTACTATAAAACACCTTAGCAATGTAGCGAACGTATGATTCAGTTTTATATATCAAATTTGGGAATTTTTAAAATTACGACGTTCAAATGATGTTTTTATTATTGATTTAACATTTCTCACTGAAAGATAAATTATATTTGAAGAGAAAAATTTTCGCCTAGACCGAGACTCGAACCCGGGACCCTTGGCTTTCCGGACCAAGTGCTCTACCGACTGAGCTACCAAGGCAAGTTACGATCTAGACACAAATTTTTCTCTTATATACGTTGTAATTCCCTGTCGTCAAGTGCTTTTAAAACCATTGCTTCTATTGACGATTTTTATTATTAATTTAACACTTCTCATAGAAGGATAAATTATATTTGAAGAGAAAAATTTTCGCCTAGACCGGGACTCGAACCCGGGACCCTTGGCTTTCCGGGCCAAGTGCTCTACCAACTGAGCTACTTCAAATATAATTTATCCTTCTATGAGAAGTGTTAAATTAATAATAAAAATCGTCAATAGAAGCCCTACTGGCTATAAAGTAGTGTTAAATTCCCAATAAATGTCTTCTTAACTAAGAAGCCGCCATTTGCAAAGATAGAAGCTATGGTTTCAAGCATTTGGCGCGAGGGAATTACAACATACATAAGAGAAAAATTTGCATCTAGATCGTAACTCGCCTCGGTAGCTCAGTTGGTAGAGCACTTGGCCCGGAAAGCCAAGGGTCCCGGGTTCGAGTCCCGGTCTAGGCAAAAATTTTTCTCTTCAAATATAACATTGCTTCTATCTTTGCAAATGGCGACTTCTTAGTTAAGAAGACATTTATTAGGAATTTTAACATTACTTTATAAAGCTAGTAAGGCTTCAAATGATGTTTTTATTATTGATTTAATATTTCTCACTGAAAGATAAATTATATTTGAAGAGAAAAATTTTCGCCTAGATCGCAACTCGCCTCGGTAGCTCAGTTGGTAGAGCACTTGGCCCGGAAAGCCAAGGGTCCCGGGTTCGAGTCTCGGTTTATGATTATGATAACAGAGAGTGCATTTTCTTATTCATTTTTTTTATATTCTGCTTAATTTTGTTGTTTATTTTGTTTAATGCCAAGGGATTCATCAATTTTTCATCGTCACATTTGATATTTAATTTTAGGAAGTGATATTTTGAGGTTATTTTAATTATATTATTTTTAGTCTGATTATCTTACCTCGATATTAATGTTCATTTGTTCTTGGACATGTTTCAAAACAATTCTGTTTTATCGTCACCTTGTCTGGACAGGAATTACAACGTATATAGAGAAAAATTTGCATTTAGATCGGTACTTGCTCAGGTAGCTCAGATGGTAGAGCACTTGGACTAGAGAACCAAGGGTCCTGGGTTCAAGTCCCGGTCTGAGAGTATGATTTTCCTCTTCAAATATGGTAAAAACACATCTTCATTTATTTAGGTGTAGCAGCATATGCCGTATTTAATAATAAATCTTACAAATCTGTGGTTCTAGAATTCTTAATACAATTTCTATACTTATATCTATATATTTAATTTATAATTGTTTTTCAGAAAGTGCTCTAACAGGAGAATTAAAAATTTGCCGCATTGATAAGCATGTAAGCAGTTGTGCTGGCAATGAAGAAGTATTCATTTTGGTTGAGAAAGTGGGAAAAAGTAAGTATACACCAGTGATTACTAAAATAACTTACCTTTATTCCAGTTCTTTGAGGGGTTATTTGTCATTTTGCTTTATATTTTGGTTAAGAATATGAATTTATGTAGAATAGTTGTTTTAACATCAATATAACTGGACTCTTTTTACATCGGAAAACTACAGTTATAAATTAATTTTCTGTAAACAAGGTAGAAAATATTACAATGTAAGACTCTTAAAATAATACTTTTATTAATCAAGGAGTTAAACAAGGATGCAGTATCTCTCCAGTTTTATTTAACCTATACATCAATGATATAATAGAAAAATGGAACGAACAAATAAAGGAATAAAATTAGATAAAACACACTACTTGAAAACATTATTATACGCTGATGACCAGGTAATAATAGCAAATACAGAAGACGAACTTCAGAGGAATATTTTTAAACTACATAATATATGTGAACAATATAATCTCAAAATATCCATAGAAAAAACCAAGGTAATGGCATTCCAAGGGAAAAATCAAATCAGATCGAAAATAGTAATAGGAAACAAAATCATAGAACAGGTGAACCATCTCATTTATCTAGGATGTGACATTTCATTTAATTATGATAATGATATAAATAATAAAATAGCAAAATTCCAGGGAATATGTGGTACGATAAAACGATCACTAAATAACAAAACAACAAGAGAGACCCAATTGAAATTTTATAAAATGTTGGCAGTACTGGTACTGCTCTATGGATCAGAAGCCTGGATACATAAAAAACAAGATCTAAGTAGGATAACGGCGGCAGAAATGAAATTTTTGAGATCTGTTAAAGGGTGCACTAAGGAAGACAGAATCAAGAACACAGAAATAAGACAGGAACTTGAAATATTTGCAACAACTGATAAAATAGATACATATAGACAAAAATGGAAGCAACACATAGACAGAATGAATGAAGATAGATATCCAAAACAAATAACAAAATACAAACCTAAAGGCACCCGAGATGTGGGCAGACCTAGAAAGAGATGGGCTGAAGTCGAAACGGGTCAACAGACCTAATCCATGAATGCAGATGATGATGATGATTAATTTTTAATTAATCTTGCATTCATGTAATAAAGTACCCAGATGAATTATATATTATTTCTTCATATCAATTCCTTCCAAAATGCTGTAATACTTTCTGACTCTAGCTCAGCCATAATGGCACTAAAACACAACCAGACCATCCAAAACCATAGAATAATAGAAGCCAAAAATTTCATCAGGATGTTGAAAAATCTAAACAGAAATGTTGTTCTACAATGGATTCCAGCACATTGTGGCGTGGAAGGTAATGAGAAGGCTGATATGCTTGCAAAAAAGGTACACTCATCCAACAGAGTAAGATCAATTACCTATCTTACAAATCAGTGCAACTCTACACCAAAATGAAAATAAAATCCCATATAGCCAAACAAAACAAAATCCAATGTGAAACCAAGATATGGAAGCCATTACTAGAACCAGATACAATACCAAACAGCCCCCGATCAATTGTAGTTGCATCTTTTTGTCTTGAAACTGGTCATGATTGCTTGGCAGCACATCTACATAGAATTAAGCTACTAGACTCTCCACACTGCATAGTACGCAAGGACACGAATATGATAATGAACAAGGATCACTTGATGTTCTGTGCTGATCTTTAGAAAATAGTTGGAACACCATTCCAAATTGCTGAATATTATTGGGAAGCCCACAAGCGAATGATGACAAATCAAGAGCTTCACAACATTTGAATACTACTACTATATTAAGAAGCTAAAGCTGTTACTATGATTGAAATAAGTATTAAAGTACACAACTAAATTATTGTAATCAAATGGTAAAGAGAAAAATTTATGCCTGAATTGGGAATCGAACCCTGAACCTTCCAGTTCAGGCATAAATTTTATTCAAAGTTAAAATTGGGAAACACATTATGAGGTTCTTAATTATAAATTAATGAGTCATTTTAACATCTTACCTCATATTTCATGTTTTTCAAACACGGTAACTATAGTTTTCAAATGATCTTGTCATTCATTTTCAACCGCCATTATTTAGTTGTGTAAGAGAATAATGGTTTTACTGACAAGACATTGCCTCTAGAAAATGATGGAAATAAAAGAAGCTGACTTTTTAATACACATTGTAAAAAAGAGTAGGGTGCGTGTAGGCAAACAGTTTTTGGACACTTTTGAAATCCAGAATGGGTTGAAGCAAGGAGATGCACTATCTCCTCTACTATTTAATTTTGTACTAGAACATGACATTACATTTTTAGAGGATGCAGAAGGCTTACAACTCAATGGTATTAATAAGCTGTTAGTTTATGCTGATGATGTAGTACTATTGGCCGATAGGAGATATTAAAGGACAACACGCACACACTATTGAGTAACACTGAGAAATTAGGACTGGAAGTAAATATCAGTAAAACTAAATATATGGTCACACATATAAATACATTATATAATGGAAATGGACAGCTAATGACAAATGAGGGAAATTTTGAGGAAGTGGCTGAATTCAAATACCTAGGAACAATAATCACAAATATGAATGAGACGCACAAAGAAATTAAACATAGGCTCAATTCTGGAAATGCATGCTATTATGCATTGCAGAGACTCTTGATGTCCCAACTCCTTTCAAAAAACGTTAAACTGAAAATATATAAAACTATTATTCTACCAGTTATATTATATGGATGCGAAACATGGACTCTTACTTTAAGGGAGGAAAGGAGATTACAAGTATTTGAGAATAAAGTAAGTAAAGTCATCACACTACAGGCCTCAGGAGGCCCTTGGGGTAGTAGGAGGTTAAGTCTCCCACTTTTTCTAGACAATCGGCACTTGATGTCAGCCGGGTTGTCAGCCCTGCGTGACGGCCGCCTTTACCCCAGAACAAGCGTCTGGTACTCATTTCAGTTAGAGGCTGAGTCGACCCCAGGGCCATAGTGCCGCCAGAAGGTTTGGGTCAGTTTAAAAATCCTGACCCCACCGGGACTCGAAAGTACTTAGGAAAATTTTTGGACCAAAGAGAGATGAACAAACAGGTGAATGGAGAAGACTACATAACAATGAACTACATGGTCTTTATAGGAAGCCAGATATAATAAGAACAGTTAAGTCTCGTAGACTGCGATGGGCAGGACATGTTGCACGTATGGGGAATGAAAGACTTTACATGGAAGCTTCTTGTAGGAAAGCCAGAGGGAAAACGCCCAGTTGATAGACCAAGAATGAGGTGGGAGAATAACATTAACTATGATTTGAGGGAAGTAGATTATACAGGGAATGATTGGAAAGCATTAGCTCATGATAGGGATGTATGGAGAGCTTATGTCTGTGCAGCCATGAACCTACGGGTTCGATAGTGCCAGTGAGTAAGTAAGTAAGTAATAATTTTTACTTAAGATTTAATCTCAGTATCTAAAATTTAAAAATATAATTACATTTTCATTATGCTGTATTTATTTTTGATTTTAGAAAATATTAAGATAAAATTCTTTGAGCTTGACGAAGAAGATAATGAAGTATGGTGTGACTACGGCAAATTCTCAGAACTTGATGTACACCATCAATATGCTATTGTGTTCCGGACACCGCCATACAGAGACACAGAAATTGATAAGACTGTAGATGTCTTCTTGCAGCTCTATCGTCCCACTGATGGTGACTGCAGTGAACCAATCAAATTCTCTTATAAACCATCCGATAAAGCAGGTAAGTTAATCCTCCTCATTCTAGTACACCTATTAAGTTATGTAGGTAGGAAATAACACTATGAGGTTTATTTTAATATTGTTTAGTTGTTTCTTGACTCACCTCATACTTCTTAACACTCAAGCAGACTCGAGTTTCTTCACTTCATTTGTGACATTCTCAATGCTGTATTACGTTCACAACTGATGTCCAACGGCCTTCTCTCCTCAGGAGAAATACACAAATACAGTGACAAATCTAGATATGTAAGGGAGTTAAGAAGTATGAGGTGAGTTCAAGAAACAATTAACCCATTTAAATCGGATGACGAGCTGAGGTCGCATGACGTTCTTAAGCACTAAAATCGTATGACGACCTGTAGTCGCGCAGTGCAGAGATTGAAAAAACACATTTTTAATTTATTTTGCTGCTCATAGATATCTGTTACATACACTTTTTCTTCTTCTACACATTCACAAGAATGCTATTTCATCCCCTCCATGCCATTTAGAAATTTCCAGAATGAGTTTTACCCTCAGAAAAAAAAAATGTGTCAGTAGTAAGAAAAATGGCACCAAGGAAAGTTAAGGGTATTGACAGTGATGGAATTAGGAAATTATTAGAGTGTGAATTAGGCAGTGATTGAGAAGTTTCTGATATATTTAGTGATGAGAGAAGTATTCATGAATCTATAAGTGATTCAGAAGCAACTTCTGCTGAAGAAGAGAGCAATGAGAGTGATAATGAACTTATTGTCCCGCCACCTGCAAAAAATCAAAGCCATATCACGCCAAGTGATTGGAAGTGGGTGAAATCTGAGAATAACCCTGTTGTATATCAGTTTAGTGGTTTTTAAATCCATTTTTACTCACTGGAGGCAATATTAAGTTGCTGCGTTACATTTAAATGCCAGGCAGTAGGACTTGGGATTTAAATCAGATTTCTGGAGTAGCAGAGCTCGACTTTAAATGAGAGGTGGATGGGTTAAACAAAAATAAAAATTAATTAAATAAAAATAAAACATAGTTTTATTTAAGGTAGAATATTTTTTATCACTCACCTCATATTGTTCTTCTTATTTGATTATAAACTAGTTTCGGAACATAGTTTCTGTTCCATCCTCAGTATCCTAAAATAAGTAGTTTTATTTGATTTTCATATTTATTATATAATTCAGTAACAGCTGTTTCGGTACACTGTACCTTCTTCAGACATGTTAACAAATTATGAATTGTGTTCCAACTGATCTAAGCAACAATACAACAATATTTATTTAAATTTTTAAATTTAACAAAGGGGATTCATTCAAATGAAGTTGAGAATTTAACAGTTTTTTACTACTTTTAAATTTATTAATTTCTACAGCCTCCAAAAGATCTTAACTTCTTACCCTTATCACAAACATGTAAAATTTCAAAATTTGGATCGAAACAATGATTAAATTGGAATAGGTGGTTAGCATATTTTGAATTTTGTAAATTTCTGTTATATGCTCTCATGTGTTCCTTTATCCGAGAGATAAAAGTTCTACCAGTTTGTCCTATATAGACATTGTCACATGTGCCACACTTCAATTTATATACACCTGATAATTTTTCTTTTTTTGTTTTGGTTTTATTGTTATATTTTGTAGAGTTTTATTAGTTTTAAATGCCACATTAATGTTCAACTTTTTAAAGTGTTTAGATATTTTATTTGAAAGTGGGCCTATGTATGCCATTACGACATATTTCTTTATGTTTTCTTTGGGTAAAGGAAAAACTTTGTTAATTGCTTTTTTGTAATGAACCTATCCTTAGGGTCCTCATCTAGAGGATATGTGGATGGCGACCACAAGGTGCCCAAGCTGAGCAAAACATTTCTTCCACTTACTTGTGTTTTGCACTCTTTTAACTTTACTATCTAACCTCCCTTGGTTAACTCTTGTTTTTTTAGACCCCGACGCTATTAGATCATCCGAGGAGTAGGGAGTCTTCCCTTTCTTCTTTTATTCTTTCCTTTATTTTCTTTTCTTCTCCAGAAAAGCCTGACCAGAGGCTATAAGATGGCAGCTCCATCACTGGTCTTGCCTTCCTTTGGCCAGCAACCAATCGAAGGGACTATTATTATGCTTTCAAGTCTTATACGAGAATTTCCCAGAGGGATCAAACACAACGCTGGAGGGAAAATTTTCAATAGGATCGTAACAGGCCTTGGCCTAATACTTGGAAGGAAGAAGATATTTGTTGCTTCATTTGTTATATTGTTGTTATTGTTACTAGGTCGAGCTAGGAAACGAGCACGGAATTCATTGACAGACGACATTCCTGTTGCCAAGGTTAAAGGATTCAGTAATTCAATATTAAACCATAATATACTGAATACATCAAATAACTTGCCACTAAGCACTGGATTGCTGGACGAAGACTTATCAAAACTGGAACCATCAGATCTGTTTGAATCAGTTCTCAATGAACATGCTCCTGATGGAATGAATTCAAGTGAATTTCAAGATTTTATAAGAACTTTGTCTTACTCAAGTAAGTTTTATTAAATTTTTTAAACGCTCATCTTTTTCTTTTTGGGAAAAAAATTAGTGGCATTCCACAATTACCCTTGTGGAGACACCTTATGTCAGATCCCTAAATCTTGATCTGCCCAACAAGGTTAAACATTAACTCATGTATAAAGAAACATTTCTTTAATAATAAGAATTAAATTAATGTTTTTATTTATTAAATTAATATTGAGAAGCTAAAGCTATTACTATGATAGAAATAAGTAAATTAATGAACACAATTAAATTATTGTAAATCAATGGTAAAGAGAAAAATGTTTGCCTGAACCAGGAATCGAACCCCAAACCTTTAGCTTTCCGTGCTAATGCTCTGACCACTGAGCTAATTCAGGCTTCCTTCCCATCCAAGCAGAAATCCTTCCTTTACCTTACTCTACTGGTCCCACATTCAATTGCAATGAATCATCATTCACAAATATACAATGAATGGCTTCTACCTGAAGAAGACATGAAGGGACTCCACACAGCTATAGCATTATTTATTAAATTAATATTGAGAAGCTAAAGGTATTACTATGATAGAAATAAGTAAATTAATGAACACAATTAAATTATTGTAAATCAAATAGCTGTGTGGAGTCCCTTCATGTCTTCTTCAGGTAGAAGCCATTCATTGCGTATTTGTGAATAATTCATTGCAATTGAATGTGGGACCAGTAGAGTAAGGTAAAGGAAGGATTTCTGCTTGGATGGGAAGGAAGCCTGAATTAGCTCAGTGGTCAGAGCATTAGCACGGAAAGCTAAATGTTCGGGGTTCGATTCCCGGTTCAGGCAAACATTTTCTCTTTACCATTGATTTTTAATGTTTTTATTATCCCACCTCATATCCTTTTTCTTCTAGACTGCAGTTTCGGAGCTTATCTCCATCGTCAGTAGCCTCTAGTCGACCGGTGTTATGTTGTTTCTTGATTCTATTAATATTCTCTTTAAAACTCCACTTCCATTTTCAGATGCTCCATGTATTTTTAATATTTTTTTACAGGTCTTGGATCAACATACTCGGAAACTTTTGAAGGCTCCACCATTGATCAACAGATATTGTGTGCTGAAATGGATATCAGTACCGATGGTTCTAGCAAAATAAAAAGCAAGAAAAGAGGTAATATTGAACTCAATATCATATTAAATTACTTCTTCTTCTTCCTTTCATGTGATAGACCTAGTGGTCTGTTACAGTCTCAATCCAACGTTTGAAGGGTCTGCCCAAAGATCTCTTAATTACAAGTAGTTAAAAAATGAGAAAGCTGATATTCTAGCCAAAAAAGCTAACAAAAATTACCAGATAAATTGCCTATGAATGTTGAAACTGCAAAAATGCTAATAAGAAAGTAAAATATTACATTAAAATTCATCGGAGAACATTTTGTTTAAACAACTCACCTCATAGGATTCATGCTTCCATGATACCGCGGTTTCAAACACAGTCGTGTTCATCCTCAGCCATAACTCTGACTGACGAAATTCTTATGGCTGAGAATGAACACAACTGTGTTTGAAACCGCGGTATCATGGAAGCATGAATCCTATGAGGTGAGTTGTTTAAACAAAATGTTCTCCGATGAATTTTAATGATTATACCTCATAATGTTTACTTCCCAGCATCAATGTAATAAAATAGTACATTCTTAGAAAATACATATTAAATGACAAAAGATAAAGTTTGGATTCGCATACAAAATAAATGACAGATATAAAAAAAAAAAGATAAGAAACCGTAGCCATGTGTGGTTGATCACTAGCAGTACAGCTACATAAAGTAACATACTTCCATTGTCTGTGTTGAAGAGATACGTGAATTTAAAATTGAGTAGCGTTAGGCTGGAACTACTAGGTTATTAAAGAGTAAAAAGAAGGAATATTTGAGATAGATGATTAATTATCTTAAAATGAATACAGAAATAGAGACATCAGATAACACTGAGCAACAAAAAAGAAACTTTTTTTTTTGTCTCGGAAAGAAAAATATGTGATTCTGATACTATTTTTTCTCCTGAATTCAAATATATCAGTTTTTAATAAATTAATGAGTCATTTTAACATCTTACCTCATATTTCATGTTTTATCAAACACGGTAACTATAGTTTTCAAATGATCTTGTCATTCATTTGAAAACTATAGTTACCGTTAAAATTCATCGGAGAACATATTGTTTAAACAACTCACCTCATAGGATTCATGCTTCCATGATATCGCAATTTCAAACATAATCATGTTCATCGTCAGCATAACTCCGACTGATGAAATTCTTCGGCCGTCAACTATTCTATTGTCGCCATCTTCAGTGCTGCCATCTATGGTTGAATTTATGAACTTCGAAATCAATGTAATTTCGTTAGGGATATCAAAATTCATTGATCTATTTTTGTTTTTCTGAATGTATATTTTTTCCCAAACTGTCAATTCCAAAGGTTTCTCTACTTGTTTTAAAAGTTTAGCTTCTCTTCCAATTTTATGATGTTCTAATAAACTATGTGCAGCAATTGCAGATTTTTCAATTTCACAATTTTTAATATTTCAACATTTCTTTGGCACCAATAAATAAATTTAGTCTGGGTAATCTTCTAAGTACCAATAAAAAAGTCAATGTTCCAGACAGTAAGAAATCTGGAATTTATCAAATAAATTGTGAAGATTGCAATAAAGTTTATATAGGAAAAACAAAAAGAAATTTGGAAATTCGGACAAAAGAACATTTCAGAAATATTAAAAATTGTGAAATTGAAAAATCTGCAATTGCTGCACATATTTATTAGAACATCATAAAATTGGAAGAGAAGCTAAACTTTTAAAACAAGTAGAGAAACCTTTGGAATTGACAGTTTGGGAAAAAATATACATTCAGAAAAACAAAAATAGATCAATGAATTTTGATATCCCTAACGAAATTACATTGATTTCGAAGTTCATAAATTCAACCATAGATGGCAGCACTGAAGATGGCGACAATAGAATAGTTGACGGCCGAAGAATTTCATCAGTCGGAGTTATGCTGACGATGAACATGATTATGTTTGAAATCGCGATATCATGGAAGCATGAATCTTATGAGGTGGGTTGTTTAAACAATATGTTCTCCGATGAATTTTATAGTTACCGTGTTTGATAAAACATGAAATATGAGGTAAGATGTTAAAATGACTCATTAATTTATTAATTAAGAACCTCATAATGTGTTTCCCAATTTTAACTTTGAATATCAATTTTTGTCCATCACACAAGGTTTCTGAGAGACAGGCATTTATAATAATTTCAAACACTTTAATATTTTCTTCATTCGTAAGTTCACAATATTCGAACATTTGGACTAGCCTAGAAAGTAAGAAATGACGATTTTCTGCTATATTTCACCTGTGGAGCATCCCTCTTCATGGTCCAACAATAATCGGTCAGCATATTAGTATTCCATTTGCCTTGATATCTCTTTTCCATAGCTGAAATCTCCTGATGAAAGTGTTCCACGTGCTCATCGCTCACTGTGCCAAGATAATAAATGGATGAAAAAATGTTTATTAAAAAAATAATTATTTAAATCCATTAATTGAAATTGGAATTAAAAAAAACTGGGTGATGGAGAAATTCCAAATACATATTTGAAAACACAATAAAAAGCTGCATTAAGTACAACTATTGTACTCATGAGACAAAAAAATCATGTTGGCCAGGGTAATTATATCAGGGAATGGTGATGCATGACTTCTGCCTCCATCTCTTGGTAGACCAATGAAAAATTCTTCTTCTTCACTTCATGGGCTAGGCAAATTGCCTGTTCCGCCTCACAGTTGTTCTGTCCATCTTTTCACTGGCCTTCCTACATTCCTTGAACCTCTTGGCTTATAGTTGAATATTGCTCTTGGTAATCTTGTTACATTCATTCTTTCCACATGTGTAAACCATTTCTCTCTATATTCTCTGATTTTCTCATTCAATGGATATATATTTAACTCTGTTCTTATATCTTCATTCCTTATCCGATCCAATCTTGTGCAGCCTTGTGTTCTTCTAAGGAAGTTCATTTCTGCGCTTTGTATTCTACTTTTCAATTTTTTGGTCATTACCCAAGTTTCGCTCCCATAAAGTAATGCAGGAACTGCCAATGTTTTATAAAACTTCAATCTAGTATCTCTTCTTGTTTTATTCTTTAATGTTTTATGTATGATTCTGCATATCATTTGAAATTTCGACAGTTTCATATGTATGTCTCTTTTAGTTTTTAATGAAAAATTCATTAATATCTAATTTGTATTTTTTTAATGAAGATTTATTCCCAAACCATGAACTTTTTAGGTTTTTCTATTTGTTTTATTAATTCAGCCTTTCCTTCAATTTGATGTTTTTTCTGACCAAGCGTGAATAGGTACTGCAGATTTTTCTATTTCTCCATTTTTAACATTCCTGAGGTATTCCTTAACTATGATTTTCATGGTTTATTTTTAGGAAGTAATATTTTGAGGTTTTTTTAATTAAGTTTTTTTTTTTGAGTCTGGAACTATCTTACCTCAATTTAATGTTGATTTGTTCTCGAAACATACAAAGAAGTATTAAAATGGATACCTCCTGGAAAAGGGAAACGCGGTAGACCATAGCCAAAGTGGTTAAAGGGAATTCAAGACAACATGAAGAAAAGGATTTTGACAGAAGCAGACACAAGACCAGGAAGTGTGAAAGAAAAAAAAATTGTATATTTTGGTTGAGGATACCTGTATATATAACAGAAACAATCCTGAAATAAAAAAAAAAAACATTTACGCCTTCTATTTTAGAAATAAAAATTACGTTCGAACCGGGAGTTGAACCCCGGACCTCTGACTCTGTACGTAAATGCGGTGACCGTTACACCATTCAAACTTCCGATAGGAACGTCAAATTTCTTTCTACTTATACAGTTAATTCTCTTTTCATCCGAAGGCCGATAGCCATCGCTATCAACAATGCCATCTGACGACTTCTTTTCGAAGTATTTTTATTGAGAATTTAAACATTAATTTTTAAGCAGGTAAAGCTACTATTTTTGATGTTATATTTTAAATTAACATGTTCCAGAATTGGATATAGGAGTTCCGACTCCCGGTTTGAACGTAATTTTTCTTTTTTAATTTTGTTGAGTTGTTTCTTGACTCACCTCATACTTCTTACCTCCCTTGCAGATCCAGATTTCATCACTGTATTTATTACAACAAGAAGCAACTCAATAAAATTAAAATACACCTCATAGTGTTATTTCCTACCTACATAACTTAGTAATTTTTCTTTCTAAAATTAAACTATATCCAATTCTGAAACATGTTAATTTAAAATATAACATAAAAAATTTAGACCTTCATAACCTGTTAAAGGAAAGTAAAGAAAATGTCTTATTTATTCATAGTTAAATATGGAAAATAACATTATGAGGTTCTTAATTCATAAATTAATTAATCATTTTTTACATCTTACCTCATATTTTATGTTTCTTTTAAACACGGGAACTAGTTTTCAAGAGAAGGGTCTCTCTCATTTTCATCCGACTTTATGACTTTATCATAATCTTCTTCTTCTTCTTAAACTTAATTTGTAGGATTTTCATCCTGTTTATTTCCAAAAATCACTCCTCGGAGGAAGACGTACTGGATGTACATTCACTGTCTATCCATCTCTTGGCAGGTCTTCCTCTTGTTCTTCTCCCATCCATTGGTCTATCTTCTTTAGCTCTTTTTGCAAGCCGGTTTTCTTCCATTCTTTTTCCAAATCGTAGACCTTTTCCTAGCGTTTGTCGTAATTTGTTTCCATCTTTGATCCGAGGCTTGATCCTTGGGACTGCGAGCAATGTATAAGATACACCTTGAAGTGGGTTGCTAGCCCGTTTTCATGGCGGGTTTATTATTCGGGGTTTCCTCCCTAGGCTGATCGCCTTCACCCAGCTCCAGAGCTCAGCCTGCCCCGTTTTATTTTGGAGTTGTCTCTCCTAGATGGGTTGTCTTGCAGGACTAATGATAATCATAATGTTGGTTGAAAATGAGAGAGATGTAAAAAATTACTCATTAATTTACGAAAGAAAATGTTTAGATCATAAAGCATTCTGATCTACTAAGTAAAAGTAACTAAAGAAAATAATTGCTAATTATTTTAATTATTATTATTTACAGGTACTCAGGATAAGGAACCAGGCGTCGACACCTCAGTAGCAACAAAATTGAGTCGAGTCTCAATTGATGATGAAATAATAAAAAAGAATCCAGTATCTAGAAAAGATACCACTTCTTCAGTAAGTGTTTTAGATTAAATTTATATTTAAGATTAACTGCAAAATATAATACAAAAATTTATTAGTGTATGTGTTACTGAAGTTATCTTTGTGCTTTTGCCATCTTTTTTTTTTTGGAAAGCTTGTTGATATTATAATCCAAAACCACCCAAACTTAATTGTATCACGGGGCAAATGGAAGAAACATCAAGGTGGTGCAGGGCCTTAGTCCATAAGCTGTTTTAGATTATTATTATTATTATTATTATTATTATTATTATTATTATTATTATTATTATTATTATTATTATTATTATTATTGTATGGAAACCTGAGGGAAGACGAGGCAGAGGAAGACCTAAAACCTCCTGGAGTCAGGGAATATGTTTATATATGAAGGAGAAACATCTAAAACCAGGAGATTGGATGGACCGACAAAATTGGCTATTAGGAATCGGACGATGACAAAGACATTAATCAACCGATGATCTATCTATCTATTATTATTGTTGTTGTAGATGATGTTACTATTATTATTACTACAAAACAAATACCAGGATGCTTAGACCCCAACAGTCCCCGAAAATCATCTGGCTACCATCATCATCCTTATCATTATCATCATCCTTCACTGGTGTGGAAAGAAACGGGAAGCTACCACACCAATAACTCCCTAGTAAAGCTGCAAAGCATAGTATGAAAATGCTATGATTGCAGTGAAAGACCTGCCCTCAGGCAGAATTACTATGGATGGATTATTTTTATTATTATTATTATTATTATTATTATTATTATTTTATTATTATGGTTGGTTGGTATCTAATGTTGAGCACTTGATAATGAAATCATTCGCTCTTTATTATTATTATTATTATTATTATTATTCCATCCATAGTAATTCTGCCCGAAGGCAGGTCCTTCACTGCAATCATAGTATTTTCATGCTATGCTTGCAACTTTACTAGGGAATTGTAGGTGTGGTAGTTTCCCTTTGCTTTCCACATTATTATTATTATTATTATTATTATTATTATTATTATTATTATTATTATTATTTATCAATTTAACAGGTTTCACAACATTTTCATGCACCCAATTATCTATTGTCATTTTCCTCCACATTTCTCTGTCATCCCTTTTACATCATCATACCATTTTATTATTATTATTATTATTATTATTATTATTATTATTATTATTATTATTATTATTATTATTATCATTATTGTTAATATAAATGTGTGTTGATTTCCTATCTTTCTTGTTATGTTGTTATAATATATTTTACAAATTCTTGTTAAATTATTGATAAACTAATACTATAGGCCTACCCTTAGCATATTTTAATTTATTGGAATGCTAAAGGCATACAGAGACCAGATAAAATGTGATGGAGGACTGTATCCACCATGCGGGCCGTAGTTTGCATTACTTAGGGAACATCACGAGGAGGTTGTTATCCCATGACTGAGGCTTATCAATTAATTAATGAAGTTGAATGATTTACACTTTCCAGGATGGTGTACATTTAGTGAAATGGGCAGCTTCCAGACTGAACGAACTGAGATTGAGTAAACCCCCACCACAAATCATGATGACAAAAGTTAATGAAATATTTGCTAGGAAGAAAGAAGATGGAGATGGGTGAGTTAAACATATACAATTAATAACAAACGCAAAACTAAATGAGTACAATGGTAGTTAATGGACGAACATCATCATTATTTTGAAAAGAAAAATATACGCCTAGACTCGGGTTTGAACCCAGGACCTTTGACTCTCTGTGTCACTGCTCTTCCATCTGAGCTACCTAGGCCTCCAATCTAAATGCGTATTTTTCTCTTATACATAGCAGTGACATAGAGAGTCTAAGGTCCTGGGTTCAAACCCCAGTCTAGGCGTATATTTTTCTTTTCAAATATAATTTGTCCATCATTAAGATGTTTAAAAACGAATAATATTAACATCATTATTATTATTATTAAAATTCATCGGAGAACATATTGTTTAAACGACTCACCTCATAGGATTCATGCTTGTTCATCCTCAGCTGATTGTGTTTGAAACTGCGGTATCATGGAAGCATGAATCATATGAGGTGAGTTGTTTAAACAAAATGTTCTCCGATGAATTTTAACTGGTAACTATATTTAAATAATGAATTTTGAGTAAACAGCTTAATTTTATTCGTTAAATAATCCTAACAAATGCCATTCTTGATTTCCAAATCCTCTACACTCTATTTCAAACATGTATACAGCAAGAGTACATTCATTTGTCTAGCCTTGTGGCTAGCATTGGACTCTCATTGGCTGTGTTCCTCATTATCTCGCCAAACAGCCAATGAGAGTCGCAACGCCAGCCTCAAGGCTAGACAACTGTGTGTACTCTTGCTGCATAGACATTTGAAATAGGAAATAGAGTGTAGATAAATTCACTCGTGACATTACTTATAATAAATTCCTGATGACGATTTTATTATTAATTTAACACTTCTCATTGAAGGATAAATTATATTTGAAGAGAAAAATTCTCGCCTAGACCGGGACTCGAACCCGGGACCCTTGGCTTTCCAGGCCAAGTGCTCTACCAACTGAGCTACCGAGACGAGTTACGATCTAGATGCAAATTTTTCTCTTATGTACGTTGTAATTCCCTCGCGCCAAATGCTTGAAACCATAGCTTCTATCTTTGCGATTTTAAATCATCAATAGAAGCCCTACTGGCTTTATAAAGTAGTGTTAAATTCCCAATAAATGTCTTCTTAACTAAGAAGCCGCCATTTGCAAAGATAGAAGCTATGGTTTCAAGCATTTGGCACGAGGGAATTACAACGTACATAAGAGAAAAATTTGCGTCTAGATCGTAACTCGCCTCGGTAGCTCAGTTGGTAGAGCACTTGGCCCAGAAAGCCAAGGGTCCCAGGTTCGAGTTCCGGTCTAGGCGAGAATTTTTCTCTTTAAATATGAATTCCTGATCTTTATCTTATTTTGTTTTCAGTATTCTTTGCTTTAATTAGCTTGTTGATACTGAAATTGGTTTTTGGTGCAAGCGTGATATTAAATTTGTGGAACACTTTCTGAAATTTATTGTATGCCAAATGATGATAAAATTTATTTTTGGTTTGCAGACCTCTTCATTGTGCCATCGTTAATGATATGCATGATTACATCAAGCTGATGTTGACTATACTTTGCAGAGGGCAGCATCGATCAATCATAAATGATCGCAACAAGAAAGATGAGGTAAATATTTATCAGATATAATATTTTAAAGTTAATTTAATTTTAACAATAAATGAGTTACTTCATGCAGAAAGGGCATCCAGTTTTTATGAAATTAGATATGTGCTGGTTTTGTTCTCCAACACACATTTTTTCTTTGAATGTTGCTCATAGATTTAGCCCTTTTATTGCAAAAAACATGCATGTAGAAATGCATAATAGACTAACACAAAATGGACTGAAGCCGTTTCTGCATGAAACAATTCAAATAAAGGGCAGATGATTCTATCTTTTAGTCCAAATAACATAACTTTGGATCCTAAGAAGCAACATCCATCATTACCTAGTTTGTTTGTTATATTTAGTAACTTTTTTAATCTGTTAAATTGCAATCAGTTTTGGCAATCATATAATCATTTTCCACCAAGTCTAAATATGAAATAAAAAAGTTAGTTTTTATAATAAAAATATCTGGTCTTGAGAATGACAGCTTGGCTGTAGAAACTTGTTGACCATTTTAAAACATTAATTGGTGAAATGGGCATATTGACTGCATATATATTTTAATATTTTATCACCAAGAAGATCACTTGTGTATTAAATTAGTTTTTATAAATTATTATTTGAAAAGAAAATATTAAATTAGATTGCTCCAGTGTATGAAATCTAATAAATTGTGTGTAAATTCCAATTTTGTTAGTCATTTTGAAATCCTTGGAATTGTCAGGTCTAATATAATAAGTATGTAAGTTTTAGGTTTATGATTTGTCTTTTATCAGTTCATTCAACGATCCCGTCCATCTTGTGCATTGTTTGTAATGGTATCGCTCGCATTTTTGTCCACATATCTTGCATTCACATGAGTCACTCGGTTGGTGGAATTTTGTATTTTTGCACATTTTATGATGATATCCATGTGTTGCTAGGCCTATGATAGGGTGTCTTTGTGGTTGGTTGCTTCCGGTCCAATCCCTGTTCACCTGGCGTCTGAGGCATAGAACTCTTCGTCGATCTCTTTTTCCTTATGTCAGGTCTAATGATAATATAAATTATTATTAATCAGTCATACAATTGATGACGTCTATAGACACAATAGTATACAAATTTTGAACTTTTATAGGAAAAAATCACTATGAGGTTTAATTTAAGATTAAATTAAAATGTTTCATACCTCACCTCATATCCAGTCTTCTAAGTAGACTGTGGTTTCAAAGCCTTGGTAGCTTCAACTTCAGTACTTTCTTGTCAACTGATGTTATGTCATAATATTATAATGATATTGTGAAAAGAAAAATTAATGTCTGAACCAGGAATCAAACCGTGGACCTCTAGTTCTCCAGACTAGTGTGCAGCCCACTGGAGGTCCATGGTTCGATTCCTGATTCAGACATTAATTTTTCTTTTCACAATATCATTATAATATTATAATATGATCTATATTGGAACTGTGTTAAAATAACAGTATTGGAAAATTTTAAACGATGTTATGTTGATCACAAGACTACCATAATCAATGATAGAGAGAAAAATTGTTGCCTGAACTGGGAATCGAACCCTGAACCTTTAGCTTTCCATGTTAATGCTCTGACCACTGAGCTAATTCAGGCTCCCTTCCCATCCAAGCATAAATCCTTCGATGTTTTTATTATTAATTTCATACATCTCAATGATGGATAAATCATATTTAAAGAGAAAAATTCTTCCTTTACCTTACTACTTCTTCCGTCTGTTGGTAGACTGATGAACCTCTGAATCAACTCAGAATCCACAGGAATTTCGAAGTTCATAAGTTTTTCTTTCTTGTTTTTTTATGTGGATATTTTCCCAAACCGTGATTACTTTTTTTTTTTTTGTTTAATTAGACTGGCTTTTGATTCAATCAGATGTTTTTCAGACCAAGCATGAGCAGCTACTGACTTTTCCACTTCACCATTTTTGACATTTCTAAAGTGTCCTTTCACCCTTGTTTTCAATTTTCTTTTTTGTTTTTCCTATGTAAATTTTGTTACAATCCCTGCATTTGATCTGATAAGTTCCTGATTTGTTTTCTTCTTCAATTTTTTACATTTTTATTGGTTTTAATTATCCTATTATAATCTTTCCAAAACGATTTAATGTAACTATGTTTAAAATGTGATTGTATTCTTTTTTTTTTTTGTTAATTTCTTCACTCAGTTCCACTACATCAATAGACAGTGAATATATTTAACAACTTTTTCTGCTCTGAACCTTTTTTTCACTCACCCTATCTTCAGAATAGCCTTCTAAAGACAGTTCTTTTTCAATAAAAGAATAAAATAATAGTAAGTAATTATAAGAATGTCCACCGCTGTGGTCTCAAGGTAGCGTACTGCCTTGTCACGCAGTGAGCCCGGGTTCGATCCCCGGTCGGGGCAGTTTTTCTGGGCGAGGTTTTTATCGGGGTTTTTCCTCACCTGTAAGACAAATGTCAGGAAAACTTTAAGGCCCCCAAACAGTCCCCGAAATCATATGGCCATCATCATTATCATCATCATCATCCTTCACCGGTGTGGAAAACAACGGGAAGCTACCGCACCTACAATTCCCTAGTAAAGCTGCAAGCATAGCATGAAAATGCTATGATTGCAGTGAAGGACCTGCCCTTGGGCAGAATTACTATGGATGGATATAAGAATGTTCCTGCTCTGTATCTGAGTGATTTAAGGCATCATGCCTTGGTGCAGAGCTGTAGGAATTGCACTGATTAGAATCCCCATGGGGAAATAAAATTTTCTCATGGAATTTTGACCAGTATGGGATCAGTGCCTATCCAGCATCATGAGAAATTTGGATGGCTAGAATAATTAGCAGCTCTAGGTTGAGAAAAATCTGCTATAATGGCCTAGGGACTCAACATGCTGTTTATATCATCCCTAAATTGTCTGGATGTAGTCCACATAGTGATTCTTCTTCTTCATACACCAAGTCTTAGGCCTATAGGCCTGTTACTATCTCACTGATGAATTTTGTATCCAGAATTTCCTTGGACAGCCCAGAGATCTCTTCCCTGTGGGACAATAACGAAACATGGCCTTGGGAACTCCATCGAAAATCATTCATCGCAAATGATTATCCAATTGTTCTGGTATCTATGTATGTATTTAACTTTCACAGGGAAACAACACTATGAGGTTTAATTTAAGAATTAAATTAATGTTTTTATTACCTCACCTCATATCCTTTTTCTTCTATACTGCAGTTTCGGAGCTTATCTCCATCGTCAGTAGCCTCTGGTCAACCAATGTTATGTCGTTTCTTGGCGGTTTTCTTCTTACTTCTATTGGTTGACCGATGAATCTCTGGATCAGGTCAAAATTTGCAGGAGTTTTGAAATTCATGAGTTTAAAAAAAACAAGAAAGATAAACTCATGAATTTTGAAACTCCCGCAAATTTTGACCTGATCCAGAGGTTCATCAGTCCACCGATAGAAGAAAGAAGAAAACCGCCAAGAAACGAGATAACACCGGTCGACCAGAGGCTACTGACGATGGAGATAAGCTCCGAAACTGCAGTATAGAAGAAAAAGGATATGAGGTGAGGTAATAAAAACATTAATTTAATCTATGTACTTATTCAATGACTGGTTCTAAACATAGTTCCTTCAAGATATCATCATTGCATTTGTGGTCTCATTTGATATATCGTGCTATATATCTCATGAATCTCATTTCACTAGAAGTTATCCTGCTCTCTTCTCCTTTCCTCAAAGTCCATGTCTCACTGCCATAGCAAAGTGCAGGACTTGCCAAGGTTTTGTATAATTGTATTCTGGTATCTCTTTGGACTAGCGAAGGTTTCATTACTGAATTTATTATTCCCATGGTTTTATTAAAATTAATAATTTTATTTGCTTCATCCAAATATGTTAATGTATTTCTTCTTACCTCATACTTCAATTTTTTTTTAAACACAGCACTGCAGTATCAGCGACCCATTGTCACCATCCTCAGCTGTTTTCATGACTCGTGAAAACAGCTGAGGATGGTGACTGTGGGTCGCTGATACTGCAGTGCTGTGTTTAAAAAAAACATAGAAGTATGAGGTAAGAAGAAATCACGATTCATTTAATTCTATGAATTGAACCTCATAATGTTAAAAATTCCCAAATTTAATATATAAATGTTAATAGAGAAATATTGGAGAGCAAGAACGCTAATGGCTTCGGTGCCAAGGCCCAGCATTCGAAAACAACAACATGTTAATGTATATCCAAGATAGGTAATTTAATTTACTCTTCCCAGTATTTTTGAAAGTATACAAATTTTGCTACATACAGGGTATTTTCCTTGAAAAGCCATTATTTTTGTTTTCTCTGTATTGATTTTCATGTTATATTTTATGGCTATTTTGTTAAAATTATATACTGAATTATATTTAATTAATGTTGGGAAGTAAACATTATGAGGTATAATCATTAAAATTCATCGGAGAACATATTGTTTAAACAACTCACCTCATAGGATTCATGCTTCCATGAAATCGCGATTTCAAACATAATCATGTTCATCGTCAGCCATAACTCCGACTGATGAAATTCTTCGGCCGTCAACTATTCTATTGTCGCCATCTTCAGTGCTGCCATCTATGGTTGAATTTATGAACTTCGAAATCAATGTAATTTCGTTAGGGATATTCAGAAAAACAAAAATCGATCAATGAATTTTGATATCCCTAACGAAATTACATTGATTTCGAAGTTCATAAATTCAACCATAGATGGCAGCACTGAAGATGGCGACAATAGAATAGTTGACGGCCGAAGAATTTCATCAGTCGGAGTTATGGCTGACGATGAACATGATTATGTTTGAAATCGCGATTTCATGGAAGCATGAATCCTATGAGGTGAGTTGTTTAAACAATATGTTCTCCGATGAATTTTAAATATATACTGAATATTATCATTTGTCTTTTGAGGGTGCCACTAATGCTACATCATCTGCGAAAATTAACGTATCTAACCACATAGTGATTAACACATGAATATGAGGCCAACTGCCAGATTGTAGACCACAGGCTTCTAGGGCTATTGTGCCATGAGTTTAATTTTAATAAAAGAATAAATAAGTAGAATAAAATGATTAAATGTAAAAATTTGCTTGATTTTGTGCAGACTCCACTCCACATTGCAGTCCTTCAAAATCAAGCACAAATTGTAAGAATGCTGCTAAGTTTTGGTGCAAATCCAAATTGTGTCACAACAGATGGTGATACTCCATTACACTTAGCAGTAACAAATGCATTTGAAGATTGTATTGTGGAACTTCTGGATAAGAACAATTACCTACGATATAGCTACACTCTGGATTTCAACTTAACAAATTATGAGGGTAAGTTATTATTGATTACTTATTTTAGGAATTCTCACTATGAGGTATATTCATTAAGGTAGAATATTTTTTATCACTCACCTCATATTGTTCTTCTTATTTGATTATAAACTAGTTTCGGAACATAGTTTCTGTTCCATCCTCAGTATCGTCACGACCGTTGTTCTGTCGTCTTCAAGAGGATGGAACAGAAACTATGTTCCGAAACTAGTTTATAATCAAATAAGAAGAACAATATGATTATTAATTTAACACTTCTCACTGAAGAATAAATTATATTTGAAGAGAAAAATGTTCGCCCAGACCGAGACTCAAACCCGGTACCTTTGGCTTTCTAGGCCAATGCTCTACCATCTGAGCTATCGGGGCGAGTTCTGATCTAGACGCAAATTTTTCTCTTATACACATTGTAATTCCCAGCACTAAATGCTATGAAGCCTTTGCTTCTATCTATGCAAATGGTGGCTTCTTAACTCGCCCCGATAGCTCAGATGGTAGAGCATTGGCCTAGAAAGCCAAAGGTCCCGGGTTTGAGTCTCGGTCTGGTCGAAAATGGAAAAAAAAAGTGGGACTATTTCCTGTTATGACCACTGGTTACGACAGTTATTCAAAATGGCTGCCGTAACCAGCGACAACTACACTAGTGACCACTTATAACTAGTGATGACAAATAATCAGCGATTCCCACACTAGTAACCACCGATGACCACACTAGTAACCACTGATATCCACACTTATTACCATCGATGACAAGTAATCACTGATGACCACTGCAACAGCATATCTGTGGTTTCAATCTGTAACAACAAACTTTCAGTGACTCCACAACAAAAATTTCCGAAATTGTATTGTATTCTCAGAATATTGCTTGGTACCGTTAAACACGTCTGGGGAGGGGATTGTGAGTGAAGGTTACTCTTTTGTGCTAGTTTGTAAGTGCAGTTCACAGTAGCACGTTTAAAAATAAAGAACTTTTCATAACAATGCAAAATACAGTATTAAAAAAAATACAGTAAAAAGAGTCATGCCCGGATAATCTGCAAACCGGATAATACGCGCATGGATAATTGGGAGTTTGCTGTACATATTTAGATCATGTTAAAATTTATCATAAGTAATGCCACAAGTGATTTCCAATTTATCTAGAGAATTTGGAAATCAAGAGTGGCATTTGTTAGGACTATTTAACGAATAAAATTAAGCTGTTTACTCACAAATCATTATTTAACTGTAGTTATTTTAAAATATTTATATATTTAATGTAAACGGCGATGTTTGAAAATAAATGAGAAACGATAGGTACTCTTCATCTGCTTCTTTTGTTTATCACTGCAACCAGATCATACTATTTATTGCCAAAGGAACGCAATATTGTAAGAATGCTCTCTAGTGGAGAAAAGATGAAACACATCAAACTGTATATTAATTCATTTCTGATGTCGTATGATGTAAATATGACAATTATATTTTTCTGGATTGTTACCTGGGAAAAAATACATTTAAGAAAGTGCAAACAGTGGTTTCTTTTTTTGGTGGTATAATCAATTGCTACAAATGTTTTTATATTAACTCCCGCATGTGGCATGTGTTGACATTCATGCACTATGTATACAATCTGGTAACCGTATTTCTCACAGGCTGTCACTGCAAAATAATGGTCAGACCTGTTCAGAATATTAAAAATGAGGAGCTTTCTTTAATATGGTAATTATAACACTGATAAATATTTCGTGAAACACGACTCTGATTGGTTGTAAAACAGAAATCACTGAAACGTGATTGGCCATTGAGTCCCATTTGGGGCATGAGTTAAATAGTCTAGGAAATAAAGATTATAATTAAGAACAAATCCAGGAAGAGGAAGTTTAACTGGATAGATCTTTATGGAGAAAGTTCGTCTTGAAAAGATGACCCACACATATGAGGAAATGTCTGACGCTGATTACTGTACTTACTGGTTATTTTCTGTTACAGGCTGGACACCTTTGCATAGAGCTGCAAGGGAGAAAAATTTGTCAGCAATAAAAAAACTTGTCCTGGCTGGAGTGGATGTTAACAAGCCAGATACAAAATATGGACGTACTGTCCTCCATATTGCTGTGGAGGAAGGCAGACTAGATATTGCACAATATCTCCTTGAACATGTAAGTTATATTTATTAATAATAATAATAATAATAATAGCTTTATTTTACCTGGCAGAGTTAAGGCCTTAAGGCCTTGTCTACCACTCAACCAGGTTTAAAAAAATACAAAAGAAAAGTCTTAAATCTAAATTACAATATATATTTGTAACATTGTATAGGCATTAATATTTAATTTTAGGAAGTGATATTTTGAGGTTATTTTATCATCATCATCACTCCAGGGATTAGGCAATTGCCCGTTCCGACTTCATAATGCATCAGCCCAACGTCTTCTAAGTCTTCCAACATCACGTCTTCCTCTTGCTTGATAATTTCTTGCTAACAATGGATATCTCTCCTTACTCATTCCATCCATGTGATCAATCCATTTCTGTCTGTAATTCGTGACTTTATCCAATAAAGGCTGTACTTTCAATTCTTCTCTTATATCCTCATTTCTTATTCTATCAAGTCTTGTACATCCTTTTACTTGTCTTAGGAACCTCATCTCCGCCGTCTGTATTCTATCCTTCTGTTTTTTCACTGGAGCCCAAGTTTCACACCCATACAATATTGTGGGAACCGCCATAATGAGGTTATTTTAATTATATTATTTTTAGTCTGATCATCTTACCTCAATATTAATGTTGATTTGTTCTTGGACATGTTTCAAAACAATTCTGTTTTATCGTCAGCTTGTCCAGATTGGTTTGATTCATTTTGCATTATGTTGCACACCCTGGATGTCGATGTCACCTCCATCCTGTGGTTGGCCAAAGAACCTCCAAACAAGGTCACGCTCGGTATTTAAAAATTTATAACTTTGTTTTTGTTCTTTTGAATATAAATTTTTTCCCAAATAGTCAGCTCTTTTGTATTTCCCAATATAATATGATGATATAATTTGTATTGTTAAAGAAAAACATGTAGAAGATTCCCTAAAACTGTTAAATTTACAGAGTACAAACATTAAATTCACCAAAGAAATAGAAGACAACAAACAAATACCTTTTTTGGATCTTAAATTGGTCAGAAACGAAGAAAAAAGAAAAATTGAATTCAGGATTCATAGGAAAGAAACTCATACGGAAAATTTTATAAAATCAACAGGGTTCAATCCAATTGGACATAAATTAGCAGCATTTAATAGTTTAACTCATAGATGGTAAACTTACCCTTAAACGAAGAAGATTTCAAACATGAGAAAAAACACATAATCAAAGTAGCAAGAGAAAATGGGTTGATGAAAAATGGTACATAAAAGGATAGAAAAGTATAAAAAACAAAAAATGATAAACAGAAGATAATCTTGAAAAGAAGAACCACCTATGAAAAAATATAGGAAATTCACATATCACCCCTGGGTACATAATAAATTTCAAAATATATTTGAGAAGTTTAATATTAAATTAGCACCAAAAAATAACTACAGTTTAAATAAACTAATAAAAACCAACAAAAATGAAAAAACTGATAAAAATAAAAAGTCAGGAATATATCAAATTGAATGCATGGGTTGTGAAAAGATATATATAGGGAAAACAAAAAGAAACCTAAAAATTAGAACCAAAGAACACATAAGAAATATTAAAAATGGAGAAATTGAAAAATCTGCAGTTGCTGCTCATGTTTGGTCTGAAAAACATAATATAAATTCAGACACTAAATTATTAAAACAGTTAGAAAATACAAACGAGCTGACTATTTGGGAAAAAATTTATATTCAGAAGAACAGAAACAGAGTTATGAATTTTGATATTCCGATGGAGGGTGACCTTGTTTGGAGGTTCTTTGGCCAACCACAGGATGGAGCTGAGATCGACATCCAGGTGGTGCAACATAATGCAACATAAATAAAACCAGTCTGGGAAAGCTGAAGATAAAACAGAGAATTGTTTTGAAACATGTCCAAGAACAAATCAACATTAATATTGAGGTAAGATGTCCAGACCAAAAATAATATAATTTCCCAACTGTTTTAATTATTTAGTGTCTGAATTTATATTATGTTTTTCAGACCAAACATGAGCAGCAACCTAAAAATTAGAACCAAAGAACAGATAAGAAATATTAAAAATGGGGAAATAGAAAAATCTGCAGTTGAGTAAAAGGAAATAAAAATTAGTTCCGAAGCGGAAAAAAAGTAGTTTGCCGCTTGAAGTAAAAATAGAAATTCTTGACATTTTACTCATTGGCAAGTCGTTTAAGCAAAACAGGAAAAAAAAATTACTAAGTTCTTTAAGCCCTTGTCTAAACCTGACAATAATAATTAATATAAATTGTTGAAAATCTCTCATCAAATTGATTTTATTTTGATAATTTTTATTTTATTATGGAACCTTGGAACATATCCCCTGTATTAATAGTGAGTGGAGAACATATTTTAATCGACTCACATCATACATTTTCAAACTTCTTTGATACCGACGGTTTCAGACAATATCGTCCTTCATCAGTCATGGCATCCACTGATGAAATTCCGCGATTGTTGATTTCTTTAGTGACATCACCTCTTCTGCTGCCATCTTTCGTTGGTATTATAAACTTTGTAATTAAATTTTTATCCACCAGAATATCGAAATTCATAGATCAATATTTAGTCTTCTGAATGAATATCATTTCCCAAATTGTCAATTCCAACGGTTTATCCAACTGTTTTAAAAGTTTTGCTTCTTTTTCAATTTTATGATGTTCTAGTAAACTATGTGCAGTAATTGCTGATTTTTCAGTTTCACAATTTTTAATATTTCTAAAATGTTCTTTAGTGCGTGTTTCTAAATATGTTCTCCACTCACTATTAATGATATAACCTTAAAATTCATCGGAGAACATATTGTTTAAACAACTCACCTCATAGGATTCATGCTTCCATGATATCGCGATTTCAAACATAGTCATGTTCATCGTCAGTCGGAGTTATGGCTGACGAACATGACTATGTTTGAAATCGCGATATCATGGAAGCATGAATCCTATAAGGTGAGTTGTTTAAACAATATGTTCTCCGATGAATTTTAATGATTATACCTCATAATGTTTACTTCCCAACATTAATTAAATATAATGATATAACCTCATAATGTTTACTTCCCAATATTAATTTAAATATCCCCTATATACCCATGAAAATTACCATTCCATATTAACAGTTTCTGTATTAACGGTATATTTATGGAATATATCCCCCGTGAATAAGGAGCTTTTATTGTAATATTCTTAATTCTCTATTCTTTCTTATCCCTTGTTTTTTTTAACAGCACCAACAATTTTTCATACAATTTTATTTTCAAAAGTAATAAGAGATCTTTCTGACTTTTTTGTGAGAGTCCAGGTTTCAGCTGCATACGACAATGTTGCTAAAATTATGGTAATCTTATTAATTTCTTCTTCCTTTCAAGTATTAGGCAAAGGCCTGTTACGAACCTATAGAAAATTTTCCCTCCAGCATCTTATTAATTTGATAGTAATATTTTACATGCTTTAAGAAAGATACAGGAAGATTCATGTATGATAATTAAATGAATCGTGATTTTTTCTTACCTCATACATCTATGTTTCTTTAAACACAGCACTGCAGTATCGGCGACACTTTGTCGTCATCGTCAGCTGTTTTCACGACTCAGCTGACGATGACGACAAAGTGTCGCCGATACTGCAGTGCTGTGTTTAAAGAAACATAGATGTATGAGGTAAGAAAAAATCACGATTCATTTAATTATCATTAATTGAACCTCATAATGTTAAAAATTCCCAAATTTAATATATAAAGATTCATGTATGTTATGACTTTCAGGCTAAATGGCCGTGGTCTGTTTATTAACACTCAATGTTTCAATTCCTTGAACAAAAAAGAAGAAACTATGAAGATTAATAAAATTTGGATTCCGGCATTATATAACATGAGAATTAAATCTATGACTTATGCCAGTGAGAACCAATCAGAAAAATAGCTCCAAAGTAATGGACCGTGTAGAAAACATCACCACACAATACTCAACTATAAATAAGGACATGATTTCCAACACACAGCCAGTCTGCAGCCGACAGTTGAAGACTTAAGAGCTCAAAGAACACGCAGAACCTCTGAGGATGTCTACCACAGTAGTAGACGAAACGTTGAGTGTTAATAAAACCAGACCACGGCCATTTAGCCCGAAAGACATAAAATACATGAATCAAAATAGCTGCCGTGAAAGTCTACAATTTTACAGATACAGGAAGAGTTTATTTTCAAATGTGTACAGGCAGATGGTAAGAGCAATGACACGACAGGCCTAGAAGGCCCTTGGTCTACTAGCTGGCTTCTGGCCTTACATCCTGATGTGTTAATGTACACGATCATCCAGCCAGAGTAGGGGTGACATGTGGTCAGCATGATGGGTTCCCCAGCCATTATGCTGATTTTCTCAACCTGGAACCTCTATTTAATGTACCTACCCAGATGCCTCACGATGCTGGGTGGGCACCGGTCCTATACTGCCAAAAATTCCATGAGAAAATTTCTTCCTCCATGGGGATTCGAACCAGTGTAAGTCCCATAGCTCTGTGCCAAGGTATCTTGCCTTAACCACTCGGATAAGACACAGGAGACTTGAACCTAACCTAAACTAACCCACCTTAAATCTAGAGCAAGTAACCAGAATTTAAAAAAAAAGTTAATGCTATACTATGCACAGTGGCGAGGCGTGAGTTTGGCGAGAAGGGAAGCTCCATAGTGGGAGAAAAAAAAACTGTTTCCACTGCTTTAGGCTTCATAGTTATATATGGGAAATGACATCATGATGTTCTTAATTCGTAAATTAATGAGTCATTTTTTACATCTTACCTCATATTTTATGTTTCTTTAAACATGGGAACTAGTTTTCAAGAGAAGGATCACTCTCATTTTCAACCGACATTATGACAACCGGATTTTCGTTGGAATCAACACCAGATGGCAATGTTATTGATGGAGATTCGAATGAAAATCTGGTAGTCATAATGTTGGTTGAAAATGAGAGAGATCCTTCTCTTGAAAACTAGTTCCTGTGTTTAAAGGAACATAAAATATGAGGTAAGATGTAAAAAATGACTCATTAATTTACGAATTATGCTTAAGGCTTGTTATATGATGATGAAATTAAAGTTTGTGTCTTTTTTGGGCTTTATGAAAATTATTCAAAACCTGTCTTGTTCCAAACATTCTTTTTAGACAAGAACAAAAGACATGGCCAGCAGAACAATTTTTTGAGATTCTTGCAACCACATAATCAGGGGATAGTTTGATAGGAAATTTGGATTGAAATGTCCTGTGAAAATTTTATGACCTTTATATTGAGTATGTCCACCACTGTGGTCTCGAGGTAGCATGCTGCCTTGTTACGCAGCGGGCCCGGGTTCGATCCCTGGTCGGGGCAGTTTTTCTGGGTGAGGTTTTTTATCGGGGTTTTTCCTCACCTGTAAGACAAATGTCAGGAAAACTTTAAGGCCCAAATGGTCCCCAAAATCATATGGCCATCATCATCATTCTTATCATTATCATCATCATCATCATCATCCTTCACCGGTGTGGAAAGCAACGGGAAGCTACCACACCTACAATTCCCTAGTAAAGCTGCAAGCATAGCATGAAAATGCTATGATTGCAGTGAAGGACCTGCCTTTGGGCAGAATTACTGTGGATGGATATTGAGTATTTAATTTATTGAGAGGCTGTGTAGATCTACAATTTTCTATTAATTTTATGTCTTGAAATGAAAGTGAATTAAACGGGTTTTATAAAAGTTTATGTTGAAATTAAATGTTTCTTACCTCTCCTCATATAAATTTTCTAAGTAGATCGCGATTTCGAGACCACAACGGTCTCATCTTCAGCACTTTCTTGGCGACTGATGTTATCTCGATCGGAAGAAACTCTACTTAGAAAATCTACTCAGAAAATGGATATGAGGAGAGGTAAGAAACATTTAATTTCACCATAAATTAAACCTCATAGTGATTAATTCCCTATAAAAGTTAAAAATAAATTTGTAAAAGTTTTTCAATAACACACTTACGTATTACAGATTCATGATGTTGTTCCAACTCCATTTGAATGTTTGCAGCAGAGCTACTAGCATGAGAGGATTCTTGGAAGCTCTTTGCAAGCTCATTTCTAAATGGTTCACTCATGACAATACGCGGAATAAAATAAATTACAAGAAACACTTGAAAATTCTTTTTTTTATTTATTTTATTTTATATTTTTTTAAATCATTAGGAAGTTTCAATATGAGGTTTAATTTAATATTTGAGTTTGTATTTTTTAATATTCTTACGTCATATGTTTATTTTGTTGGACGATCGTTTCAAAGCTATTGTGCTCCATCTTCAGCTTGTCCCAAACTGGTTTTTTGAAGGAAAGAAAAAATCAGTTTGAGACAAGCTGAAAATAGAGCAATAGCTTTGAAACGATCGTCCAACAAAATAAACATATGAGGTAAGAATGTTAAAAATTACAAACTTAAATATTAAACTTGAAAATTCACTAATTGTATAAGTGGAAAGTAAATTTAGTGGTTGCATTGGGTCTTGAATATGTAAATCAATGGTAAAGAGAAAAATTCTTGCCTGAACTGGGAATCGAACCCCAACCTTTAGCTTTCCGTGCTAATGCTCAGACCACTGAGCTAATCCAGGCTTCATTCCCATCCAAGCAAGAATCCTTCCTTTACCTTTACTCTACTGGCCCCACATTCAATTTGCTTGAGTCAGAGGTCCAGGGTTCGATTCTCGGTTTGAGCGTTAATTTTTCTTTTCAAAAAATAAATCTGTCCAATACTGGAGTATGTTAAACTAAATATAACATCAAAATTGAATTCATATTTTCATGTCTATGCTAACCTGGACCCTACTTTGGCTTCTTTAAAGTGAGTGCCAGGATAAAGTTAGGGAATAAATGTGTGGATGAGGATTACAGACAAATTCTAATCAAAAATAATATTTTTTTAGACACAGATTGATGTAAATGCTGCAAATTTTGATGGAAATACGGCTTTGCATCTTGCTGTTGTACATGGAGGACCAATTTCTGGCATCATGGTTGAACTTCTTATGAAACATAAAGTAAGTATTTAAGGGTGGGTTGTGTGGATGTGATGTCCCACGTTGTAGATATATGATTGTAATAATTTAGATCACTGTTATTTGCCACGGCACTGATGACTCCCTTCAAGGGAATGAGCGAAAGTTTCTTACATGAATAAGTAACGACACTTTTGCTAACAGTTAAAGTAAATGTTATTTTATTAAAGTTTTTACTTCTGTTTAGATGAATCTTGTAGATGATCAATAATTTAAAAAATTCCGGCTTAAATTAATAAATTTCACTTATAGAAGATTATCACTTCATATATGTAATAGATGACTATTTCCAACGGTCAATTTTCACTCACACTAACACTTTATTTTCACTTTATGGATTATTTTACTCCAGTTGAATGAAATGTTTACTACAATATTATTTTCGATAACTTTGACGCCATTTTGTCAACTAATATCAAGAAATGAACTATAGTTCTCTTCTTTCTTGATGAGCCGTTGTTTAACATGTCTGACTTCTTTCAAGTATTGTAGCCATCTTGTTGTTCTGGGAAAAATCCCATTTAATTTCTGTTATAATCTGGAAGTTCTGATTGGTCGCAACTGAAAAGAAAGGAGTACTACTGGCTGACTCCCATCCAATTCGTTCAATCCCATTTATTTGTTTATACAAAATATCAATTCAAATTTTCAAAGTATTTTTACATATTAAATCAATTTGAATTACATCTAACTGTATTAACAGTTTATATTGACCAGTTTGAATTTTTTTATATACTTATAAAAAAAATTTGAATTCTCTAAATCAATCTTATTTCCATTCTTAATAGAAATAAATATTCTTCTTCTTCTTCCTTCCAAGTATTAGGCCAAGGCCTGTTACGATCCTATAGAAAATTTTCCCTTCTGGGAAATTCTCGTATAAGACTTGAAAGCATAATAATAGTCCCTTCGATTTGTTGCTGGCCAAAGGAAGGCAAGACCAGTGATGGGGCTGCCATCTTATAGCCTCTGGTCAGGCTTTTCTGGAGAAGAAAAGAAAATAAAGGAAAGACAAAATGGAAAAAAGGAAGGACTCCCTAGCCCTTGGATGCCCTAATAGCGTTGGGATCGAAAAAACAAGAGTTAACCAAGAGAGGTTAGATAGTAAAGTTAAAAGAGTGCAAAACACAAGTAAGTGGAAGAAATGTTTTGCACAGCTTGGGCACCTTGTGGTCGCCATCCACATATCCCCTAGATGAGGACCCCTGAGGGGAGAAATAAATATTTTTCTCTTCAAATTTAATTTAAATATTAAATAAAAAAAACCCTTATTATTTTATATGGGGATAAATATCTGGTTTTATATTATAACAGCTAGTTTCCTTTGGATCATAATATATTTCAATCAGTGTCCTTATGAAGTAACATTGCTATTAATAAAAAATTGATAGGAAGTAACACTTTGATGTAATACTATCAAGAGACTGAACAGAACTTCATATTTAACTTTCACAGGGAAAGAACACTATGTGGTTTAATTTGAGAATTAAATTAATGTTTTTATTACCTCACCTCATATCCTTTTTCTTCTATACTGCAGTTTCGGAGCTTATCTCCATCATCAGTAGCCTCTAGTCGACCAGTGTTATGTCGTTTCTTGGCAGTTTTCTTCTTACTTCTTTCGGTGGACTGATGGACCTCTGGATCAGGTCAAAATTTGCAGGAGTTTCGAAATTCATGAGTTTATCTTTCTTGTTTTTTTGGATATGGATTTTTTCTCGTGAATTTTGAAACTCCCGCAAATTTTGACCTGATCAAGAGGTTCATCAGTCCACCAATAGAAGTAAGAAGAAAACTGCCAAGAAACGACATAACACCGGTCGACCAGAGGCTACTGATGATGGAGATAAGCTCCGAAACTGCAGTCTAGAAGAAAAAGGATACGAGGTGAGGTAATAAAAAACATTACTTTAATTCTCAGAACTTCATATATATGTTACATTGCAGATATTTGCAGATATAAGTATGAATAAGAAAGTTTTCTTGGGTTTTCTGCATCATGGATTCAAGTTCGGCCTCTGGCCACTGATTCCGACGTTTCGGCCTTGCACCTCATGCAAACAAACATATGTAGGATGTCCCAACAGACGAATTGCCTGCCGAATACATTTCACCATTTTTGACATTACTAAGATGCTCTTTCACCCTTGTTTTCAAAAAAAAAAATTTTTTTTTTCTTTTTCCTATGTAAATTTTGTTACCATCCCTGCATTTGATCTGATAAATTCCTGATTTACTGTACTTACCAATTTCATGGACTGGTTCTTTCTGGATCCTTTTTGACTCCAAAATTGTTGTTTTATTCTAGTATTCTCTCAGTGTTCCAAGTTTTTCTTACCAAATTATATGTACATTAAAGGTGTCCTTCGCCATAGCGTAGTGGTTAAGGCACTGCTCTACAAGCCAGAAGGTCAAGGGTTCGAGTCCTGTGGGGTCAGAATTTTTAAAACTGATGCAAACCTTCTGGCAGCACTGGTCCTGGGGTCGACCCAGCCTCTAATGGAAATGAGTACCAGACGCTTGTTCTGGGGACAATGGCAGGGCTGACATCAAGTGCCGATTGTTCAGGAAAAGTGGGAGCCTTAACCTCCTACTACCCCAAGGGCCTCTTGAGGCCTGTAGTGGGATAAGAAAAAAAAAGTGCCCTTAATATTTCAGCCTCATGGGCTAGTGGTCAGCGTTTCTGACTACTGTTCATGAGATCCCGGGTTCAATTCTCGGTCAAACCATAGGAATTTTCCCTTAAAGAGCATTATTCCTGTGGTTGCCCATGGTCTGGAATTTAGGTTAAGAATTCTCCTGGCACTTCATTATCATTTATCAGCCATCATATCATCGGGGTAACAAAACTCCTCCTAGGTGCCCCAACTTCAGAAGTGGGTTTCAATTACGCCAATGCCAGGGGAGAAAAACAGAAATATCATATAAGACAACCTGATGGCATTAGAAAAAAAAAAATTTCTGTTTAATGTTTATGTTATTTAATGTTATATTTCTCTCTTTTTTTTGTGATTAAGGCTGATCCTAGAAAAGAAAACCATGTAACAGAGGACTCTAAGAAAAATATGAAGACTGATTCTACTCAAGAGTTTGAATGTATTGAAATAAAGGAAGAACCAGAATCAGATGACGACACCTATGAACTGAAAATTGCAGATGAGGATAGCGATGAAGAAGAATCAACTTCAAACATAACTCATGGGCAGACTCCATTAGATTTGGCATCAAATAACAAACCTGTAAGTGCAGTAAAACTTTTCTTAAAGACTATCTCCTCTAATACCAGTTTTCCTAGGAACTAAGATTAAGGGCCGCATGCAAATACATTAGTCTCTAATTATATTATTTAATTATATTATTTTTGGTCTGGACATCTTACCTCAATATTAATGTTGAGTCTGGGAAAACTGAAGATAAAACAGAATTGTTTTGAAACATGTCCAAGAACAAATGAACATTAATATTGAGGTAAGATGTCCAGACCAAAAATAATATAATTAAAATAACCTCAAAATATAACTTCCTAAAATTAAACATTAGTCTCTACTCAAATTACTTCCAATCACTGGTGAGCTGACTCACCGTGAGCAATTGCTGAGATCGAATTAACGGCCGACTTACCGGTCATGCATGAAAGTTGACGTTTTTGTAATATTGGCAACGAATTACCCAGAATTCTCAGCAATAAAACCACTTCCGTTATTTTCGTCTGCTATAGAGGAACACATTTACGCTTGCGTCCCGCAAATAATACCGTATACAACGTTGTCTGCATTGCGCAATATTACGCCGATTCTCCTGTTCTTCCAGTTCAATTCTTTGGTAGACTATCAAATTCCTCTTCTCCGCATATACCGAAAACATGATCGAAGTCTTCAAGGTCCGACATCTTGCATAAAGCTGCAAAGGTTTCAAACTACATCGGTTCCCTTCGGGATTTTCACGATAAGTTTCTATCTTGAGCTATGATCTTAAGGTACCTTGTCAGGTAGCTTACAATTATTATCGCATGAATAGATTTCTGAGTAAGCAAAATGTATTTGGATAAAACTTTCTCAGCAGAGAACGCCTTTTACGGTCTAATGCGTTTATAAATTCAACCCTAAAACACATTGTAATTCATATCTCTATTAATATATCACCCTTACCACAGACAAGTGGCTTAATTTATTACATTTATTTTCTATTTAGTGACCAAACTTTGTTTTAAGATTAAGGCTCGTATCTATGAACGCATTAGACCGTAAAAGTCGTTCTCTGCTGAGAAAGTTGCATCCAAAGATTTTTTGCCTACTCAAAAATCTATTCTTGCGATAATAATTGTCGAAATTCCTAAGCTACCTGGCGAGGTGACTTTGCAGAGAACGAATTGTGAGCAACCCGATGGTAACCGATGTAGTTTGAAACCTTGCTGCTTTATCCAAGATGTCGGACCTTGAAGACTTCGATCATGTTTTCGGTAAACGCAGAGAAGAGGAATTTGGTAGAGTCTACCAAAGAATTCAACTGGAAGAACAGGAGAATCGATGTAATATCGCGCGATGCAGACGTCATCGTATACTGTATTATTTGCGGGATGCAAGCGTAAATGCATTCCACTAGCTGACAAAAATAACGGAAGTGGTTTTATCGCTGAGAATTCTGGGTAATTTCTTGCCAATATTACGAAAAAAACTACTTTCATGCATGACCAGTCAGTGACTCGCTAATTCGAACTTCGCACGTTCTCACGGAAAACTCAACTCACCAGAGACTAATGTATTTGCATGCGGCCCTAAAACACATTGTAATTCATATCTCTATTAATATATCACCCTTACCACTAACAAGTGGCTTAATTTATTACATTTATTTTCTATTTAGTGACCCAACTTTGGTTAAGATTAATACTTCTGGGATTACATCCTGGAATGGGAATTTTCTCAGCTAAAGGCTTTGGCTGACATACTGCTGAAGATGAAAAAAATCAACTACCTATTAAGGTTGTATTCATGAAGAGATTACATTTTTTTTTACAAATCTTTATCGATGCTACTTAATAGATACCAAAAAGTGACTATTACAATAATTTTTATATATATATTCTACTCTATTCTATAGTAATTCTGCCCGAGGGCAGGTCTTTCACTGCAATCATAGCATATTCATGCTGTGCTTTGCAGTTTTACTAGGGAATTATAGGTGTGGTAGCTTCCCGTTGCTTTCTACACCGATGAGGAATGATGATAATGATAAGGATGATGATGATGATGGCCGGATGATTTTTGGGGACCGTTGGGCCCTAAGCTTCCTGACATTTGTCTTACAGGTGTGGAAAAACCCCAAAAAATCCGTCACCCAGGAGTATGTCTCGACCAGGAATCAAACTCGGGCCTGCTGCGTGATAAAGCCAAATGCTACCTCGAGACCACAGCGGTGGACACATATATATATGTATACATACATACATACATACATACATACATACATACATATAAATATGTGTGTGTGTGTGTTAGTGTTCTGGTGGTCACAAGTTTTGTTTTTCAGTAAGGTTGAGATTATTAACTTACAAAATTGGACATTAGTAGTGGGAGTTTATATGAAGGAGAAATAAAAAAATAGCTCCAACTATTTTTTTATTTTTGTAACAAATCTTGGTATATGCCATTGAATAAAATGAGGTAGATATTATCCTAAATTCAGAGAGACCCGACCATTAAAAGTCAGATTTATCTGAAAGATGAAATTTAAAAATCATTCTGTTTGTTTTTTGACCATGAAACAACATGTAACATTTCAATAAGAAACTTTTTTTAAGTAAGAAACATAATTAATAGTGAGTGGAGAACATATTTTTAACGACTCACCTCATATAATTTCAAATTTCTTTGATACTGGCGGTTTCAGACAATATCTTGTCCCTATTCAGTCATGGCTTCCACTGATGAAATTCTCTGGTTGTTGATTTCTCTAAGGACACCACCTCTTGTGCTGCCATCTTTGGTTGGGATTATAAACTTTGAAATTAAATTTTTATCCACCGGAATATCGAAGTTCATAGATCGATATTTATTCTTCTGAATGAATATCTTTTCTCAAATTGTCAATTCCAACAGTTTATCCAATTTTTTCAAAAGTTTTGCCTCTTTTTCAATTTTATGATGAAACAATTGGATAAACCGTTCGAATTGACAATTTGGGAAAAGATATTCATTCAGAAGAATAAATATCGATCTATGAACTTCGATATTCTAGTGGATAAAAATTTAATTTCAAAGTTTATAGTCCCAACCAAAGATGGCAGCACAAGAGGTGATGTCCTTAGAGAAATCAACAACTAGAGAATTTCATCAGTGGAAGCCATGATTGAAGAGGGACAAGATATTGTCTGAAACTGCCGGTATCAAAGAAATTTGAAATTATATAAGGTGAGTCGTTAAAAATATGTTCTCCACCCACTATTAATGATATAACCTCATAATGTTTACTTCCCAGTATTAATTTAAATATAAGAAACATAATATTTGAGTTGGTCATTCACCAAAATTGGACCATGAAGAGTGAGAGTTATCCTAAAAAACTTGACGTTTTAGTTGGAACATTTTCAGCGTTCTAGCACTTGCAATTTTTGTTTTCTGACAATGAAACTTGGTAGCTGACATTTACGATCCAATTATTAAAAGAAAGATGTATTTTGTACATTATTAAAATTGAAGTTGATGAGGAATTTCCTTAGTGTATGCAGTTCCTGGGTGATGGACTTTTATTTTATAAAATGTACTTGGATAGTGTAATACTGGCCTAACTAATGTATAACTTTTTCTTTCTTGTTTTAGATTCTTGAATTGTTACAAAATTTTGAGCAGTCTATGAAAAATGAACAGGGAGAAGAGCTTGTTGAAGTGAAGGAAGAACCAGTTGATAATCCTGCATTGGAAGGTGTTCTTGCTGAAGGTACAGAAATTAACCTTTTCACTGCTGAGATATTTCCAGCCTTTAAAACCCTCCTTGCTCAATGCAGGGAGAAATATGGAAAAAGTTTATTTAGGTTCCTAGGAGATGGCAGTATATGCCTGCTTAGTTTGAAAGCAATGCAATACGTATTATATAACTAGCAGGCGTTTGAAGTTGAGAATGGATATACACACCCATAGCACGGCAAGCATTTTCTTTGCCAACACATATACCCGTTCGTAGCAGTGAAAAGGTTAAAGTCATTCACAGAATACTTCTGGTAATTTTGTAATTATATCCCTGAAAATTAAACCATCATTTCATATCTATAAACTCAATAGGGAAGAATTTTTTAATAAATTATCTTATTGGTTGTTCCTTATAACTTGAGAGGATTTTTCTTATTCAGGCTTAAATAGTTAATTTCTTAAGTTATGTAGATAGGAAATAACACTATGAGGTTCTTTAATATTGTTTATTTTTTATTATTTCACTCACCTCATACTCATGAAGTATGAGGTGAGTGAAATAATAAAAAATAAACAAAGTTAATTTCTTGGTAATTTTCAGAATATTGGAGTTTTTCCATTTGCTTCCTAGTAGGATAATGAGATATTTGTAGCTTCTAAATTTCGACACTGCCGCTCTTCGGAGTGCGACACATCTAGATCCCTACTCCAGACACCCCCACCAACTTCCCCTCCAAACTGCAACCTTTGCAGTTCGCTACCAGAGCCTCCAGATACATATTCCGGTTTATATTTGATTCCCCCTCGTACCATGAAACCCATAACATTGATGATTAATTTGTCACTTTTCACTATAATCTCTGTCCTTTTTTACTGTTTTTGTCCACTTTTTAACAAGGGCATGTATTCCACTGTGGTAAAAAGCGTGGCCTTGCTGCCTAAAGCCATCAATGTACAGATGTTTTTACGACCTTCTTATCCTCAAAAATAATCCCACAATGAGCTTCCTTTAGTAGCCCGAACAGTTGGAAGTCTGATGGTGCTAGGTCAGGGCAAGACTACCCATCCAAATTTTACGATCTCTTCAGAGGTGTGATGACTGGTGTCTGGTCTTGCATTGTCATGCAAAAGAAGAACATCTGCCATAGCTTTTGTTGGGCAAACTCACCAAAGACGTACTTTAAGCTTTTCGAGGGTGCTGACTTATTGAACAGAATTTATTGTGCATCCCTGCTCCAAAAAATCAACAAGAATCACACCCTATGCATCCCAAAACACGGTCACTATAACTTTCCCTGCTGATTGCACAGTTTTCAATTTTTTCTTCCTTGGCAAGATTGTGTGATGCCATTCTATTGATTGCCTCATTGATTCAGGTTAAAAAAAAATGAATCGACATCTCGTCTCCAGTCACAGTTCTCCCCAAAAATTTCTCTCCCTCCAAATTGAAGTGCTGCAAGAGTTCAGAGGTTATTGTTTTTCTAGTCTCTTTATTCTGGTCATTAACATTCGTGGTACCCACTGTAAACATACTTTTGTGTACCCCAGTTGTTGAATGATCATCACCTTTACTGATGGCGAGAGAATGAGACACAGTTCATATGTTGTTACCTGGCAGTCTTCACGAATGATCTCATCGACCTCGCTGAATGTTGCGTGGAGTCACTGATATCGCCGGCCTTCCGTTCCACTTTTGTCCTGCACCATAGCTGAGTGGTTAAAGCAGGAAGCCTTGGCGCAAAGCTACGGGACTTGCACTGGTTCGAGTCTCCATGGGGGAAGAAATTTTCTCATGGTATTTCAGCCAGTATGGGACCGGTGCCCACCCAGCATCATGATGCATCTGGGTAGCTACAATAAGTAGCGGCTCCAGGTTGAGAAAACCAGCTATAACGGCTGGGGGACTCGACGTGCTGACCACATGTCACCCCTACACTGGCTGATTATCATCTACTCTGTGATTGACACATGTGGATGTGAGGCAAGCAGCCGGCTGGTAGGCTAAGGGCCTTGTAGGCCTGTCGCGCCAGGAGTTTTTTTTTTTTTTCCCGCTCCACTTTGCATCAGTCAATTGTATTTGTCCTTCCACTGTTTAATCTCCATAAAAATGTTTCGACCCTTCAAGAATTCAATCACAGAACACTGTCTAATACATATGTCAATGTCAACCATTTTGTAAGAGGATGCAATGGTGACACCTATTGACTTAGGTAGTTATTTCTGCAGTGGATTGGAGAAGAATGTGTGAGGAATTGTGCCGAATTGAAATTTTTCACATAACTAACCTATTAAAAAAAATGGACAGCTAGTGACAAATGAGGGAAATTTTGAGAAAGTAGGAACAATAATCACAAATAGGAATGAGATGCACAAAGAAATTAAACATAGGCTCAGTTCTGAAAATGCGTGCTATTATGCATTGCAGAGACTCTTGATGTCCCAACTCCTTTCAAAAAATGTTAAACTGAAAATATATAAAACTATTATTCTACCAGTTATATTATACGTATGTGAAACATGGACTCTTACTTTAAGAGAGGAAAGGAGATTATGAGTATTTGAGAATAAAGTTCTTAGGAAAATTTTTGGACCAAAGAGAGATGAACAGACAGGTGAATGGAGAAGACTACCTAACAATGAACTACATGATCTCTATAGGAAGCCAGATATAATAAGAACAGTTAAGTCTCGTAGACTGCGATGGGCAGGACATGTGACACGAATGGGGAATGAAAGATGTGCATGGAAGCTTCTTGTAGGAAAACCAGAGGGAAAATGCCCAGTTGGTAGACCAAGAATGAGGTGGGAGAATAACATTAACTATGATTTGAGGGAAGTAGATTATACAGGAAATGATTGGAAAACATTAGCTCAAGATATGGATGTATGGAGTAGAAATTAAGATAATTAATTTAATTATTTCAAGGAGTAGTTTATTTAAAATATAAGTTTTGGAGACTTATGAAGGGATATATCTCTTCCTTGAAGTTCTAAAAGGTTATCTTATTTTTGGTTTACAAGACCAATATTTTACTTAGGAGAGCTTACGTCCATGTGGCCATGAACCTACGGATTCGATAGTGCCAGTGAGTTAGTTAGTTATAGGAGGCATTACTTTTTGTCTGACCCTCGTATATAATATATTTTTTCTCTGAAAGTAAAAATTTCTCATTGTAATGAATGTTTAATTTTTTTCTAGTGAGGAACGGGCTATTTGATATGGAAACATTGGATAGGTTATGTGTTATTTTGGACAAATCTCAAGGCTGGGTGAATTTGGCAGATTTGTTGGACTACAGTTTTCTTGTGCCTAGTATCAGAGATACAGTCAGTCCCACCAAAATGCTCTTCAACTACGCAGATGTAAGTAGCTTATTTAGTTTCTTTCCTTTTGCTGATTGGATAAAGATCCCAAACATCTTAGTTTTCCCAGTAGAATTCCTTTGTTTACTTTCAGTATCTTTAAGAATGTAATTTGTTCAATTTTTTTCATTTGAAACAGTATTTAGCTTTGTTTATTTTCTTTTGCTTTGTCAATTTTTTTCCTTTGAAACAGTATTTAGCTTTGTTTATTTTCTTTTGCTTTGTCAATTTTTTCCCCTTTGAAACAGTATTTAGCTTTGCTTATTTTCTTTTGCTTTGTCAATTTTTTTCCTTTGAAACAGTATTTAGCTTTGTTTATTTTCTTTTGCTTTGTCAATTTTTTTCCTTTGAAACAGTATTTAGCTTTGTTTATTTTCTTTTATTTTGTCAATTTTTTTCCTTTGAAACAGTATTTAGCTTTGTTTATTTTCTTTTGCTTTGTCAATTTTTTTCCTTTGAAACACTATTTAGCTTTGTTTATTTTCTTTTGCTTTGTCAATTTTTTTCCTTTGAAACAGTATTTAGCTTTAAATTTGAAGAGAAAAATTTTTTCGCCTAGACCGGGACTCGAACCTGGGACCCTTGGCTTTCCGAGTGCTCTACCAACTGAGCTACCGAGGCGAGTTACGATCTAGACGCAAATTTTTCTCTTATATACGAAAATTTTTCTCTTCAAATTTAATTTATCTTTCATTGAAAAATGTTAAATCAATAATAAAAACATCAGTATTTAGCTTTGTTTATTTTCTTTTGCTTTGTCAATTTTTTTCCTTTGAAACAGTATTTAGCTTTGTTTATTTTCTTTTGCTGAATAGATAAAGATCCCAAACATCTTAGTTTTCCCAGTAGAATTCCTTTGTTTACTTTCAGTATCTTTAAGAATGTAATTTGTTCAATTTTTTTTTCCTTTGAAACAGTATTTAGCTTTGTTTATTTTCTTTTGCTGAATGGATAAAGATCCCAAACATCTTAGTTTTCCCAGTAGAATTCCTTTGTTTACTTTCAGTATCTTTAAGAATGTAATTTGTTCAATTTTTTTTCCTTTCAAACAGTATTTCTCAACCTCTGGGTCCTGACCCACCGGTGGGTCCAGGGGGAAGGATAATTGTGACAAAGGGCTCTTAAAAATATTGTTTTGCAAGGTAGACTTGCAATAAACCTCTTTGTATTTTGGTGTTTTCTTTTCAATTTTATTTCCTTACACTTCTAATAATTGTCTGGATTTAATAATGAATACATCGCATGTTTTTATCTCCTCCTCTTGTACCATATGAACATCATGTGCACAATTGACTCACATGAACCCATCACTCACCATTTTAAATCCAAGCATCATATTAGTTCGGTGAGTAAATGTTAACATGTTCTATTAGAGCCCGGCATTGCCTGAGTGTTTATTTATTCCAATCTTCTTGGCATCAGTCAACTTAGTGACTCTGGAAACTGTGGTGGTGGTGGTAGTAGTAGTAGTAGTAGTAGTAGTAGTAGTAGTACAGCAAACTCCTGATTATTGTAAATCAATGGTAAAGAGAAAAATTTTTGCCTGAACCGGGAATCGAACCCCGAACCTTTAGCTTTCCGTGCTATTGTTCTGACCACTGAGCTAATTCAGGCTTCATTCCCATCCAAGCTGAAATCCTTCCTTTATTACCCATCCAAGTGTTTTGTGCAGGCGGAAAATATGTTAACTAACAAACTGTCTTTCTCATTCTAATCCTTACTATGTTACCACTTCCTGTCGTCTGTATCATGTTGTTTGATTGGCTGGTAGAGAGCTGACAAATACTATGTATTTTAATGATCCGTCGTTTTGTGCGGTCAGTGGTGGAATGACTAACTTGACAACCCTGTTACTTTTGGGGTTACATCTAGGAATGAGCTGTCCCTTCCTTGCCCTTCTCATTACATGTTGCCACTTGTGATTTATTGTGAGGCTGGTAATAGAGAGACAACAAATACTGTGATTTTAAATGATTTGACCGCTTGAGCATTCCGTGCTTAAATGACTAATTTGACAACCATGTTAAGAACTTTCACATGTGTTTAGAGATTCTCCCCCCACATTTGAAGTTGAAAAATTTCAATACGTGATTGGATGTACAGTTTTCTCCTATATCCCTTCCACATATTCAGTAGATCGGCGACACTAGCGCTAAAACTCTTCCCCTCCTACCGTGAACAGTTAACTTGGATGTGTAATACCTTACTCTACTGGTCCCACATTCAATTGCAATGAATCATCATTCACAAATACACAATGAATGGCTTCTACCTGAAGAAGACATGAAGGGACTCCACACAGCTATAGCATTATTTATTAAATTAATATTGAGAAGCTCAAGTTATTACTATGATAGAAATAAGTAAATTAATGAACACAATTAAATTATTGTAAATCAATGGTAAAGAGAAAAATTTTTGCCTGATTTACAATAATTTAATTGTGTTTATTATACCTTAATTATTATGAGTGAGTTATTTTGACTCACCTCATATTTTTTTTTATATTCTGCAGACTATAGTTTCATCGCATCTATGCGACATTGTTAATGCATTCTAACTATTTTATTTGTGGTTGTCGTCCTGTAAGTTGATTTCTGCTCCCTCTGTTGGCTGACCGATGAACTTCCAACTCTTTTTTTTTTCTCCCGGGAATTTCAAAATTCATAGTTTTCTCCTTATTCTTATGGATGTAAATTTTCTCCCAAATTGTGAGTTCCTTAGATTTAACTAACTGTTTCAATAATTTGACCTTTGTGTCAATTCTATGTTTTTCTGACCATGCATGTGCAGCTATTGCAGACTTTTCTATTTCTCCATTTTTAACATTTCTAAAGTGTTCTTTCAATCTTGTATTCAAGTTCCTATTTTCTTTATGCATATTTTTTCACAATCTTTACAATCAATTTGATAAATCCATGATTTGTTACCATCGTCAATCTGTTCATTTTTGTTGGTTTAATTAACTTATTCAAACTGTAATGATTTTTTGGTGCTAATTCTTTGTTAAATTTGCTGAAAATTATTTTAAACTTATTAAAAAAGTTTTCTTGTTTTTCTTTTTTTATATATAGATGTGTTTCCCAAACCGTGAGCTCTTTTGATTTTTCAATTTGTTTAATTAAACTGGATTTATATAAGACCAAAACCTTGAATAGGAAATGTTTTTATTATAAATTTAAAAATTTTCTTATCAAATATAATGAATCAGAAACTTAAAAACCTCATCTTATAAAATATACTTCTCATATCTGACATGTTTCGAAAACCTTCATTTCCATCATCAGCTAAACTTGACTGTCTAAATTGAACAAATTAAATCTCCCATATTTATATTCCATCAATATTTGTCTCATAGTATTACTTCCCATGATTTTTTTGTTAAATTTGTTAAGACAACTCAACTCTTGAGAGATTTAATTCGCTGTGTCAGTCGGTCATTTCAAACAAATGCAGTTTAGCTAATGATGAAAGCTAAGTTTTTTTTTAACATCTCAAGTGAGAAAAACGTAGTGAGGTGTGAAGCTTGCAATTCATTATATTTGAAGAGAAAAATTACATGCTCAGATTGGGGTTTGAACCCAGGACCTTTGGCTTTCTAAGTCAATACTCTACTGACTGAGCTACCTGAGCAAGTTCTGATTTAAATGCAAATTTTTCTCTTTATATATATACTGTTAATTCCTGCTTACCCATATGCTCTGAAACTTTTGCTTCTATCTTGCAAATGGCGGCTTCTTTATTAAGAAGACAATTACGAGGGCGGATCGGAAAGTAACATACAATCATTTTTTTCTGCCTTGGTATTGCAGCTAGAATGTTGAAATTTCACAGAGATATAGTTTGAAGTTTTCACTACAGATGGTATTTTTTTCTCAGGTGCACCTCTTGCGAGAGAAGCTTGAACTCTGCAACAAAGATGGCGCGCATGCTACAGTCGTCCACCTGTGAGGAACAGGGCGGATCGGAAAGTAACGCACAATAATTTTTTTTTTAAAAAGTTTAATAGTAAAAAAAAGGAAAAAATCACAAATGAACTTACATCTTTTACCTACTTTTCGACATAGTCACCAACTTTCTCAACACATTTTTCCCATCATGTTACCAGTTTCAATATGCCCTGTTTGTAGAAGTCCGTTTGGTTGGAGTGTAGCCATCTGCGCACTGCTGATTTCACTTCCACATCTGTCTCAAAGCGTTTGTCGGCCAGGAATTTCTTCATGGGACCAAACAGATGAAAGTCCGATGGTGCGGGATTGCTGCTGTTGTCGGCCGGCCGGAGCATGGCAAATCACTAAGGTTCACACGTCCCTCTTGGAAGAATGTGCACCACCTGGAGACATTGCTACGGTCCATACAATCATCCCCATACACGCCACGCATGTCCCTGTGAATTTCACTGGGTTTATGCCCTTTGGCCCACAAAAATCGAACAACACTTCTCTGTTCCTCACAGGTGGACGACTGTAGCATGCGCGCCATCTTTGTTGCATAGTTCAAGCTTCTCTCGCAAGAGGTGCACCTGAGAAAAAAATACCATCTGTAGTGAAAACTTCAAACTATATCTCTGTGAAATTTCAACATTCTAGCTGCAATACCAAGGCAGAAAAAAATTATTGTGCGTTACTTTCCGATCCGCCCTCGTATAATGTAATGTAAAATTCCCAAATAAATGTCTTCTTAATAAAGAAGCTGCCATTTGCAAGATATAAGCAAAGGTTTCATAGCATTTGGTGTGCAGGAATTAACAACATATATAAAGAGAAAAATTTTCATTTAGATTGGAACTTGCTCAGATAGCTCAGTCGGTAGAATATTAGTCTAGAAAGCCAAAGGTCCTGGGTTCAAGCCCCAGTCTGAGTGTGTAATTTTTCTCTTGAAATATGATTTATCTTCCAATTCATATGATGATCTTGAAGAAGATTTTCGGTCTTTAGGCCGTGGTCGTGAGACTTGTAGTTTCCCGATGTTTTGCCAGAGACTGCATCTGGCATCCTCAAGGGTTGTCTTGAGACTGGCATTTCTGTCCATTGTCTGTCCTATTTGTACGTTCACCGCGATGTGTTCGTAAGTTATGTCTGCCTTCTGATTGGTCAGCAGTAGGGACTTCATTGCTCCAATGATATTGCTGTTTGATGGTCTAGTCGACTGTACTTGTAGAGGTTTGCTGACCAATCAGAACACATCGCGGTGAACGTACAAATAGGACAGACAGTGGACAGAATTGCCAGTCTCAAGATAACCCTTAAGGATGGCAGATGCAGGGTCGAATGTTTGAACGCATTAGACAGTAAAAGGCGTTCTCTGCTGATAAAGTTTTATCCAAACACATTTTTCTTACTCAGAAATCTATTCACGCGGTAATAATTGTAAGCTACCTGACAAGGTACCTTAAGATCGTAGCTCAAGATATAAACTTATGTGAAAATCCCGAAGGGAACCGATGGTAACCGATGTAGTTTGAAACATTTGCAGCTTTTTCCAAGATGTCGGACCTTGAAGACTTCGATCAAGTTTTTGGTATATGCGGAGAAGAGGAATTTGATAGAGTCTACCAAAGAATTCAACTGGAAGAACAGGAGAATCGGCGTAATATTGCGCGATGCAGACGTCGTTGTATACGGTATTATTTGCGGGAAGCAAGCATAAATGCGTTCCTCTATAGCAGACGAAAATAACGGAAGTGGTTTTATCGCTGAGAATTCTGGGTAATTCGTTGCCAATATTACGAAAATGTCAACTTTCATGCATGACCGGTAAGTTGACCATTAATTCGATCTCAGCAATTGCTCACGGTGAGTCAGCTCACCAGTGATTGGAAGTAATTTGAGTAGAGATTAATGTATTTGCATACGACCTGCAGTCTCTGGTGAAACGTTGGGGAAATACAAGCCTCACGACTACAGCCTACAGCCCGAAAATCTTCTTCAAGATCATCATAGCAACTCCGGCTGTGAAAGTCTACGCCAATTCATATTTACCTCATAGTGTCACTTCCTATGAATTTTTGTTAAATAGGATTCAGAAAATTAAATATGAAGAGAGTTCAGTTGAATATAATTATCTTTTCCTTTTTTTCAGCTCCATGGAAATGTGAGCATACAGGACATTCGAGGATTTCTTGAAGCCCTCGATGAACACGAAGCAGTGAAAATTCTGGACTCAATGTTGCAGAAAGTTCATACGTGAAGTTTAAAGTATGCAACTTGATCCCTTTAAAGTGTAATTAATGTATATAAGCTTTACTAGGTTAAGTGAAACTTTTTTTATTATATATTAATGAAATAATATTGTTGAAAGACATCTTCAAATTCTATTACAGATAACACTTGGGTAACAATGAAAATGTTCCTCTGCATATTTTAAGTATTTCTGACTCAGTTGTTTGTGCTGATTTAAAATATGTGATTATTTTTATCCATATGTCGACGGTTTGATAGTAATCACAATTTTTGTTTTTGTTACTTTTTTCAATTTAAAGTATATGATTGGTTGATATTATTTTTCTCCAAATGTTAACGGTTCGATCGCATCCATGTATCCATGTTTCCTTTGTTTGTGGGACAGCCGAGCAACTGGCCAACACTACATCCAACAAGTGTGGCCTTCAAAAAACGCACTTATTCCAGGAGAATGTAATGTTCTACATGAACCTCTTATTGACAGGAAGAAGATTTTTTTTTTTTTTGCAAATGCCCCAGGTTGTCTTTCGATATTCCTGATGTTCTCTCCTGGCATGGCATACTTGTAACCCACTTCTGAGGTTGGGGCGCCTAGAAGGCAGGGTTACGTTGCCCCGATGATATGATGATGATTATAGTGGTGTGCCAGGAGAGTCCCTAATCCTAAGCTTAATCTAAGATGAATATGACTGATGATGATTGCGATGGCCATATGATTTCGGGGACCGTTTGGGCCTAAAAGTTTTCCTGACATTTGTCTTACAGGTGAGGAAAAACCATGATAAAAACCTCATCCAGAAAAACTGTCCCGACCGGGGATCGAACCCGGGCCTGCTACATGACAAGGCAGCACGCTACCCCGAGACCACAGTGGTGGACTACATTTTTATGTTAATTGCCACATTTTCAAGTATATTAATTTTCCATAGAACAATTGATGCTATGTATATGAAACTGACATTTTTTAACTCAGTGTGCCTGAATTATATAAGAACCATGAAAAAACTGAGAGGAACAAAAAGTTGCCCAAAATTTGTTACCCAGTGTAATCAGCCACTATTCATAAAATCAAATGACAATTTACAAATAAATGCAATTAATTATTTAAGTAAAATTTTATCTCCTCACCTTATAATCTTCTTCAAGAGGTGATTAAATTTTATTTAAATAAATAATAATTCATAGTGTTAATTCCTAAAAAAAAGTAAATGCAATTAAATTAAATCATATTTCTGATAACTTTAATACAAATACTGAAGTCTTGGTATGTAATAAAGATATATTAAAGCGACAAAAAAATAATCATGAAGATAAAATTATTGAATAAGTATTGAGCTATATTTAAATTAATATTGGGAAGTAAACATTATGAGGTTATATCATTAATAGAGAGTGGAGAATATATTTTTAACGACTCACCTCATATTATTCCAAATTTCTTTGATACCGGCGGTTTCAGACAATATCATGTACCTCTTGACATGATATTGTTTGAAACCGCCGGTATCAAAGAAATTTGAAATCATATGAGATGAGTCGATAAAAATATATTCTCCACTCACTATTAAAGTATTGAGCTATTTAGAATGAACTATGTTAATTTAGTAATAAGAATTAAATGAATTGTGAATTGTTCTTACCTCATACTTCAATGTTTTTTTAAACACAGCACCGCAGTATTGGCGGCTCCAGACAACAAAAAATCTGGAATTTATCAAATTGATTGCAAAGATTGCAATAGGATATATATAGGAAAAACAAAAAGGAACTTGGAAACTCGTAAAAAAGAACACTTTAGAAACATAAAGAATGGAGAATTATATTATTTTCAGTCTGATCATCTTACCTCAATATTAATGTTGATTTGTTCTTGGACATGTTTCAAAACAATTCTCTTTTATCGTCAGCTTGTCCAGACAGGTTTGATTTATGTTGCACACCGTGGATGTCGATGTCAGCTTCATCTTGTGGTTGGCCAAAGAACCTCCAAACAAGATTGCACTCCGTCGGTATTTCAAAATTCATAACTCTGTTTTTGTTCTTCTGAATATAGATTTTTTTCCCCAAATAGTCGGCTCTTTTGTATTTTCTAACTGTTTTAATAATTTAGTGTCTGAATTTATATTATGTTTTTCAAACCAGTCTGGACAAGCTGACAATAAAACAAAATTGTTTTGAAACATGTCCAAGAACAAATCAACATTAATATTGAGGTAAGATGATCAGACTGAAAATAATATAATTAATATAACCTCAAAATATCACTTCCTAAAATTAAATATTAAAGAATGGAGAAATTGAAAAATCAGCTATAGCAGCACATAGTTTATTAGAGAATCATAGAATTGAAAAACAAGCAAAACTTTTGAAACATCTATCTAAACCTTTGGATTTAACAGTTTGGGAAAAAACAGTTTAAAAAAAAACCATACTAGAACCATGAACTTCGAGATTCCAGACGAACCAAGCTTGATTACAAAGTTCTTCAAAAATACAACAGTTTAGAAAATGGCTCCTTCAAAAGAACACCAGATGGCAGTGTGGATAATTACCAACAAAAGAAAAAAATTGACAGTTGTAAAAACAGGTGACGAGGGTGATGATAGTCGCCGATACTGCGGTGCTGTGTTTAAAAAAACATGGAAGTATGAGGTAAGAAGAATTCACGATTCATTTGATTCTTATCAATAAAACCTCATAATGTTAAAAATTCCCAAATCTATTATATTAAAATATGTTAATTTAGATTTGGAAGAAAAGATTTAGATTTTGAAGTACAATGTGATATTTGATTAATAAATTTGAATTAGAAATAACAGCCTACAACCCATCTCATAAAATAATCTTTTCATGTAGAAAGTTTCTGACATTCATCACCATTATCAACACACAAACAATTGAGAATATATGAAGCCTCTAAAACATTAATAAATGATTAATAGTGAGTGGAGAACATATTTTTAACGACTCACCTCATATAATTCCAAATTTCTTTGATACAGGCGGTTTCAGACAATATCTTGTCCCTCTTCAGTCATGCCTTCCACTGATGAAAAAATATTTTCATCATTGGAAGCCATGACTGAAGAGGGACAAGAGATTGTCTGAAACCGCCGGTATCAAAGAAATAATTTCAAATATATGAGGTGAGTCGTTAAAAATATGTTCTCCACTCACTATTAATGATATAACCTCATAATGTTTACTTCCCAATATTAATTTAAATATTAATAAATGATGTTTTTATTATTGATTTAACATTTCTCAATGAAAGATAAATTATATTTGAAGAGAAAAATTTTCGCCTAGACCGGGACTTAAGCCAAGGGTCCCGGGTTCGAGTCCCGGTCTAGGCGAAAATTTTTCTCTTCAAATATAATTTATCTTTCATTGAGAAATGTTAAATCAATAATAAAAACATCATTAGAAGCTTTACTAGCTTTATAAAGTAATGTTAAATTCCCAATAAATGTCTTCTTAACTAAGAAGCCGCCATTTGCAAAGATAGAAGCAATGGTTTCAAAAAAGCATTTGGCGATAGGGAATTACAACGTATATAAGAGAAAAATTTGCGTCTAGATCGTAACTCGCCTCGGTAGCTCAGTTGGTAGAGCACTTGGCCTGGAAAGCCAAGGGTCCCGGGTTCGAGTCCCGGTCTAGGCGAAAATTTTTCTCTTCAAATATCAAATATTAATAAATGAGTTGGAGAAAATGTTTTAACATCTCACCTCACAAAGTTGCGTGTTTTCACGAACTAGTTTCAAAAGTATAGTATTACTTCCATCTTCAGTCAAATTCCAACTGTTGAAATTTTGTCGTTAACATCATCTTCTGAACTGCCATCTCGTGTATATTTTATGAACTTGGAGATTAAATTATTCTCGTCGGGGATATCGAAATTCATTGCTTTATATTTATTTTTCCCAAATTGTTAATTCTGAAGGTTTTTCCATATGTTTTAAAAGTTTAGTTTCTTTTCCGATTTTATGATTTTCTAGCAAACTATGAGCTGCAATTGCCGATTTTTCAATGTCACCGTTTTTAATATTTCTAAGGTGTTCTTTTGTACAAATTTCTAAATTCCTAAGATGGAAATAATACTGTACTTTTAAACCGGGTATCATGAAGACGTGCAACTTTGTGAGGTGAGATGTTAAAACATTTTCTCCAACTCATTTATTAATATAAAAATCCCATAGAGTGTTTCCTCCCACTGTAAATTTTAATTAAAACCTCTAAAAAACAGTTTACCTGAAAAGATTCATTTCATCAGGTGAGGTCTATTATATTTGTTTGATTTTAACAATTATATTAACTTCGTAGTTCATTTCCTATTAATTATGTGTAAATCTTTCAACAGTAAAATTGATCAGCAACTCCTTGGAAAATAGGTAATAATTTTGACAAGTTTAATGTCAACTCCACCAATAAGGGTTACCTTTAATTCCACGACATCGTAACTTTTTTTTATGGTATTGATTATATTATCATAATCGTATATGTTTCCAATTAAGAGTCATCTCAGAACATAAGTTCTATCTTAGTGTATTTAATACACAAGTGATCTTCTTGGTGATAAAATATTAAAATATATATGCAGTCAATATACCCATTTCACCAATTAATGTTTTAAAATGGTCAACAAGTTTCTACAGCCAAGCTGTCATTCTCAAGACCAGATATTGACTCAATATTGACTCAATATCTGGTCTTGAGAATGACAGCTTGGCTGTAGAAACTTGTTGACCATTTTAAAACATTAATTGGTGAAATGGGTATATTGACTGCATATATATTTTAATATCTTAGTGTAGTTCTTTGTCCCTTTCCCAAATAAAATACTTCTCTTTTAGTTCCATTTTTTTACTTGGTTTAGCGATATAGTCCAGATTTATTTTGCCTTTCATGTTTATTTTCCATAGCTTTTCATGGTATTCTTTCTTCTATTGTCCTTTTTAACTACCCAAACCAAAAATCTTCTAAGTTCCACAGAATCGCAGTGCACATGCGCGAGTTGAGGGAAATGCCGTAATGGTTAATATAGATGGCTCTGCAGTCGGCGTTACCAACTTTGGGAATAAATTTCCAAATGCAAAAAGAAATGGACGTTATGCCATTTATCTATTTTTTAGATTTTTTATAATAAAAGTATAAGGTTAATAAACAGATAAATCTATTTAATAAGATTATAATCCAAATAAGTTAACACAACTGAAGAAAAAAAATGGACGTTAACTAACTTGCCATTTCCTAACTAAAGAAAACAATTTACATGCATATTATTTATTCCCAAATGCTTAAAAAAATGGACGTAAACCAACTTCCCATTTCCTAACATAACGAAACAATTTACATACGTACTATTTAATGAACTATAAACTAATTTTACGTACACTAACACTAAATATGGTTTGAAATTATTTTCAAATGGTGGCAACGTTGGTACAACATGGGAAAGTAGCATGCAAGTAATGTTTCCACGAATTATCTTCAAAAAATAAAAAAATTCTGCGTGAAATAGGATTTGAACCAAAGACCTTAATCCTTTTGTGCTGCTGCTCTACCATTCAACTACTCAGGCACCTCGCTGGCCAAGCATAAATTTCTCTCTCTTTAAATCCCTGCATCTCATTTGGGTCTTAAAAGTTTCCTGACATTTGTCTTACAGGTGAGGAAAAACTTCACCCAGGAAACTGTCCCGACTGGGAATCGAATCTGGGTCCACTGCGTGACAAGTCAGCATGCTACCTCGATAACACAGCAGTGGACTGATCTTAATACGTAAATTTGTACATTAAAAAAATTATTTAGACTAAGTTCAAAATGGAGCTTGGGCAGATTTTTCTCGGGGTTCTCCCATTTTCCCCTGCCATAATTTCATTTCGTTCATCTGCTCCATGATGGTCATGGTTGGCTGGCACCCTTGTCATTCACAGACCTCGACCCGACCCTGAATTGGACACGAGTTGAGGATATTTTTTTATTCAAAGTTAAAATTGGGAAACACATTATGAGGTTCTTAATTAATAAATTAATGAGTCATTTTAACATCTTACCTCATATTTCATGTTTTTCAAACATGGTAACTATAGTTTTCAAATGACAAGATCATTTGAAAACTATAGTTACCGTGTTTGAAAAACATGAAATATGAGGTAAGATGTTAAAATGACTCATTAATTTATTATATTTTTTTTATATTTAATTAATGTTGGGAAGTAAACATTATGAGGTATAATCATTAAAATTCATCGGAGAACATATTGTTTAAACAACTCACCTCATAGGATTCATGCTTCCATGATATCGCGATTTCAAACATAGTCATGTTCATCGTCAGCCATAACTCGGAGTTATGGCTGACGATGAACATGACTATGAAATTGCGATATCATGGAAGCATGAATCCTATGAGGTGAGTTGTTTAAACAATATGTTCTCCGATGAATTTTAATAAATATTTTTTTATATTTAATTCATAAGTTATTTCTCTAATTAATTGTATTCATAGTACAACTCTTAGTAAAATTATTTGGATATTGTAAGAATTGTCAACAGATTTTTATTAAGTAAATGTTATATTGACAACCTTTAAGAATTACCAAGTATTTTGGTTTATCTCAAGAGAATAGTTTAAGTTATAGTGTTAGAGATTTTTAGACATTCCCAGTATTAATATTAATCACAATTAGTTTTCAATTTTATAACAGAATTAAAATGTTATTAATCCAACTTTCTCCGGTTAAAAGTTTTGTTCTTATTACCAAGATAGAGAAGTATGCTAAAACATATGAGGGCAGCTTCAGGATCCCCTTTCAAGGGTTCAGTAATACAGTACCGAGTTAGTTTTCTTCTTCTTGTTTATTTTTTATTATTTCACTCACCTCATACTTCATAATTCATAGCAGACCCAGGGTTTCTTCACATCTTTTGTGACATTCTCAATGTTGTGTCACGTTCACAACTGACGTCCAACGGCCTATCCTGCAGACTGACCTCCGCGCCATCTGGTGGCCGACCGAAGAATTTCCAAATCAGTCCTCTCTCCTTATAACTGGGTATTTCAAAATTCATAGTTGTATTTTCATTCTTGCATATGTAAATTTTTTCCCAAATTGTGAGTTCCTTCGGTTTTTCCAATTGTTTAAGTATGCAAGAATGAAAATACAACTATGAATTTTGAAATACCCGGTTATAAGGAGAGAGGACTGATTTGGAAATTCTTCGATCGGCCACCAGATGGCGCGGAGGTCAGTCTGCAGGATAGAAGGCCGTTGGACGTCAGTTGTGAACGTGACACAGCATTGAGAATGTCACAAAAGAGAAATAATAAAAAATAAACAATATTAAAAAACCTCATAGTGTTATTTCCTATCTACATAACTTTCTTCTTCTTGTTCTATACGATGTTTCCATTTTCCATATGGGTCGTACAATTTAGTCTTCTCCAGACATCTTTATCCTCCCAGAATTTATTTCTTCATTCTACTCCTCTTCCTCGTAGGTTTTCCCTTGTCTGGTCTATCCCACTTCAATCTTGGTATTTCCAATAGTCGTTTCCTATTTTTCATTCTCATTTCCAATGTTATTCTTGATATTTTTATTTAATCCCGTTCACGTAAATGTCTAACCATTGTAACCTCTTTTGTTCAATATATTCCTGTTCTCTGTTTTCTGTATTTCTAATTCTTTCTTGCCTGCTCTTTCTTATGATGCTTTTCAAAATTTTCATCTCTTCTGCTTGCAATCTGCTTTATATCTCTTACTTTTTAATACCCATGTTTTGGCTACATGCCTTGATATAGGTACAAAATGATATATATATATATATATATAAATGTTATATTTTTTCTTAATATCCTATTTCCACAGAATGTCTTTAAGGGGGTTATGGGTGAAATTTCTATTTTCTACATTTATTGAGCTAGAGACTTGATTTTTTGTACAAATTTTCACTGCATGATACATAATGATGTGTTTAAGTTTCATTCTTGTGAGACATTTATTTTAAGAGTTATTAAATATTATATTTTTAAAAAAAATTATAATTATATACCAAGAGGACGAAGATCACTGGGCCATCCTATGAAACGCTGAGGGAAAATTTTCTATAGGATCGTAACAGGCCTTGGCCTAATACTTGGAAGGAAGAAGAAGAAAAAATTGCATATGTTATAATTAAAAGGGTTCCACAATTTTTTAGTAAAATGTCTGAATTTTTTTTTTTTGCAAGACCCTAAAATATTTAGAAAAAACATAATGCATTGGAATTCTTATAATGTGAATACAAAGGGAGAAAAAAAAATGTACCTCGTGCGTGGAATTACAAAAAAAAATTAATAATTGCATACATTTTATTTTTTATTTCTTAAAATACTACTTCAGACATGAAACCCATGCACTACTTTGTTACCCATTGTTTTTAGGACATGCAGTAAAAATTTGAACCTTCTAGGACAAAATTTCTGAATTCCATTCAATTTTGAATGTACAAAAAATGCAGTGAAAATAAAAGTGTGGAAAAACATGAAGATTTGCATGCAGGTGGTATTTAACTGGCGCAGCCTTTTAACTCTGACGTAATTTAGGACACTTAGAAGTGCCATAGGCCTCTGAAACTTTGCCAACATATACGTTAGAGGACAGACTATTTTTTAGTACAAAAAACAAAAAAATGCCAATCTTGATCTCAAATGGTGAATTTTTCACCCATCACTCCCTTAATTAAATTATGTAATTTGCCATTTGCTTGGATTCTTTGTGTTATTTCCTTCCTAATCAGATTTCTTCATACATATCCAAACTCTGTGTTTTTATTATCATTATTATTATTATTATTATTATTATTATTATTATTATTATAAGACAATTGCATTAAATTTTTTTTATTTTTGAGAACTGTTCATTAATTTTCTTTGCTACACTTTTTCAAAACTTATCTCTGGTCCTGGCTAGAGCACATAATGTTATCCAGATGAAGGCAGCAGAAAACTTTTTATTTTTTATTGCTGTTTCAAATTATTATAGGGTAAACTTAATGAGCATTAAGAATATTTGAAGAGAAAAATTATACACTCAGACCCAAACTCAGGTTCGTGTCCCAGTCTGAGCATATAATTTTTCTCTTCAAATATGATTTACCCATCATTGGGATGTATGAAATGAACAATAAAAACATTGAAGCATTAAGAATACATAATTTATATAATTTTTGGTGCATTATTTATTTTAGGAATTTAAAATACTTTATCTTGGGCCAGATTTGAACCCACAATTTTTCAATTCATAGCAAATGCATCACTAATGAACTATATAGACAAAGCTTGGTTAATAAAATTTCTTCCTAGCTTAAAGCACAAAAAATAAATGCACAAAAACATTAGTTAATCTATAAACATGATTTGAACAATACAAAAAAAAAGTTATTCATTTTATAAATTTCAAAAGATAATATTCATGTAACTGTGTAGGAATTGGTCATAAATTAATTAAAAGAATCCTATTTTAAAAGAAATTTATAATTAATAAATGAGTTGGAGAAAATGTTTTATCATCTCACCTCACAAAGTTGCGTGTCTTCACGATACCGGTTTCAAAAGTATAGTATTACTTCCATCTTCAGTCAAAGTCATGAGTTGGAATTTGACTGAAGATGGAAGTAATACTATACTTTTGAAACCGGTATCGTGAAGACACGCAACTTTGTGAGGTGAGATGTTAAAACATTTTCTCCAACTCATTTATTAATATAAATACCTTATAGTGTTTCCTCCCACTGTAATTTTAATTTTAAAAAAAATTATAAACTCACCAACAAAATAAAAGAAACATTTCATATAACATTAATTCAATTATTTTTATAATGGAGCCATATTTATATCCTTAATATGCCCTGAAAGTTTACTGTAAAATTTCAGTTGATTGCAGTAACAAAGTGTGTACCAAAATCGCCTTTCAGATAACAACTAACTTACTGTAAGTAAGTTTTCCTGATCTTAAAACATTGGTGAAGATTTAACTTTTATAGGAATGAATCCCTATGAAGTTTAATTTATGGTGAAATTAAATGTTTCTTACCTCTCCTCATATAAATCTTCTAAGTAGATCACAATTTCGAGACCACAATGGTCTCATCTTGACTGATGTTATGTCGATCGGAAGACACTATTCTTCTTCCCTCTGTTGGTGGACCGATGAACCTCTGGATCAGGTCAAAATTTGCGGGAATTTCGAAGTTCATAAGTTTTCCTTTGTTTTTCTGAATGTGGATCTTTTCCCAAAACTGTGAGTTCCTTTTGTTTGTCTATTTGTTTAATTAGACTGGCTTTTCCCGCAATTTTGACCTGATCCAGAGGTTCATCGGTCCACCAACAGAGGGAAGAAGAAGAGTTTCTTCCGATAACATCAGTCGCCAAGAAAGTACTGAAGATGAGACCGTTGTGGTCTCGAAATCGCAATCTACTTAGAAGATTTATATGAAGAGAGGTAAGAAACATTTAATTTCACCATTGGTGAAGATGCCTAGAAGTTTTAGGGCAGGCCAAACAGTATGCCATCAATCACTACTCATATAGTTGCAAAACAATCTTTCAAGAAAGCATGTCTGGAGAGATCGCTGCAAGTTTTACACATGACTCATGATTCCGAATCCGAATTCCTAATCCTTTAGAAGGCAAGATTTGAGTCTTCCTGCTGCTTGTGAGATTCAAAAGGCGGTCATTTGAGCAACAGATAAACAATGTGTAACAATATAGTGAAACTGCAGTCTTCGTTCAGACTTTATTTCTACAATCAACAACAAGTACAAATACTGTTTATTTTTTATTATTTCACTCACCTCATACTTCATAATTCATAGCAGACCCTGGGTTTCTTCACATCTTTTGTGACATTCTCAATGCTGCGTCACGTTCACAACTGACGTCCAACGAGCTTCTATCCTGCAGACTGACCTCCGTGCCATCTGGTGGCCGACCGAAGAATTTCCAAATCAGGCCTCTTTCTTTATAACCGGGTATTTCAAAATTCATAGTTGTATTTTCATTCTTGCATATGTAAATTTTTTCCCAAATTGTGAGTTCCTTCGGTTTTTCCAATTGTTTAAGTAATTTTGTTTTGGTTTCTATTCTATGTTTTTCTGACCAGGCATGTGCAGCTATTGCAGATTTTTCGGTTTCTCCATTTTTAACATTTCTGAGGTGTTCTTTTAATCTTGTATTTAGATTCCTTTTTGTTTTTCCTATGTATATCTTTTCACAATCTTTACAATTAATTTGATAAATTCCCGATTTTTTGCAGTCTTCAATCTTTTCATTTTTGTTGGTTTTTATTAAATTACCTAAGCTGTAATCATTTTTAGGTGCTAATTTAATGTTGAATTTGTTGAAAATTTTTTGAAACTTGTCAAATACCAAAGGATGGTATGTGAACTTCTTGAATTTTTTGCCTATATTTTTATCTGTCTGAAGAGTACTTTCATTGATGACTTTTTGTTCTTTGAATTTATTTATTTTCTTGTGAAGAAACCCAGGGTCTGCTATGAATTATGAAGTATGAGGTGAGTGAAATAATAAAAAAATAAACAATATTAAAAAACCTCATAGTGTTACTTCCTATCTACATAACTTAATAAAGTACAAATACATTTGGTGATGTACAGCTAGGTTTTGGTTTATTGAAAGGTATATGATGGCAATTAATATGTCAATTATTAAAATCTTTATTTGAAGCAAATGTGTTATTTAATTTAGATAACAAATTTTATCACTCACCTCATATTGTTCTTCTTATTTGACTATAAACTAGTTTTGGAACATAGTTTCTGTTCCATCCTCAGTATCGTCATGACCACTGTTCTGTCGTCTTGATACTGATATTGTTGTGACGATACTGAGGATGGAACAGAAACTATGTTCTGAAACTAGTTTATAGTCTAATAAGAAGAACAATATGAGGTGAGTGATAAAAAATTCTACCTAAATGAATATACCTCATAGTGAGAATTCCTAAAATAAGTAATGTTATTTTATTAAATTAATATTAAGAAGCTAAAGCTGTTACTATGATTGAAATAAGTATATTAAAGTACACTACTAAATTATTGTAATCAAATGGTAAAGAGAAACATTTATGCCTGAACCGGGAATCAAACCCCGAACCTTCAGCTTTCCGTGCTGATGCTCTAACCATTGAGCTAATCCAGGCTTCCTCCCCATCCAAGCATAAATCCTTCCTTTACCTTACTGTCTTGGTCCCACATTGAAATGCTATGAATCATCATTCACAAATACACAATGAATGGCTTCTACCTGAAGAAGACATGAAAATTTTTCTCTTTACCATTTGATTACAATAATTTAGTAGTGTACTTTAATATATTTATTTCAATCATAGTAACAGCTTTAGCTTCTTAATATTAATTTAATAAAATAATGCTATAGCTATGTGGAGTCCCTTCATGTCTTCTTCAGGTAGAAGCCATTCATTGTGTATTTGTGAATGATGATTCATAGCATTTCAATGTGGGACCAAGACAGTAAGGTAAAGGAAGGATTTATGCTTGGATGGGAAGGAAGCCTGGATTAGCTCAATGGTTAGAGCATCAGCACGGAAAGCTGAAGGTTCGGGGTTCGATTCCCGGTTCAGGCATACATTTTTCTCTTTACCATTTGATTACAATGTTATTTAATGTTTGGTGTTCGGCAGTATTTTTCTATGATGGATCTAGCAGGTAAGAAATCATTCTTTTTTTTTTCTTTGTTGCATAGAGGAATTTTGGATTTTTGTAAATTCCCATTTTATTTAAATGTTTTGCTAAATATATTCGGTGATAAGTCTAAATTTTGTTACTGCAGTTTTATGTGCCATTTGAGGAATAATTTCTGGCTTGTTAATGATAATATTCCACTCTTTAGTATGATGATTTAAAAAGAACATACTAATGGACTTCAAAGATACACAAAGTAATGTGAAATGTAATATTAAATGATTTTTAATAAATATTATAAAATTCAATCTTACATATTAAATTTATCACTTCTCACTGAAACACAAATTTTATTTGAAGAGAAAAATACATGTCCTTTGGAGAGAAATGAATGTCACCACATCGGTTGTTAAGAAGATTGAAAATCAAACGCTTAAATGGTATGGTCATGTACAAAGAATGGAAAATGAAAGATGGCCAAAAAATATATACCAATGGACACCCCCTGGAAGAAATAAACGTGGCAGACCAAGATGGAATTGGAAAACCTACGTCAGAACTATAATGGATGATAGGAATTTGGAAGAGGGAGATTGGAATGATAGAGATAAATGGAAACTAAAGACGGCAAACCTATAAATGGGGGAAAGCTGAAGAAGAATAAAATGTCTGGATGGGGATTTGAACCCGAGGTCTCTGGTTCTGTACACCAGCGCTCTAAACCATTGATCTACTGGGCTTTCAATACAAACGCATGTTATTTCTCTTCTTTATATGAATTCCCATGCACCGAGTGTGTAGAACAAAAAGTTCATTACCTCGGCATGCGGGAATTCATACAAAGGAGATAGATAAATAATGTGCATTTGAATCAGAAACCTGGCAGCTTAGTGGTTTAAAGCACTGGTGTACAGAACCAGGGAACTAATATTCATTCATTCGTGGTGTTCTGCCCAAGATCAGGCCTTTCACTGCAAACTCAACATTCTCCACTCTTTCCTTAACTCAGCTTTCCTTTTTGTATCTGCATACAAACCATTTATTTTAATATTGTCTATCATCTGATGTCTTTTTCTGCCTCTTAACTTTCTTTCCGTTCACCATTCCTTCTAGGGCATCTGTCAGCAGGCAACTTCTTCTCAGCTAGTGGCCAATCCAATTTCTTTTCCTCTTCTTTGTGAGTTCCAGCATTTTTCTTCCTTCACCCACTCTGGCAACAACTTTTGAGTTTGTTGATAGGCATTTGCAGGAGCATGGGATGTTGAAGGTAAACAAAGTAGATTCCGGTGAAAGACGTACGCGCTGCGCTGCAGAGTTCGAAGAAAATATTCTTCATTGGGTGGAAGATGATCCTTCTAATAAAACTCGTGCTGTTTCACGAACCATCAAAGTGTATGAGAAGTCCTGCACGAAGACCAGATCTATCCCTTTCATCTGAAAAAAGTACAAGCCTTACACCCAGTGGACTTCGCTCAATGGGTACAATTTTGTAATTGGGCTTTGTTGTAGCCACTTCACTTCTTTTCCTCGGTGTTATTCATTGATGAGGCAATATTTAATATGGATGGGATGATTCTGAACTCAAAGAACAGTCATGTGTGGAATTATGAAAATCCTCATGCCATCTTCGAGGCGGATCATCAGCAGAGATTTTCGGTGAACGTATGGGTAGGCATTCTGACTATATAATTGAATATAGAATATATGATTAGAAAGTTGGTAGATGCATTTGAGGTATGTGGACTAAAGATTAATTATATAAAACAATATATTGTAATCGGAGGAAATTCAGAAGACCTACAAATAAATAATATGATAATTAAACGTGTTGAAGAATTTAAATATCTTGGATCTATAATAGATTAATCTGGTACTTGTGAAAAATATATTATTAACAGACGAACTTGTGCAAGGAAGGCGATTAGATCCCTGAATGGTCTTTTATGGAATAGAAATTTGACCAGAAAAACAAAAAAAGAGATTCTACAGACAATAATAGAAAGTATACTTACATATGGATCAGAAAGCTGGACAATAAATGAAAGGATGCAGAAAAGAATATTGGTGACAGAAATGGATGGATTACGGAGAAGTATGAGAATATCCAGGCTACAACATATTCGAAATATATCAGAAAAGAAATGGATGCACAAGAAACTGTTATCGAAAGGATAACAAATAGAGCTTTACAGTGGTATGGACATGTACAACGGATGTCGGAAGACCAGTGGCCTAAACAGGTGTTGGATTGGATGGTACCAGGAAGAGGGGGAGAAGTAGAAGAACATGGTATGAGGGGATGTATGATGCCATTATGAAGAGGGGTATGGAAGATGGACAATGGGAAGATAGGAATCTCTGGAAAGCAGGAATCAAAGGCAAACTGCTGTAAAGTGGAAAGCCTGTATTGTATTAAGTAAATAATTGGCCCCTACCTTCTTCCCCAGAGATTAAATGGTGTAATTTATAAGACGTTTCTAGAGCACGTTCCACCTAGAATGCTAGAGGAAGTTCCTCTTCACAGCTCCACATTTCTGACGAAATGTGCGAAATCATTTGGATTCGTGGCCGTTGGATATAGGAAGTCCTGTAGTGTAACCACCTCGCTCTCCAGATCTCTGTCCACTTGATTATTGTGGGGACAGCTGAAAATATTGGTGTATGAAACCCCTGTTGATACAGATGAACTGTTAGTTGCGCGCATAATCGCAGCATGTGAAGTGATCCACGAGACACCCGATATCTTGAACAGGGTATGAGAATTCTTTAGTCGCCGATTTCATCTGTGTTGTGAGGAAGGAGGTGGCCAATTTGAACAATTTCTCTAATGAGTCTGTAGGTGCTTTAATTTTTATAATGGTTTATTCAAATGTATTGCTTTTTATATCCCAATAACAGTATGTGTGTCATGTTTACATACATTCTACCTCTTCGTGTTATTACTCTTGTGACCACTTCACTATCATTTGTCTAAGTGCATAAGTACTGTACAGTGCAAATTACACATTTTCTTTGCGAAACCTATTGTACTCTACAATATGTGTATTATTATTACTACAACCTGTCAAACAATTCTCTGTACAGTACGTACATAGATAGTTTTGTAACTGATGTACTGTGCCGGCATTCAAATACCGTATTCTGTAAAATAATAATTAAACCAGAAGTAAATCTACATACGTAACTAATTTACAGTACGTACATAATAAAGGAGCACGCCGTAGCGTAGTGGCTAAAGCACTGCGCTACAAGCCGGAAGGTCGAGGGTTCGAGTCCCGGTGGATCAGGATTTTTAAACTGACCCAAATCTTCTGGTGACACTGTGGCCTTGGGGTCGACTCAGCCACTAACGGAAATGAATACCAGACGCTTGTTATGGGGGTAAAGATGGCCGTCACGCAGGGCTGAATCAAGTGCCGATTGTCCAGAAAAGTGGGAGCCTTAACCTCCTACTCCCCAATGGCCTCCTGAGGCCTGTAGTGGGATATCTTTACCTTTTTTACATATAAGAAAGGAAAAAAAAAAAGAGTACGCATATTCTAGGTAGTTTCGAACGTGATGCATCAATCTTACATTAGCGTCGGTAGAAAGACTGCTATAACCACTGAGCTAAATGCGCATACTTGTTGCAAGTTACAGTCTCTGTATCACATTACTTACATTTTAATTTGAAATAATCAGTGGCGTGCCAACCATTTTACAAACTGAATTATAACTTAGACTTTTATTCGTAGATCATTAGTTCATTAACTCAAAATGTTTATATAATACCCCTATATATATATATATATATATATATATATAGTGTTAAATTTGTGCGGTATAATTCATTTACATCTTGTATATATAAATGGTCCACCGCTGTGGTCTCGAGGTAGCGTGCTGCCTTGTCACGCAGCGGGCCCGGGTTCGATCCCAGGTCGGGGCAGTTTTTCTGGGTGAGGTTTTTATCGGGGGGTTTTCCTCACCTGTAAGATAAATGTCAGGAAAACTTTAAGGCCCAAACGGTCCCCAAAATCATATGGCCATCATCATCATCATCATCCTTATTATTTCATCATCATCATCCTTCACCGGTGTGGAAAGCAACGGGAAGCTACCACACCTACAATTCCCTAGTAAAGTTGCAAGCATAGCATCAAAATGCTATGATTGCAGTGAAAGACCTGCCCTCGGGTAGAATTACTATGGATGGATATATACATGAATAAGAAAGCTTTCTTGGGTTTTCCGCGTCTTGGATTCTAGTTCGGCCTCTGGCCACTGATTCCGACGTTTCGGCATGATCCCACATGTCATTATCAAGGAATGATAAGTTCGAGTCACAGGTTTAGGTCTTATATATTAAAACACATAGAGTTTTCGCTGTGGTCCATTTCCGAAGACGTACACCCATCCAAGGTTTAGTTCTTATGTAATTAAACACCTTCAGTTTTCAGTGTGGTCCGTTTCCGAAGCCGAAACGTCAGAATCAGTGGCCAGAGGCCGAAATTCAATCCGAGACGCGGAAAACCCAAGAAAACTTTCTTATTCATACTTATATCCGCGAATATCTGCAATATAATATATATATATATATATATATATATGGTTTTTCGTTTCGATTATTTGATATTTTTGACTTGGGCCTAAATAACTGTGACTCTCCCATTAATCATTTCACTAACCGCCACTGAATACTAGATTATTATTTAACTTTCTATTTTACATCGTCGTCTAATTGAATTTCATTATAAGTACCGGTACCACGAGGTTCCGTCACGAAGGAATGAAAAATGTTTAGATTACCTCAACTAATGAATTTTTTCCCAATTATATAAAACCATAGTTCGCATGCGCGAACGCTTGAAGAAACTTATGCTAGATTACGGACATGTGTGAAATCGGTATGACAAACCTTCGCAATAAATTCCCAAACATGTTTATAAGAAAGATATGTAAGTCTACACCAACTTCCCCCTTCCTAACCTAACAAAATAAATTACATTACTTCTTCTTCTTCGCGGTTTAGGCTTTTTTACTAGCCTGTTCCGGCTCCAAATTGCTGCTCTTTCCATCTTTTCCTTGGTCTTCCCAAACTTCTTCTTCCTCGTGGTGAATAGCTGTATGCTGCTTTTGGTATTTTATTCTCAGTCATCCTTGCCGAGTGTTCTTTCCAGTTTGTTCTGTATTTCTCTATTGTTGTGTTTAATTCCTCTACTTTTAGTTGTTGTGTTATGTTTTTTGTCTGTTTTTTGATATCCTGCTATTGGTCTGAGGAATTTCATTTCAGCAGCTTGGATTCTGGCAGATTGTTGTGTTGTCACTGTCCATGTTTCGGATCCATAAGTAATAATAGGCACTGCCATTGTCTTGTATAATTTCATTTTAGAGTCTTTCCTGGCTTTATTTTTCAAAGTTCTTTTTAGTGTTCCTGTTATATAATTAAACTTATTTAGATTGTTATTTATAAATTACATGTATATCATTTAATGAAATGTAAATTAATCTGATGTACACTGATGTCCCATCGGAACGTAACAAAATGAAGTGAATGAACACCCATTTCTTAAAATAGGCTTATATTTTCGAGTGTTGGTTATTACGATTTCACAAATATCTCCACCATCTAGGGGAAGTTTGTTTAAGCGTTTGCGCATGCGCACAAGAGATAAATCCGACAATTTGCGTACGTAGATAAATATTTAATAATTATCATCATCATCCTTTCAAGTATTAGGCCCAGTAGCCCGTTACGGTCTCCCGCCATCTCCGAAAAGGTCGACCCACAGATCTTCTGCCTCGAGGGATGTAGTGAAGAATTTGTTTTGGTATTCTGTGACGATCCATGCGCTGAATATGGGCTAGCCAATTGTTTCTATATTCTTGGAGGTATTCAGATATAGGTACGATGTTTAACTCTCTGGCTATTGTTGAATTTCTTTGGTGGTCTAGAAGGCTATAACCCTCAGTTCGTCGCAGAAATGTCATCTCCGTCGCTGTAATATGACGATCATCCTGAGTTCTGATGGTCCAAGCTTCACTGGCATAACAGATTATGGGTCTAGCGAGAATTTTATAGATTTTCATTCTTGTGTGTCTCTGCACTTTTGATGGTTTATTTAATAATTGTAAAAACTTATAATATCGTTGTAAAACGTTTAAAATAGCACGAAATGTTAGTAACGACGGAAAAGATACGTACAGCGACGGTATTACAAGAATTTAGTATAGAAAATCATAGGTCAAGGTATTCTAAATTTGACCCTGCAGAAACTGCGCGCACGTGCATTGAGCGAATTCCTCGCCAAGTCGAATTTATGGTCCCATTTTGTTGCTTTACGGTATATACATATACATTTCTTATATTATTAAATAAAAATAAAAAGTAGTTTTATTTGATTTTCATATTTATTATATAATTCAGTGACAGCTGTTTCGGTACACTGTACCTTCTTCAGACATGTTAACAAATTATGAATTGTGTTCCAACTGATCTAAGCAACAATACAACAATATTTTTTAAAAATTTAACAAAGGGCATTCATTCAAATCAAGTTGAGAATTTAACAGTTTGTTACTACTTTTCAATTTATTTATTTCTACAACCTCCAAAAGATCTAACTTCTTACTCTTATCACAAACATGTAACATTTCAAAATTTGGATCGAAACAATGATTAAATTGGAATATGGATTTTCATCAAGTAAACACCAAATCAATTTATATTTCTTTTGTTAAATTGGAGAAAATCAATTCTTGATGCCAGTTTTATAGGAAGCCATATATAATAAGAACAGTTAAGTCTCGTAGACTGCGATGGGCAGGACATGTGGCACGTATGGGGAATTAAAGATGTGCATGAAAGCTTCTTGTGGGAAAACCAGAGAGAAAACGCACAGTTGGTAGACCAAGAATGAGGTGGGAGAACAACATTAACTATGACTTGAGGGAAGTAGATTATACAGGGGATGATTGGAAAAAAAACCTCAGGATAGGGATGTATGGAGAGCTATGAATAACATTAACTATGATTTGAGGGAAGCAGATTATACAGGGAATGATTGGAAAACATTAGCTCAGGATAGGGATGTATGGAGAGCTATGAATAACATTAACTATGATTTGAGGGAAGTAGATTATACAGGGAATGATTGGAAAATATTAGCTCAGGATAGGGATGTATGGAGAGCTTATGTCCGCGCTGCCATGAACCTACGGGTTCAATAGTGCCAGGGAGTTAGTTTTTTTAAAGTGTCAGACTGCATTGAAAATAATTCATGTATAACTATTAATTATTTTCTACGTATTGTATATTATTGTATAATTTGACATAAATTTAAATAATAACTACAGATTAATTTTCCATTATTTTACTGAAATATTAAGTGAATTAAATTAATGTATTTTATTGAATATATTGCCAATTTAATGACCGCGCGGACATAAGCTCTTTATATATCCCTATCCTGAGCCAATGTTTTCCTATCATCCCCTGTATAATCTACTTCCCTCAAATCATAGTTAATGTTATTCTCCCACCTCATTCTTGTCTACCAACTGGGAGTTTTCCTACAAGAAGTTTCCATGCACGTCTTTAATTCCCCATTCGTGCCACATGTCCTGCCTATCGCAGTCTACGAGACTTAACTGTTCTCATTATATCTGGCTTCCTATAAAGACCATGTAGTTCACTTTTATGCAGTCGTCTCCATTCACCTGTCTGTTCATCTCTCTTTGGACCAAACATTTTCCTAAGAACTTTATTCTCAAATACTTGTAATCTCTTTTCCTCCCTTAAAGTAAGAGTCCCTGTTTCGCATCCATATAATAAAACTGGTAGAATAATAGTTTTATATATTTTCAGTTTAACGTTTTTTTGAAAGGAGTTGGGAAGTCAAGAGTCTCTGCAATGCATAATAACACGCATTTCCAGAATTGAGCCTATGTTTAATTTCTTTGTGCATCTCGTTCCTGTTTGTGATTATTGTTCCTAGGTATTTTAATTCAGCCACTTCCTCAAAATTTCCCTCATTTGTCATTAGCTGTCCATTTTCATTAGATAATGTATTTCTACGTGTGACCATATATTTAGTTTTATTGATATTTACTTCCAGTCCCAATTTCTTAGTGTTACTCAGTAGTGTGTGCGTGTTGGCCTTTAGTATCTCCTCGCTATCGGCCAATAGTACTACATCAACAGCATAAACTAACAGCTTATTAATACCATTGAGTTGTAGGCCTTCTTCATCTTCTAAAAATCTGATAGTATGCTCTAGTACAAAATTAAATAGTAGAGGAGATAGTGCATATCCTTGCTTCAACCCATTCTGGATTTCAAAAGAATCTGAAAACAGTTTGCCTATACGCACGCTACTCTTTGTGCCATTTAGACACATTCGTATAAGTCTAACTTTTTAGGAATTTCGAACTCCAGCAGGATACTATATAACTTCTCCCCCTTAATTGAATCGTATACCTTTTTGAAGTCTATGTATAGTTGATGTACAGTACCATTATATTCCCATTTCTTTTCCAAAATCTGTCTTAAGCTAAAAATCTGATCTGTTGTAGACCTGTTTCTTCTAAATCCACATTGATGATCTAGAATATCATCAACATAAGGAGTAAGTCTGCTTACTAATATATTTGTTAGAATTTTGTACGAAGTTGAGAGTAATTTTAATAGCTTTAACTGTATTTAATTAAAATTACAGTAGGAAGCAACATATGAGGTATTTTTCAATTTACAAAGTTTCACGTTTTCACGATACCGGTTTCAAAGAAGGCCTTCGCCTTCGTCAACAGTCAAACTCCACAACTAAGTACGGATATCGTGAAAACACGAATCTTTGTGACGGTGCTGAGGATGTTAAAACCATCTTTTTATCCAACTCAAATTACAGAATAGTCTTCTATCGTTGGGTTTAGTTAATTATCTTATTAAATCAGTTAGTGTTTCTTTCTTGTGAATTACAAATTCATTTTTTGTGTTTTTTCTTCATTCCCAGATCAATTTTAGGATCCAAAAATGTATTTGCTCGTTATTTTTCAACATCCATAGCTCATCATCAACATCATCTTCGTTTCATGGATTAGGTCTGTTGACCCCCGTTCCGACTATCAGCCCATCCCATCATTTCTAGGCAGTCTCTGGCCTACATCCTCTGGGGTGCCCTTCTAGGTTTTGTATTTTTGTTATTGGGTTTTTTGGATATCTTAATACATACCATTCATGTCTGTCTATGTGTTGCTTGTCTCATTTCATGTCTATATTGTATCCATTTTATCAGTTATTGCAAATATTTCAAGTTCCTGTCTTATTTCTGTGTTCTTGATTGTCTTCCTTAGTGCACCCTTTAACAGATCTCAAAAAATTCATTTCTGCCGCCGTTATCCTACTTAGATCTTGTTTTTTTATGTATCCAGGCTTCTGAACCATAGAGCAGTACCGGTACTGCCAACATTTATCCGGATTTTCTTCTGCTGAAGTTTATGAGTAAGTTATATTTTATACTAGTAGAGGTTACCAGCCTCTAGCCAAACCCCTCTTCCTGGAGGGCAGGGAACTGGAATTTCGGAGTGTTCGTCTCCTAGAGAAGTTACTTCACTACGGCTTTGGGGACTTCTCTTCTCCCCACGTAACCCTGTGGACGGGGCCCTACCCACTGGGCGAGTGGGACCTGGAGCTCACAAAAGGGCAGGGGCGCCTACTCCCTGGAGTGGACCTCTATCAAGGGTTCCACTCTGTTACCCCAACATCCATAGTAATACATTTAATTTTATTTTGGATATTCAAAATCTTTACAGCATGTTCCAAGTGTTTTTATTGACTATTGAAATGTTATTTTCCACATATCTACACCAACATTTTATTTTACTTTCCGTAAATCTACCTTAACCCTTAAATAAATAGTTTGTTTAATAAAACAGAAGAAAACAAATGAGTACAAATTATTTTGTGTCGAATTAAACAATAATAACAGTTATAACCCTCAGGGGTCCTCATCTAGAGGATATGTGGATGGCGACCACAAGGTGCCCAAGCTGAGCAAAACATTTCTTCCACTTACTTGTGTTTTGCACTCTTTTAACTTTACTATCTAACCTCCCTTGATTAACTCTTGTTTTTTCGACCCCGACGCTATTAGGGCATCCGAGGGCTAGGGAGTCTTTCCTTTCTTCCATTTCTTCTTTCCTTTATTTTCTTTTCTTCTCCAGAAAAACCTGACCAGAGGCTATAAGATGGCAGCCCCATCACTGGTCTTGCCTTCCTTTGGCCAGCAACCAATCGAAGAGACTATTATTATGCTTTCAAATCTTATATGAGAATTTTCCGGAAGGATCAAACTATTTACGCTGGAAGGAAAATTTTCTATAGGATCGTAACAGGCCTTGGCCTAATACTTGGAAGGAAGAAGAAGAATAACAGTTATACATGATTTCGTTTTCAGTGCGGTCCGTTAAATCAATGTTTTGCTAATTTAAGGGTTAAGAATGTCATGTAACCAACAAGAATGGAAAAATCATCTGAGAAGAATGGCAAGAAATAGACTTCCAAAATTGGCATTCCAATATACCCCAACTGGACATAGGGACCAAGGAAGACCAAAACATCGGTGGAAAGATCAAGACCATCTTCGCTAGGTTTACCGTACAGGCCACATGGCCTAAAACGAATTTGTTCATGATGATGATGAATGTCATGTACCGGATTTGTACACTCTAAAAATCGTCAAAATTCTGAGAAAAAATGCAGAGTAATTGTGTTCATCTCTTTAAAGCAGGAATTATCAGAGTGACTTAGCAAGATATCACCAATTAAAAAAAATTATATTACATCACAAGATGGCTCTGTCTGTGTCGTGGCTTAATATAGCTCGACGTTTTGTGTACACAGCATTGTGTCTAAATAGAAGCCGGCTGCAGGATCGTTAAGTGAGTCGACGCAGATACAACAAACATGCCGCAGCCTCAGCCTGAAATTAAATATACTAAGGTATTGTAAATGTTTTGTGAACACGAGTTCTGCTCGCATTTCTTTTAAGGCTTCTTCTTCTTGGTTTAGGCTTATTTACTAGCCTGGTCCGTCTCCAATTTGCTGCTCTTTCCATCTTTTCCTTGGTCTTCCCAAACTACTTCTTCCTCGTGGTGAATAGTTGTATGCTGCTTTGGGTATTCTATTCTCGGTCATCCTTGCCAAGTGTTCTTTCCAGTTTGTTCTGTATCTCTCTATTGTTGTGTTTAATTCCTCTACTTTTAGTTGATGTCTTATTTCTGTGTTATGTTTTTTGTCTGTTCTTTGATATCCTGCTATTGGTCTGAGGAAACTCATTGCAGCCGCTTGTATTCTGGCAGATTGTTGTGTTGTCACTGTCCATGTTTCGGATCCATAAGTAATAATAGGCACTGCCACTGTCTTGTATAATTTCATTATGGAGTCTTTCCTGGCTTTATTATATTGTTCTTTTTAGTGTTCCTGTTATATAATTAAACTTATTTAGTTTGTTATCTATATCTGTTTCCGCTGTGTATGATATTTCGCAACCTAGGAAGTTATATCTTACCACTTGTTCTATTGGTTTATTTCCTAATATTATCTTGGTCCGAACTGGATGAGCGCCCTTGAAGGCCATTGTTTTTTATTTCTGTGAGGATATTTCCATGTTGTATTTTTTTGATATTTCATTTAGTTTATATAGCATTCTTTATAGTTCGTCCTCTGTTTTTGCTATTAAATTTGGTCATCTGCAAAGGCTACTGTTTTTATTACTATATTTTCTAAGTTAATTCCCCCAGTCGTCATTTGCTTCCATGATTTTATCATGTCGCCGAAATAAATGTTAAAAAGAGTGGACAACCTTGTCTAACTCCTCTTGTTATATGTATTGGTTCCCTTTGATTTATTTTTATTTTTGTTTTCTCATACATTTTCTTAATTACTGCTATCAAGTGTAGTGGAATTCCTTCTTCTCTTAATATGTTCCATAATTTTGGTCTTGACACTTTATCAAAGGTCTTCTTATAATCTATAAAGAGGATGTGCGTCTCTTTTAAGGCAATCATTAAAAACATAAACAAATCTAAATAAAATGTGTTTATACAATATTTTGTATATGTGTCTATCCCTTGAGAGGACGTTCCTTAATTAACATGTTGGACTAGTGGTTACCATATGCAGGTTCAAACTCAGACGGAGATGAGTTGTTAAAGCAGAAAGTCTTGAGCATGGCTTCTTTTGGAAGGGAAGTAAGACCGTGAGTCCTGTCGTAAATTTATAATAGAATAGAATATATTTACGTAGCCTGGTGGAGTTAAGGCATTGTGCGCCTTCTCTTCCACTCGCCAGGACAAACATGTGTACATTTAAATACAAAAAAAAAATTACAATAATACATACTAAACGATTAATTATCATAAGTTATGTCACGAGTGATTTCCAAATTATCGATAAATTCACGACTCACGAAGTGAGGAGTGAATTTATCTAGAGAATTTGGAAATCAAGAGTGGCATTTGTTAGGACTATTTAACGAATACAATTAAGTTGTTTACTCACAAATCATTATTTAACTATGGTTATTTTAAAATATTTATATGTTTAATGTAAACGGCGATGTTTGAAAACAAATGAGAAATGATTGGTACGCTACATTTGCTTATTTTGTTCATCACTGCAACCAGGTCATATTATTTATTGCCAAAGGAATGCAATATTGTAAGAATGCACTCTAGTGGAGAAAAAATGAAACATATCAAACTGTATATTAATTCATTTCTGATGTCCTATGACAGTTATATATTTCTGGAATGTTATTACCTGGCAAAAAATACATTTAAGAAAGTGCAAACAGTGGTTTCTTTTTTTGGTGGTATAATAAATTGCTGTAAATGTTTTTATATTAACTCCCGCATGCGCCATGTGTTGACATTCATGCACTATTTATATACAGTCTGGTAGCCGTGTTTCTTAGAGAGTCAGTCACAGCAAAATAATGCTATGACCTATTCAGAATGTTAAAAAGGAGGCGCTTTCTTTATTATGATAAACTTTAGTTGGTAAATTCTAGGCGAAACACGACTGTGATTAGTTGTAAATAAAAAATCATTGTAACGTGATTGCTCATTGACTTCCATTTGGGACATGAGTTAGACAGTCCGTTTAAATGACTTTTCTCGTGCAGGTGTCTTGTTTCTATATATATGGTGTTACCAACTTCAGCAATTGACTGTAGGCTGAGGTGTCCATTCGCAAATAATTGCGGCAGTCATCAGGTTCTCCTCTCAATTCTTTCAGTAACAGGACATCACTTTTCCTCCCTGGAAAAATTATGATAAAAGAAAGCAACTGGGCTTCCTCCTTAATCAAATTAATGATGTCTTTCTCACTTTTAATAAGAATAAAAAATCACTGACAATACACAACAACTCGAGTCTGGATTGGAACTGAGGTAGAAAATGGAGGGGAAAACATTACTGTGTAAACAAAGTTTTATATTCCTTTTGTATCATCAACAAAACGTACAATTAGGACGTAGCCTTTAGGTCGCTATTTTGATGCAAACAAGAGTCTGTTTAATGGGAATAAACACTTTTAAGTGAAGTTGTGTTGATTTAAAGGATGTTTTGAAGCCAAATGTATACATAGAGCAACCTAAGAAGAATCCAGATAGGCATATACAGTTTTCGAAATATGATGGCAGAGGCCTTGCGAGATTTTGGATACACAGTTTATGAGGAAGTTCATGGTGTGGCCACTAATGGGAGTAACAGACGAATAGATATTATTGCATTTAGACCATCTTCTAAAATTGGTATGATATTAGATACCACAATTCGTTTTGAGACTCATAGTGGCCAACCTGAGGAAGTTGACTGTGAAAAGAAAACCATATTTGAGCCAACAATTGACTATTACAAAGATAAATACCAACTAGATAGTATAACTGTCACAGGATTGATGATCGGGGCAAGAGGTACTATACCAGGATTTTTAGCCAAATTTTGGAATTCCTTAGATTTGGACAGGGTGTATCTTTTTAAAATTGCCATCGCTGTCATTAGAGGATCAATTTTAAGAAACCATATTTACAAAATTACTTTATAGTATGTATACTTCAATTAGGCCTACAAGTTGAATTTTTTTAAATGTATTTACAAAATGTATTTCATCAATTACAAAAAATAATTGTCTGTATCACTTTGTCCTTGAGGCAGTCCTCTAATGAGGAAAGTTTTATATAATAAAAATACAAGTGGACACGAGAAGTCCACAAAATGAGCTCATCAATTGTTAATTTAGTAGAATACGTTTAAAGCGTTTTTGCTCTAATAAACCCCCTCCCCCATTTGTTTAAGCCAACTGAGAATTAGTTAAACAGTGGTGTATTGCATTTGATGCCCCTCCCCGTAAGGAAACTTCAAATGCCTCGTTATCATTTATTTTCTATAGGTAACATGTTTATAAATAGACTTCACAATCTAATCAATGAATATTTAAAATTTTGCAATCACAAATATATAAACAAAAATTGTTACATAATTCACAGATAAATAATACTTTTTAATTCACTAAAATATATTTGATTCGCTACTTATCTTTGATTTTATTAAACGTATCTAATTTATTTTTTACCACATTCAAAACTATAATAATAATAATAATAATAATAATAATAATAATAATAATAATAATAATAATAATAATAATAATAATAATAATAATAATAATAATCATAGTACATTCACGAATTTAGGCCATTTGTTGACCTGTTTCGGCCTCAAGAGAAACACCATCCAAAAGTCTTTTGAGTGGACGTCCTGGTCTTCTTCTTCCTGCAGGTTGATATCTTAACATTTGTTTGGGTATTCTGTGATCTTCCATTCGATGAACATGTTGCATCCATCTTGACTTATAATCAGAAATTTTGTTTTCTAAAGGTTCCATGTGTAATTCTTCTAAGATGTATTTCATTTTTTTTGTGATCTAGTAGTGTGTATCCTGCAGTCCTCCGAAGATATCTCATTTCAGCAGATCTAAGTCTCTGTAAATCCTTCTGTTTCAACGTCCATACTTCGCTACCATACAAAAGAGTTGGAAGAGCCAGTGTTTTATACACTTTTAATCTTGAATGCTTTTGGTCTAACTGTGGTTTGAAGATAGAATTTATTAACCCCAAAATTCTTAAAAAATTAGATATTTTTGCATTTACATCCTTTTCTTCTTCTTCTTCTTCTTCTTCTTCTTCTTCTAATAATAATAATAATAATAATAATAATAATAATAATAATAATAAATAATTAATAAATACTCAGTGGCACTATCAAACCCGCAGTTTCATGGCCGCGCGGACATAAGCTCTCCATATATCCCTATCGTGAGCTAATGCTTTCCAATCATTCTCTGTATAATCCACTTCCCCCAAATCATCCATGTTCCTAGGAACATGTCCCTGTGTTTGAGCCTTTGGCATGGGTTCCCTGAAGTAGTCCCCGTCCGGAGAACCGAATGAGGGACTATTTGACCTCCGGAAAATTTTACCCCAGTTGAACCTATGTTCGCATTTCTTGACGGTTGTATTTTTACGGTGAAAGATCGTCACTCTTTCGACCAAGGTACTTTTTTCGTCTGGCTGATCACTTTTGACCAGTCCGGCATGGGTAATCCTATCGGCAGCAATGCTACCGCCGGCATAGCTCTCAGGATCATTTAAGCACGCAAGCCACTCCACCACGACAAGGTAAAGATACCATGGAGGGAATAATAATTATTATTATTATTATTTTAAGTCCACCGCTGTGGCCTCGAGGTAGCGTCCTGCCTTGTCACGTAACGGGCCCGGGTTCGATCCCCGATCGGGACAGTTTCCTCGGTGAGCTTTTTATCGCGGTTTTTCCTCACCTGTAAGACAGATGTCAGTAAACTTTAAGGCCCAAACGATCCCCGAACATCATATGGCCATCATCATCATTCGTATCCATCTTAGATTAAGCTTAGGATTAAGGACTCTCCTGGCGCACCACTATCATCATCACCTATCATATGATCGGGGCAACGTAACGCCGCCTTCCAGGCGTCGCATCCTCAGAAGTGGGTTACAATTACGCCAATGCCAGGAGAGAATGCCAAAAATGTCCTAAAAGGACAACCTGAGCATTGAAAGAAAAAATAATAAAAAACTAGCTCACTGGCACTATCGAACCCGGACGTTTATGGCCCCCAATATCTAAAAGGCTTCCATACATCCCTATCCTGACCTAACGTTTTCTAACCATACTGCGTATAATTCACCAGTTACATTATATGGTTGCGAAACATGGACTCTTACTTTAAGGGAAGAAAGGAGATTACGAGTATTTGAGAATAAAATTCTTATTCAAATTTTGGACCAAAGAGAGGTGAATGGAGAAGACTACATAACAGTGAACTACATGATCTTTATACGAAGCCAGATATAATAAGAACAATTAAGTCTCGTAGACTGCGATGGGCAGGACATGTGGCACGAATGGGTAATAAAAGACGTGCATGAAAGCTTCTTGTAGGAAAGCCAGAGGGAAAATGCCCCAATTGGTAGACCAAGAATGAGGTGGGAGAATAGCATTAACAATAATTTGAGGGAAGTAGATTATACAGGGGATGATTGGAAAACATTAGCCCAGGATAGGGATGTATGGAGAGCTTATGTCCGCGCGGCCATGAACCTACTGGTTCGATAGTGCCAGTGAGTAAATTAGCCTGCCAAAATTTGTTGGTACAATTCCTTTTTTCAACAGAAGTCTCGTAATATGATTTAAAATAACATTTTTGGGATGAAAGTTTTTTTTTACGAATAGGACTAAATTGCTCCTGTAGATGTTGTTTATTCTATATATAAATTTATTACTTTTAATTCTAATAGGCTAAGAGGATGGATTTTCGAAAGATAATACAAATTCTAAAACCCTTTGTTCCAATGTTATATAAGTAGAGTAAATCTGCCACTCCTACATATCTTCCCGTTATAACAAAACATTTTGACGTTATGTAACAACATTATCTATTGTTTTCAAGGTCATGAAGATGTACGTTCAAGTGTAATAATATGAATCATTGAAATGGCCTTGCGACTCCCATGAGTCGACATAAAAGTCACGAAAGATATAATGTTTATCTATGTTTGTAAGAATCAGAGGACGTAGAAAAACTGTCAAGCTGTTACAAGATCAGTCTCTTGCACGAAAATACGCAATGTTACGTAAATCGTTCTAACCGCATTCGGGCATTTTTTAATACATTAAAAGCTCCCTATTCGCGGGGGATATGTTCCGCAAATATGCCGCGAATACAGAAACCTCGAATATGGAATGGTAATTTGTATGGGTATATAGGGATACGTTCCAAGTTTACAAAATAAAATAAAAAATTATCAAAATAAAATCATTAATGAGAGATTTTGAACATTTTTTATTATTAACTAGCGTGACACCCGGCAGACGTTGTCCTGCCCGAACGTTCAATTCTCATGTCATGGGCGGACGATAAAAATATGTTACTTTTTTACCATAAAATTAAGAAATTATGACATAATTAGGTATTATTAAATAAGTTCGCAAGAAAACTTCTTACAGCCTTCTGTTGTGGCTCAAGAAGTATGAATGATGACGTCACATAGTCATGAACATTAGAATTGTACCCACATTTGCAGATAAGTTAAGAACCGTCATATAACAATTATATTAGAGTGAAAGAAAAAAAAAGATAAATTGATGAGAGTGAGTCAAAACAGCTTTTTAAAATTAAGCTGTTTACTCACAAATCATTATTTAACTATAGTTATTTTAAAATATTTATATATTTAATGTAAACGCGATGTTTGAAAACAAATGAGAAACGATTGGTACGCTTCATTTCCTTCCTTTGTTCATCACTGCAACTAGATCATAATATTATTTATTGCCAAAGGATCGCAATATTGTAAGAATGCACCCTACTGGAGAAATTTATAACCAACGTTATAGGTATTAATTAATTTGATGTCCTATGATGTAAATATGTCAATTATATTTTTCTGCAACGTCATTTCCTGGAAAATAATTCGTTTAAGAAAGTGCAAACAGTGTTTTCTTTTGTGGTATAATCAATTGTTACAAATGTTTTTATATTATACATGGCATGCGCTTTCTGCTGACATTCGTGCACTATTTATACAATCTGGTAACCGTATTTCGTAAAGAGTCAGTCACTGCAAAATAATGCTATGACCTATTCAGAATGTTAAAAAGGAGGTGCTTTCTTTATTATGACTATTTAACTCATGCCCCAAATGGGAGTCAATGACCAATCACGTTTCAATGATTTCTGTTTTACAACCAATCAGAATCGTGTTTCACCAAATATTTATCAGTGTTATGATTACCATATTAAAGAAAGCTCCTCCTTACAATATTGCGTTCCTTTGGCAATAAATAGTATGATCTGGTTGCAGTGATAAACAAATGAAGCAGTAGAAGCGTACCTATCGTTTCTCATTTGTTTTCAAACATCGCCGTTTACATTAAATATATAAATATTTTAAAATAACTATAGTTAAATAATGATTTGTGAGTAAACAGCTTAATTTTATTCGTTAAATAGTCCTAACAAATGCCACTCTTGATTTCCAAATTCTCTAGATAAATTCACTCCTCACTTCGTGAGTCGTGAATTTATCGATAATTTGGAAATCACTCGTGGCATTACTTATGATAAACTTTAGTTGGTACATTTTAGGCGAAAGAGGACTGTCATTGGTTGTAAATAAAAAATCATAAAAAGTGGTTGGTCATTGACTCCCATTTGGGGCATGAGTTAAAGAGTCTCTTAAAATAAGGGGGGGGGGGAAGTTCTTCCCTACTTGGGGACACTTTGCCTTAATTTCAATTCTGCAGTTTTGTTGTCTGTTAATACAACAAGAGACAAAGCTAGACCATGAAAAATAAACCTTTGAATTTACCAATTAACAAAATTCTTATAATCAAATGATAAATTAATAATTGTATGAATTCATATTTAACAGCATTTCTGGTTAAATTCTAAATAAAGTATAACACATCACTTAGTTTTAATGCCCTTTATGTTTTATGCATAGATAAAATCTTAACTGTGTCATAATGTCACGAGTGATTTCCAATTTATCTAGAGGATGTGGAAATCAAGAGTGACATTTGTTACGACAATTTAACGAATAAAATTAAACTGTTTACCCAAAAATAATTATTGAAAATATAGTTAGGCCTACCGATATTTTAAAATATTTATATTTTTAATGGAAACGGCGATGTTTGAAAACAGATCAGTAATGTGAGGTTATGTATATTCACTGCAACTGGATCACATAATTTATTGCCAAATAGGATCGCAATATTGCAAGAATGCACCATAGTGGAGAAATAATAAAACGCATCAAACTGTATATTATAATCAACATTACAGGTTATTCATTTGTTTTTTTTTTTAGTAAACTCAATAACATCACGAAATCTTTTCATTATTTGCTATATTCAATGTATTTGTTGGAGAAAAATAATGCTCTGAGCTGTTCAGAATATTAAAAAGGAGGAGATTTCTTTATCGCAAAAGCAGGAGCTGATAAAACACGACTGTCATTGGTTGTAAAACAAAATTCATTGAAACATGATTGGTTATCGACTACCATTTGGGGCATGGGTTAAATGGTTCATAAAAGTAGTTTTTGTACAATGACGTGAAGAAATGGAAATATGCATTTATTTCCCGTATGCAGCACTGAATAGTGTCCCCTCATATCTCCTAGACTTTATCCGATTATCGTTGGATAAAGAGAATATAGAAGTCGATTGGGAAATGCTGAAGCAATATCATGTGATCCTAGCCAACGATACCTACTGACATGAGATAAAGTGAGTTTTAGTTTCCTGTTTCTATTTAAGAGTAGGTCTAATCGCTACGCCAGGATGTGTAAACTCCAGCAAGTGCGATTTTTTTTCAGTGTACGTTTTTTATATCCGATGTTTTTTTTTAATGCCAGTCATCTCTGTAACGTTTGCCCAATTGATTTTAATATCCCTCCTAATTAAATAGCATTGTAGTGTATTCCTCACAAAAAACATAGCCTATCTACCTTAATCCGATTGAGGGTCTTTCCACTTTTCAGCGGTTGCCCTTTTACCAGCCGGCTGCTGGCCCTTCACATCCACATGTGTCAATCACAGAGGTAGATGATCAACAGCCAGTGTAGGGGTGACATGTGGTTAGCATGTCGAGTCCCCCAGCCGTTATAGCTGGTTCCTCAACCTGGAGCCGCTACTTATTGTAGCTACCCAATTGCCTCACGATGCTGGGTGGGCACCGGTCCCATACTGGCCGAAATACCATGAGAAAATTTCTTCCCCCATGGAGACTCGAACCAGCGCAAGTCCCGTAGCTCTGCGCCAAGGCTTCCTAACTTAACCGCTCGGCTACGGCGCGGGACCTATCTACCTTAATCAGAATCGAAACTGCGATTTTCGAGCCCCGAAGCGGAAGCATGATAGATATAACAAAGGCAGACCGTACGAAAATTCCTGATTCTAATTTTAACCTTAAAACCTGGAATGGGTTTAAAAAATCTCCTAGGACCTTGGCCTACTAGCCGGCTGCTGGCCTCACATCCACATGTGTCAATCAAAGAGGTAGACGATCCTAAGCCTGTGTAGAGGTGACATTTGGTCAGAATATTGGGTCCCCCAGCCGTTATAGCTGGTCTTCTCAATCTGGAGTCGCTACTTATTGTAGCTACCCAAATGACTCACGATGTTGGGTGGGCACCGGTCCCATACTGGCTCAAATTCCATGGGAACATATCTTCCCCCTGGGGACTCGAACCAGCGCAAGTCCAGTAGCTCTGCGCCAAGACATCTTGCCTTAACCACTCGGATATATATATATATATATATATATATATATTTGATGTATATACAGAATTTTAATGTTTACACATCTTTCTGTGCCTAAAGTTTTTATTTTTCTTCTCCACTCGTCTCTCTCCATCCAATCCATGTCCTCCAGTCCTCTTGCTCTCATTCCAGTTCTTATTTCCTGCATCCACGAGTTTGGAGGTCTTCCTCTCCTTCTTCTTCCAGGTGGACACCATTCCAATCCTGGGTAATCTTTCTTCTTGCATTCGTCGTACGTGCCCATACCAATTTAATTGCTTATACCGTAAGCCTATAGGCTATAATCTACTGTTGAATAACCAATATTCATTTTTTCTCTTATGACAGTATTTCTTATTTTGTCTAATTTTGAACATCTTGCTGCTCTCCTCAAGAAATACATTTCCATCGACATAAGTTATATATATATATATATATATATATATATAATTGTAAAAAGATTGGCATTTTTATATAAAACTGCTTCATACTCGCGTATGCCTAGTAATTATACTTTGATTTATAGGCTATATGGGAATTAAAATATAATTAAAAATAATAAATCGGTGAAAATGTGCCCATCCTAGTAATATAAAACAGTCCATGACATTATACGTCGCTGCGGTGGCAAGCCGGCCCGACATCAACGCTTTTCGTACTCGGTGAACGAGGTCCGCTACAGTCAGTCTTTCTCTGTCCCTGCCTTCTCTCTCTTTTTCCCTGTCTTCAAAGTAAGTAAATAATATAAATATTGATATTTTGGGACGACCTTCACCAGAAAAGGACAAACGCTGTCGCTGGACTCGCTTGCCGCCGAGTCTCGTAGAGGATGTCATAGATCACTCTGCATTATTGTACTTCTTTACTAACTCACTGGCACTATCGAACCCGTAGGTTCATGGCTGCGCAGACATAAGCTCTCCATACGTTCCTACCCTGAGCTAATGTTTTCCAATCATTCCCTGTATAATCTACTTCCCTCAAAACATAGTTAATGTTATTCTCCCACCTCATTCTCGGTCTACCAACTGGGCGTTTTCCCTCTGGTTTTCCTACAAGAAGCTTTCATGTACGTCTTTCATTCCCCGTTTGTGCCACATGTCCTACCCGTCGCAGTCTACGAGACTTAACTGTTCTTATTATAACTGGCTTCCTGTAAAGGCCATGTAGTTCACTGTTATTGTACATAAACTAAATTCGTATTTTTATGTAAGAGAGTCGGTAAGAAATGTCCTGTAATTATATTCGCTGCGAGTCCTGGTCGAATTATGTTTCTAATTAGTCTGCCACATTAGAATTAATAAACTTTAAAATGTAATTAGATATTAAATATAAAATTGGTACCTGGTAAGTCAGTCGTCCTCAACTAAATTATTAAATAGTTCCAATATGGAGACCTTTCAAAATCAATGTTTCATCTTCTGCATTTTAACTGGTACAGAATTTTAAAAGTGTTGATAAAATGTGATTGTCGGCAGTTCTGAGTATCTATGTTTTGCTGGTGATGTATTTTGGAACTACTCAATTGAATTGCTGAAATTAAGATTCAATGGATTTTAATTTCATTCCTTAAGGAAGTCACATTCTAGTAATTTCCTTAATATGAGTATCAGATTCATATTTAATGTTCGAAAATACGATCACATTTCTCCATTATTCCACGAATTGTCATGGCTACATCTAAAAGAGAGAAGAAAATCGCACTGTCTAATTCTCCTATTTAAGATCCTACATACCTCGATTCCCAATTATTTATCATCCCGTTTCCAGTATCTATCCTCAAACCATAACTTAAACACAAGATCAGAACATAGTATCTTACTTAATATACCGCAACATAGGACATCACATCACTCCATGTCATATACCATCTCCACTTCTCGCAACTGGAATTCCCTACCACAAGATATAAGGGGCTGCCGGACATTGGCATCTTTTAAAATAAATCTAAATCTATATTTGCTCTAAACTCGACTTCATTATTATCCAGTGTAAGATATATATATATATATATATATTAATTGGTGTTTCCCGTATAATGTATCATATTTATATTTATTATTATTATTATTATTATTATTATTATTATTATTATTATTATTATTATTATTATTATTATTATTATTATCGTATCATTATTGTTATTACCCTATAAAATGTTGTTTGTACATGACATTTACATTGCTACATTTATTGTATCTTTAACTGTTTATAATTAGTATAGTGTATATCTATATTTGTCGAATATTTATTTGTATTTGTGCTGGTTGAGTGGAAGATAGGGCCTTATGGCCTTAACTCTGCCAGAATAAATAAAGTATTATTATTATTATTATTATTATTATTATTATTATTATTATTATTATTATTATTATTATTATTATTATTATTATTATTATTATTATTATTATTAAAAAAAACTCTGGTTATGACCAGGATCGCTAGAGACCATCAAATCCTGTTTCGTCAACCAGAGTTCTTTGCTTTATGACGTTTGTTAGACATTTTATTTGATGGCATAAAAAGTTCATTTTTCGCTGAACACCGCAACCTGAAAGATCTATTGCGCTATCCAAATATTTTTATGGATGAAAGTCAATTCGACGGTGTTATGTAAGTCGTGGGTCGTCTTCCGTGTTCGGTAACCAGGTATTTCTCTCATGATCCATATCACCATTTTTTAGTTGGGCCCGTAGCCGTGAGGGAGACTACAACCCTCCCATGGTCACTATTGTCCTTTTTCATTGCTCAGGCTCGGAGTCATGAGCCAGCAGCTTGCTGACACCCCACTAGATTATCATCAATTACAGTCATGGATTAGGCCATTGGACTGTTCCGCTTCAGGATAGAAATTGATATCTTCATCGCTTCTTAGGTCTTCCTGGGTCTCTTCGTCCTGTAGGTCTGTAATTGAATAGTTGCAGAGGTAGTCTATTGTTTGGCATTCTAAGGAGGTGTTCATGCCAATTATTTTGGTATATTTGGATGGTTTCAGTAATTGCTGGTGTGTTGAGAGCTTCATTGCGCATGTGGTCATAAAGCGTATAACCCGCTAAAGGTCTTAATAACTTCATTTCTGCAGCTACTTAGCCTTACTCCTGACGCGACGCGCCTAGAAGACCCCTAGCCTACCTTCCGGCTGCTGGCCTCACATCCACACGTGTTAATCAGATCATCAGCCAGTGTAGGAGGTGACATGTTGTCAGCATGTAGGGTCTCCCAGCCGTTACAGCTGGTTTTCTCAACCCTTAGCTTTGCGCTAAGGCTTCCTGCCTTAACCACTCGGCTACGGCGCGGGAAATTTCTGCAGCTACTATCCTATTTAATTTACCTGTAGTAAGAGTCCAGGCTTCAGAGCCATAAAGTAGAGTTCGAAGAGCCATTGTTTTATAAAAATTTTAGAATTGTATCTGGGCGTACTATTCGGAGATCCCCACTAGATCCCAGCAATAACATATTTTCAACACTATGGGTGCCAACCAAATTACTTTTCCTAACATGAGACGAGATGGAGAGGTATATGAAATGGTTGAATGAGAAATGAAATGACATGATGGGGACGGAAGGGAGAATGGAGAATCTTGTAGGATGAAATTCGGGAAATTGGAGAATCCCGAGAAAAACCTTCAATACCCCTCTGCAACCGCCACGATTCGAACCTGGGATCTCAGTCGGGATAGTTGCACGCACTAGCCTGACATTCGGGAAACTGGAGAACCCCGAGAAAAACCCGAAAATCCCGGTATGATCCACCATCTATACCCCCCTGCAACCGCCAAGTTCGAACCTGGGATCTCAGTCGGGACAGTTGCACGCGCTAGCAACGCGTATATCGTGATGGCGGCTGGTACTAACTTTAAATGAGCTAGTTTGTACCCCTGGGCTAGTTTGGACACAGAATGAAGTAAAACGACCTTGGTCTTTATGGCAGTACCTTTAGGCTATAATTAAGTGCCTTGTTAACTTTGTCATGAAGGCTATTTGAACAAAACCATTTTTTGCGTGATGGTGCGTTTTGTCGTACTTACAGCAATGGCGACCATTATTCAAAGTTCAACTTCCTACATTTCGGAGTTGCCAATCTAAATAACTATCCATCCATCCATAATAATTCTGCCCGAGGGCAGGTCTTTCACTGCAATCATACCATTTTCATGCTATGCTTGCAGCTTTACTAGGGAATTGTAGGTGTGGTAGCTTCCCGTTGCTTTCCACACCGGTGAAGGATGATGATGGTGATGGCCATATGATTCCGGGGACCGTTTAGGCCTTAAAGTTTTCCTGACATTTGTCTCACAAGTGAGGAAAAACCCCGATAAAAACCTCACCCAGAAAAACTGCCCCGACCAGGGATCGAACCCGGGCCCGTTGCGTGACAAGGCAGCACGCTACCTCGAGACCACAGCGGTGGACAACTATACTGTAATATTACAAATTACAAACCACGTGTGGGAAGTAAAACCACTGTCCTCTATATATACTATGTACAATGTATATACAAAAAATATCCAAAAGGTAGTGTTAACATACATTATACGAAACAAATCACTGCATTTTAAATGAACTGAACTTTATTTGAAACAATATAAAACAATAAATACATACTTGCGGCCATTTTATGACTGACTGGTGTCACGGCCTGCTGTAGTCTCAACTAATAAACATTGAACCACACTGTTAACGTTAGTCAGTTGTTTATAATGAATGCAAATATTTCCAACAAATATGTTATTATTTTAGTGGAATGCAGGCTTTCACGGCCGGTAATCATGGTAATAAAAGATTCCGGGCTATGTGGCCGTGGTCTATAACTGGCGTTTCTTCCAGACGTTTCTCCCTCGACTGCGGAGGGCATCTTCAGTGGCGAGCGCTTCCAGCTGTTGTTTCCCTGTCGTAGACTCGACTGCGAAACTGCGAATTCGCAGTCGAGTCTACGACAGGGAAACAACAGCTGTAAGCGCTCGCCACTGAAGATGCCCTCCGCAGTTGAGGGAGAAACGTCTGGAAGAAACGCCAGTTATAGACCACGGCCACATAGCCCGGAATATTTTATTACCATGTTATTATTTTACTATTATTTATTATTTTGAAAACACCATCGCGCAAAAAATAATGTACAACGCACGTTTGTGAAGTGTTTTATAGAAACTCGGAAATTGAAAACCTCGCTATCTCTTGGTTTTTAAACATTTTCCTCGCTTCTGTAGAAACCACTTCCCAACCCCGCATCGTATATACTAGTCCAACAAAATTATAGTACAGTAAAAGCTACTTATTTGCGGGTTAAATAATTGCGATACAGTTCCTGTATTCGCGGATCCAGTCGGTATATTAGATGGATTAGTATCTTTATTAACGCATCGGCAACTTTTTTTTTTTTTTTACTGCAGACACGTTTCAAGGCAACTTTTACAAGCAGCGACCCAAACCATATGAACAAATTAATATCAAAGTGTCCACCGCTGTGGTCTCGAGGTAGCGTGCTGCCTTGTCACGCAGCGGGCCCGGGTTCGATCCCCGGTCGAGACAGTTTTTCTGGGTAAGGTTTTTGTCGGGGGTTTTCTTCATCTGTAAGACAAATGTTAGGGGCCCCGAAATCATATGCCTAAAATATTCCTATGATATAGATAATAATATTATAAAGTTTATTAAAGTTCCAGCAGGCAATGAATGTATCCCATCGCAACCATCATAATTCATATTCATCTTAGATTAAGCTTAGGATTAGGGACTCTCCTGGCGCACCACTATCATCATCATCACCCGTCATATCATCGGGGCAACGTAACCCCCCCTTCCAGGCGCCCCAACCTCAGAAGTGGGTTACAAGTACGCCATGCCAGGAGAGAACACCAGGAATGTCGAAAGACAACCTGGGACATTTGCAAAAAAAATCAAAGTAAAACAAACCTTTCTGTCACTAAGTCTAAAGTTCGTTGTTAAAAGCCACCGCCGCCGTAATTCACATGCCGCTATGTCCGTTGATAAATGCCGCCCTCGCCACGATATGTATTTTATTGTTTCAACTTATTTGTTGCAATCATTTTGATTGAATAACACGTGTCTCTTCTGCTTTGTTGCTAATTTATAATGTCGAGTAAAAAGAAAGAAAATTAGTTCCGAAACGGAAAAAAGTAGTGTTGCCGCTTAAAGTAAAAATATAAATGTTTGGCCGTATACGTGTTGGCGAGTCGTTTGCATCAATATCATGCTGAATCAACTGTACGATTCATCAAGAAATCCGAAGACAAAATAAGGAATTCTATCGCTGAATTCACAGCTAAATATCAATGTGAATTGAAAGGCCTTATAAAAGCTGCAAAACAAGAAAAAAAATTACTAACTTCTCTATGCCCTTGTCTAAGCCTGACAGTAATAATTAATAGAAATTGTTCAAAATCTCTCATTAATTGATTTTATTTTGATATTTTTACTTATTTTGGAAACTTGTAATGATCCCCTTATATACCCACACAAATTACCATTCTATATTCACGGTTTCTGTATTCGTGGCATATTTATAGAACATATTCCCTGCGAATAAGTAGCTTTTGCTGTACTGCATCCTTACAATGTCATAGAGAGTTTTTAAATTATGTTAAAATTTGACAGAACTTGATAAATAATTATTGTGATTATGTTTGTTTTTGTTTAGCTCTTCATCAACAATCAATTTGTTGATTCTGTTTCTGGCAAGAAATTTCCAACACTAAATCCTGCCAATGGCAAGAAAATTGCTGATATTGCAGAAGGAGATAAGGTATGAATTATATAATTTACATTAATTGACATAATTTGACTATAATTGGAATTTATGCCCCTGTAGAAGGAAATGATTCTGAAACCACAGAATTTTGATATTTTACAAGAAACCATTGACAAAGTAAATAAACAGGTAAACAGATGAGGACAGAGACAAAACTAAGATTACATAACATCACATGAAAAGCTGCTCTAAAATACGGAAGTGAAATTTGGATTTTAAATAAAAGAAACTCTCATAAACTTCAAGTAAGCCAAATGCGCTTCTTACGATCATTGTTAGGAGTTAATAGACTGGATCACCAAAGGAACACTGTTATCAGAGGAAAACTTGGAGTAACAAGTTTAAATGAAGATATACAAAGATACCAACAAGAATGGAAAAATCATCTGAGGAGAATGGCAACAAATAGAGTTCCAAAATTGGCATTCCAATATACCCCAACTGGACATAGGGACCAAGGAAGACCAAAACATCGGTGGAAAGATCAAGACCATCTTTGCTAGGTTTACTGTACAGGCCACATGGCCTAAAACGAATTTGTTCATGATGATGATATTAATTGATCAAGGAAAAAAGAAAAAAAGTATTTATTGCATTAAATATTTATATCTCACATTTAATATACTGATATTCAACTGTTCCGGCTTGAATTTAATTTTGAATAGTTGTTAGATTAATATGTGAATTGTGCATGAAAACCTGTGTTCATTACAATGCAATGATCTGTGAGAGATGATCAGTTTGTCTAACTGAGTTCTGCGCCAAAAACTAATATTGAGAATCAAAATTGTATTTTACGCTCAATAGACATTGTGCACTTTTCCTAATTTATTATTAATATTGCAATAATGTAAAACATTTAGATTATACAAAATTTGCTTCTTTTAAATTCAAGCATGTGCACCTCCATTATGTCTATTAATTAAATAAAAATGAAACTTAGTTTTTTTTTTATTTAATTAATAAATATGGATTTTCATAAAGTAAACACCAACTCAATTGATTATCCATTATATCTAATATATAAAAATGAATAATTAAAACATTTTGCCTGTTCATTCTTATCTCTTAGAATTGTTTTTGTCGAACATGTTTCAGAACTTCTTAGCCCCATCATCAGCGATTACAGACTGAATTTTCTCATGTTGTCAGCCCTGATTATTGATTCCTGCTCTCTTTGCCTCTGGTCCAATGAATTTACTAATGAGGTTCCTTTCTGCGGGAATTTCAAAGTTCATAATTCTTTCCTTGTTCTTCTGTATATAGATTTTTTCCCATATGGTGAGTTCATTTTTATTTTCTGTTTTAATAATTTCTAGAAAAATCTGCAGTGGCTGCTCATGTTTGGTCAGAAAAACACAAAATAGATGTAAATACAAATTATTAAAACAGTTATAAAACAAAAATGAACTCACCATATGGGAAAAAATCTATATACAGAAGAACAAGGAAAGAATTATGAACTTTGAAATGTCACCACTTCTGTTGTTAAGGGGATTCAAAATGAAACTCTTAAATTGTATGGCCATGTACAGAGAATGGAAGATGAAAGATGGCCAAAAAAATACATACAAATGGTCACCCCCTGGAAGAAATAAACGTGGCAGACCAAGATGGAAATGGAAAACTTATGTCAGAACTATAATGGATGATAGGAATTTGGAAGAAGGAGATTGGAATGATAGAAATAAATGAAAACTGAAGAAAGAAAACCTGTAAGTGGGGGAAAACCAAAGAAGAAGAAGAGGTCTTTCTTGAGCTATAATTTCAGTTTATTAAAATCATATGAAGTCGTTTGTCATTATAGTAAATAATGGAAATATATTCTTATTAGTCAATACAGCTTCATTTAGTTAAATACTTTGGCTTTCTCAATAATTTCTTTCCAATACTTCTTATCATGAACACAGCAACTCAAATTTTATCTTCATTATCTTCAATTGTTGTATGACATCATCTTACCATCTAATTATACGTCTGTATTATTCTCTAGTTAAAGATTTCCACTTGAAAAGTTTTTTAACAATCTTATCACACACTCTACACACATGACCAAACCAATTTAATATTTATACAATAATCAATTGAGTTGGTGTTTACTTGATGAAAATCCATATTTATTAATTACACAAAAATAAAACTTAGTTTTATTTGATTTTCATATTTATTAAGATATAATTCAGTGACAGCTGTTTCGGTACACTGTACCTTCTTCAGACATGTTAACATGTTATAATTTATATTTGAAGAGAAAAATTTTCGCCTAGACCGGGACTCGAAACCGGGACCCTTGGCTTTCTGGGCCAAGTGCTCTACCAACTGAGCTACCGAGGCGAGTTACGATCTAGACGCAAATTTTTCTCTTATGTACGTTGTAATTCCCTCGCGCCAAATGCTCAGTTGGTAGAGCACTTGGCCCGGAAAGCCAAGGGTCCCGGGTTCGAGTCCCGGTCAAGGCGAAAATTTTTTTCTTCAAATATAATTTATCCTTCAATGAGGAGTGTTAAATTAATAATAAAATCGTCAATAGAAGCCCTACTGGCTTTAAATAGTAGTGTTGAATTCCCAATAAATGTCTTCTTAACTAAGAAGCCGCCATTTGCAAAGATAGAAGCTATGGTTTCAAGCATTTGGCGCGAGGGAATTACAACGTACATAAGAGAAAAATTTGCGTCTAGATCGTAACTCGCCTCGGTAGCTCAGTTGGTAGAGCACTTGGCCCGGAAAGCCAAGGGTCCCGGGTTCGAGTCCCGGTCTAGGCGAAAATTTTTCTCTTCAAATATAATTTATCCTTCAATGAGAAGTGTTAAATTAATAATAAAATCGTCAATGTTATAATTTATTAACATGTCTGAAGAAGGTACAGTGTACTGAAACAGCTGTCACTGAATTATATCTTAATAAATATGAAAATCAAATATAACTAAGTTTTATTTTTATTTAATTAATAATATTTCTACGCTTGTGAAATTAACAATATTCTTACTTTAATTATTTTATTCGATTCATCACTTGTTCTAAGTATCTAAGTTCTATCTCCATTTTTTGTTGCCCCAAAAATTTTCCTTAGGATTTCCCTTGTAAAAAACTAATACTTTTTATACTTTGCCCTTTTTCAAGGTGCATGTTTCACAGCATAAGTTACCACATCTAGTTTGTTTAATAGTTTGGTATATTCTAAATTTTAGTATTCTTGGTAGTTAATCTAGATCCTAGAAGTGATTCATTAGCATGACATACCCTATTGCCTAGCATAATCCTGTTTCATACCCCTTCTTCCAGTGAGTAAAAAGAAAGGCAAAATTATCATAAGTAATGCCACGAGTGATTTCCAAATTATCGATAAATTCACGACTCACGAAGTGAGGAGTGAATTTATCTAGAGAATTTGGAAATCAAGAGTGGCATTTGTTAGGACTATTTAACGAATAAAATAAAGCTGTTTACTCACAAATCATTATTTAACTACAGTTATTTAAAAATATTTTTATATTTAAAGTAAACGGTGATGTTTGAAAACTAATGAGAAACGATAGGTAGCCTACGCTTCTACTGCTTCTTTTGTTTATCACTGCAACCAGATCATACTATTTATTGCCAAAGGAACGCAATATTGTAAGAATGCTCTCTAGTGGAGAAAAAATGAAACACATCAATCTGTATATTAATTCATTTTTGATGTCGTATACATTTAAGAAAGTGCAAACAGTGGTTTCTTTTTTTGGTGGTATAATCAATTGCTACAAATGTTGACATGTAAGCACTATTATATACAATCTGGTAGCCGTATTTGTTATAGGCTCAGTCACTGCAAAATAACGGTCAGACCTGTTCAGAATATTAAAAAGGAGGAGCTTTGCTTAATATATGATAATCCTAACATTGATAATTATTTCGTGAAACACGTCTCTGATTGGTTGTAATACAGAAATCATTGAAACGTGATTGGTCATTGACTCCCATTTGGGGCATGAGTTAAATAGTCATAAGTAATGCCACAAGTGATTTCCAATTTATCTAGAGCATTTGGAAATCAAGAGTGGCATTTGTTAGGACTATTTCCGATTGAGGGTCTTTCCACTTTTCAGCGGTTGCCCTTTTACCAGCCGGCTGCTGGCCCTTCACATCCACATGTGTCAATCACAGAGGTAGATGATCAACAGCCAGTGTAGGGGTGACATGTGGTTAGCATGTCGAGTCCCCCAGCCGTTATAGCTGGTTCCTCAACCTGGAGCCGCTACTTATTGTAGCTACCCAATTGCCTCACGATGCTGGGTGGGCACCGGTCCCATACTGGCCGAAATACCATGAGAAAATTTCTTCCCCCATGGAGACTCGAACCAGCGCAAGTCCCGTAGCTCTGCACCAAGGCTTCCTACCTTAACCGCTCGGCTACTGCGCGAGACTAGGACTATTTAACAAATAAAATTAAGTTGTATACTCACAAATCATTATTTAAATATAGTTATTTTAAAATATTTATATATTTAATGTAAACGGTGATGTTTGAAAACAAATGAGAAATGATTGGTATGCTTCATTTGCTTCTTTTGTTCATCACTGCAACCAGATCATAATATTATTTATTGCCAAAAGATCACAATGTTGTAAGAATGCAACCTAGTGAAGAAATTTATAACCAACGTTATAGGTATTAATTAATTTCTGATGTCCTATGATGTAAATTATATTTTTCTGCATCATTTCCTGGAAAATAATTTGTTTAAGAAAGTGGAAACGGTGGTTATTTTTTTTTTTGTGGTATAATCAATTGTTACAAATGTTTTTATATTATCTCTCGTAAGTGCTACGTGTTGACATTCATGCACTGTATATACAATCTGGTAGCCGTATTTCTTGGAGAGTCAGTCACTGCAAAATAATGCTATGTCCTATTTAGAATGTTAAAAAGGAGGTTATTTCTTTATTATGATAAACTTTAGTTGGTAAATTTTAGGCGAAACACGACTGTGATTGGTTGTAAATAAAAAATCATTGAAACGTGATTGGTCATTGACTCCCATTTGGGGCATGAGTTAAATAGTCCCATTAAAGGCCTTAGAAGGCCCTTGCAGTAGTGGGAGATTAGGCCTCCCTTCCTTCTAGACAATTGGCATGAGATATTTGCCGGGTTGTCAATCCTGCGTGATAACTCTCTTTGCTCCTAGAACATGTATCTGATACCCATTTTCATTAGAAGTTGAGTCGACCACAAAACAATAGTGCTGTTAGATTTAGATCAAGGGGATATGTGGATGGCGACCACAAGGTGCCCAAGCTGTGCAAAACATTTCTTCCACTTACTTGTGTTTTGCACTCTTTTAACTTTACTATCTAACCTCTCTTGGTTAACTCTTGTTTTTTCGACCCCGACGCTATTAGGGCATCCGAGGGCTAGGGAGTCTTTCCTTTCTTCCATTTCTTCTTTCCTTTATTTTCTTTCCTTCTCCAGAAAAGCCTGACCAGAGGCTATAAGATGGTAGCCCATCACTGGTCTTGCCTTCCTTTGGCCAGCAACCAATCGAAGGGACTATTATATTGCTTTCAAGTCTAATACTTGCTACATATTTCCATACGGGAACTAGATTTTCTATAGGATCGTAACAGGCCTTGGCCTAATACTTGGAAGGAAGAAGAAGAAGAAGAAGAAGATTTAGATCAGTTAAAAGTCCCGATTCCAATGGAACTCAAAATCCAATCTTCTGGCTTGAATTGTATTATGCTAACCAACTATGCTATGATATGCCCCATCTTCTATTGAGTGATTATTGAACCAGGGAAATGGAAAATACAAACTGTTAAACTTTTTGTTTTTGTAGGCTGATGTTGACTTATAGATGTGGGCTCTGCTGCAAAGGCAGCGATTGCAAAAATGGGATAACCTTACAGGAAAACTAGATGATTTTCTGCGATAGCGGAAAACTACGTAATAACTCGGTACACATGTAATATCAAAGGTAGATTGCTAATTAAGTTGGTTACAAAAAAGGAATTAGTTCTAGTGGACTGCTTGAATGAAGTATATTATACAAATATAACATGAAAGGAAACTCTCAAAGTTTCCATGGACATTCACAGACTTCAATGTGGTCACCATTTGTGACACAGCAGATGTCTATGTAATAATCCACTTCTTGCACATCTGTTTCAGCATAGCTTGATCAACTCGGTTAATCTGTTGTGTCTATCACACAATAGTCTATAAAAACATGTGACCTTATATTTAAATTAATATTGGGAAGTAAACATTATGAGGTTATATCATTAATAGTGAGTGGAGAACATATTTTTAACGACTCACCTCATATAATTTCAAATTTCTTTGACACCGGCAGTTTCAGACAATATTTTGTCCCTCTCATGACTGAAGAGGGACAAGATATTGTCTGAAAACGCCAGTATCAAATAAATTTGAAATTATATGAGGTGAGTTGTTAAAAATATGTTCTCCACTCACTATTAAACATGTTACCTGCCAATCAGAACTTGGATAGTTAACCTTTAATGCTATAGGAGATTGCATAGGAATGTATATCTCACCTAATATATCGTTGTCGTTCTGGCAGATTCCACTAAGTCCAAAATTGTTGTTTTGAGATACAGTGATATTAAAATTTGATCACACAACAGAAGTCTGTTACGCCAGAAAATATTAAGCGTCTATAAATTAGAAAAGGACAGGGATAGCACTTAGTGGCTTTTGCCAGACTTTGAAGAATCATTTTTGTAATATAGTAGTGTACATATCTCAAAACAGTAAATTTTGGACTTAGTGACTTCTGCTTGAACGCCGACGATGTTTTCTCACCTGGACATGTTTCAGTGACTATTATCACCATTTTCAATTAGTACTAGTATTTGATTGTTGTGTTGATCTTCGTACTTCTTGCATATTCTTTCCCTCTGGTGGTGGGTAGATGAACCTCACACTTAAATTATTTTTCCTGGGAAATTCAAAATTAATTTCTTTGTTTATTTTTCTGGATTTAGATTTTTTATCATGCTGTGAGTTCTTTTGGTTTTTCCAGTTATTTCAGTAATTTTGCCTTCTCTTCAATAAACTTAATATAAGTGTGTGTGTATATATATATATATATATATATATAGGGTGTTGCAAAAAAACCGACAATGGAGGTGAGGTAGTATATTGTGATATATTTAAATTAATATTGGGAAGTAAGCATTATGAGGTTATATCATTAATAGTGAGTGGAGAACATATTTTTAATGACTCACCTCATATAATTTCAAATTTCTTTGATATTGTCTGAAAAAATATGTTCTCCACTCACTATTAATATTGTGATATGTTGATACTTTTTTAATAAGGTACCAATGTCCAGAAATAATGCATTTTCACACTATGATTAGTTAATTATGTCTCAAGATCAGTGTTAGTTCCAAGGGTTTGAAGACTCATTACTTGGCAACACCTCACAGGTACAGAACCTATTCATTAATTAAATAAAAATAAAACGTAGTTTTATTTGATTTTCATATTTATTATATAATTCAGTGACAGCTGTTTCGGTACACTGTACCTTCTTCAGACATGTTAACAAATTATGAATTGTGTTCCAACTGATCTAAGCAACAATACAACAATATTTATTTAAATTTCTAAATTTAACAAAGGGGATTCATTCAAATCAAGTTGAGAATTTAACAGTTTTTTACTACTTTTAAACTTATTAATTTCTACAGCCTCCAAAAGATCTAACTTCTTACCCTTATCACAAATATGTAAAATTTCAAAATTTGGATCGAAACAATGATTAAATTGGAATAGGTGGTTAGCATAGTTTGAATTTTCTAAATTTCTGTTATATGCTCTCATGTGTTCCTTTATCCGAGATATAAAAGGTCTACCAGTTTGTCCTATATAGACATTGTCACATGTGCCACACTTCAATTTATATATATAAATTAATAAGTTTAAAAGTAGTAAAAAACTGTTAAATTCTCAACTTGATTTGAATGAATCCCCTTTGTTAAATTTAGAAATTTAAATAAATATTGTTGTATTGTTGCTTAGATCAGTTGGAACACAATTCATAATTTGTTAACATGTCTGAAGAAGGTACAGTGTACCGAAACAGCTGTCACTGAATTATATAATAAATATGAAAATCAAATAAAACTACGTTTTATTTTTATTTAATTTAATAAATATGGATTTTCATCAAGTAAACACCAACTCAATTGATTACAGAACCTATTCCTTCGCAAAGGAATGTGGCTGCAACATAATGAAGCTCCAGCTCACTTCGATGCCAATGTGAGGAAACATATCCAGGTCGAGGGGGACCAGTCCCATGGCCTCTGAGATCACCTGATCTTAACTTTCTTGACTCCTTTTTGTGGGGCGACATGAAACAGTCTTATTTGAAGAGAAAAATTATACGCTCAGACCGAAACTTGAACCCAGGAGCTTTGGTTTTTCTAGTCCAAGTGCTCTACTGACTGAGCTTCGAAGCAAGTGCTGATCTAAATGCAAATCTTTCTCTATATATGTTATAATTACCGTGCACCAAATGCTATGAAGCCTTTGCTTGTATCTTTGCAAATGGCGGCCTCTTTATTAAGAAGGCATATATTTGGGAATTATACATTACATTATAAATGCCAGTATGGCTTCTTTCGATGTTTTTATTATTCATTTCATACATCTGTTTATCAGGACTCCAGTAGAGTCATGTAAGGATCTTATAGCCTCAATCCGTGCTGCTGCAGAGACAATTCAAACAAGGCCAGGCATATTCAGACATGTGTGCCAATCACTACACTGCCTATGTACACTCTGCAATGAGATGGGAAGTGGATATTTTGAAAACTTGACATGACTGTGACAGTACGAGTATTGTCAAGTATTGAATCTTGAAATCCAACTAACGGAACTTTTGAGATGTAGTTGCTCATAGTGTGAAAATGCATCATTTCTCGACATTGGTACCTTATTAAAAAATTTTCAACATATCTCAATGTACTACCTCACATCCATTGTTGGTACTTTTTTGCATCTTACTTACTTACTCACTGGCACTATCGAACCCATAGCTTCATGGCCGCGGGAACATAAGCTCTCCATACATCCCTATCCTTAGTCAATGCTTTCCAATCATCCCCTGTATAATCTACTTCCCTCAAATCATAGTTAATGTTATTCTCCCACCTCATTTTTGGTCTACCAACTGGGCGTCTTCCCTCTGGTTTTCCTACAAGAATCTTCCATGCATGTCTTTCATTCCCCATTCGTGCCACATGTCCTGCCATCATTAACTTTTCTCATTATATCTAGCTTCCAATAAAGACCATGTAGTTCATTGTTATGTAGTCTTCTCCATTCACCTGTATGTTCATCTCTCTTCAGTCCAAACATTTTCCTAAGAACTTTATTCTCAAAAACTCATAATCTCCTTTCCTCCCTTACAGTAAGAGTCCATGTTTCGCACCCATATAATATAACTGGTAGAATAATAGTTTTATATATTTTCAGTTTAACGTTTTTTTAAAAGAGTTGGGACATCAAAAGTCTCTGCAATGCATAATAGCACGCATTTCCAGAATTGAGCCACTTCCTCAAAATGTCCCTCATTTGTCATTAGCTGTCCATTTCCACTATATAATGCATTTCTATGTGTGACCCTGTATATATACCCTATGAAAGTCAATTCTATAGCATCCAGAATTATTTTTTCAACCAAACTCGGCATCTATATATTGTTATTTTGATGTCTAATAAATCTGATCAGTGAAGATTTGAAAATATTCTTAAAAAACTTTTCATGGATAAAACCTGAATAGCTTCAGAATTTACTAAAACAACTTCAATCTGGTTGTTAGTCTGTGAAGAGCTCCAATTAATCAGTGTCAGGGAATTTTTAAATTTTCTTTGATTTGACTGTGTTTTTTTCTGTATACTTCATTTACGTATGTTTGTATATTTTTGCAGTTGGCAGATCTTATTGAACGTGACTTGATGGTTCTTGCTACTTTAGAGAGTATTGACAATGGGAAACCTTTTGGATTTTCACAATTTGACATGATGTTTTCTGTTAAAACTCTCCGTTACTATGCTGGATTGGCTGATAAAGTACATGGACACACTATACCATCAGGTAAGTCTTATCCAATAGAGCAATGGCAAGCCTGAGAACATTAATTTCAATTTAAATACAATTTTATCACCTCACCTCATATTCTTCTTCCTAGGTCAGTTTTGAAGCTTTCTTCTATATTTCCATCTTCAGCATATTCTTAGAATTATGCATAATAGGAGGGCTTAAGCCTGGAATAGTTAAGGAAAAGGAATTCAATTTGTTTTTAAGATAATCAATTGAGTTGGTGTTCACTTGATGAAAATCCATATTTATTAATTAAATAAATATAAAACATAGTTTTATTTGATTTTCATATTTATTAAGGTATAATTCAGTGACAGCGGTTTCGGTACACTGTACCTTCTTCAGACATGTTAACAAATTATGAATTGTGTTCCAACTGATCTAAGCAACAATGCAACAATCATTTATTTAAATTTTTTAATTTAACAAAGGGGATTCATTCAAATCATATAATAAACTGTTAAATTCTCAACTTGATTTGAATGAATCACCTTTGTTAAATTAAAAAAATTAGATAAATTATTGTTATATTGTTGCTTAGATCAGATGGAACACAATTCATAATTTGTTAACATGTCTGAAGAAGGTACAATGTACCGAAACAGCTGTCACTGAATTATATAATAAATATGAAAATCAAATAAAACTACGTTTTGTTTTTAAGATATTTAAGAAAAGTAAATTTTTATCTAAATAATTCTTAATTACACAGTGCAACAAATTGCAAGGTCATAAAAACATTTTTTTAAAAAATGTATGTGTTCATGTATTTCGACCTCCTGAATTCGAAAAATGATACTCAAAACATCTTATCACCCACAGTTTTTGCATGTTGAAATTACACACAGTGAACAGATGTATACAGAAAATGTGGTACAAAAGAAGCACTAAAATAATTCATTCCGTGCTTTCTTATTTGTCATGACGTGGCTCCTGCTTTTCCTCTTATGAGGAATATCCATGTGTTCACTGTGAAGCATCCAACACTTAGGGTCATATCTATGAACACATTAGACCGTAAAAGTCGTTCTCTGCTGAGAAAGTTGCATCCAAAGACATTTTTGCATACTCAAAAATCTGTTCATGCAATAATAATTTTCGAAATTCCTAAGCTACCTGGCGAGGTGACTTTGCAGAGAACGAATCTTGAGCAACCCGATGGTAACCGATGTAGTTTGAAACCTTGCTGCATACCTTGCTGCTTTATCCAAGATGTTGGACCTTGAAGACTTCGATCATGTTTTCGGTATACACAGAGAAGAGGAATTTGATAGTCTACTAAAGAATTCAACTGGAAGAACAGGAGAATCGGCGTAATATCGCACGATGCAGACGTCGTATACGGTATTATTTGCGGGACGCAAGCGTAAATGCGTTCCTCTAGCAGACAAAAATAACAGAAGTGGTTTTATTGCTGAGAATTCTGGGTAATTTCTTGCCAATATTACGAAAACGACGACTTTCATGCATGACCAGTCAGTGGGTCACTAATTCGATCTTTGCACTTGCTCGGAAAGTCAGCTCACCGGTGATTGGAAGTAATTTGAGTAGAGACTAATGTATTTGCATGCGGCCCTTAGTATTAATTCCTATCAGTTTTGAGAATAAAATTGTTTTATTTCAGATGGTGCAGTATTTTCTTTTACAAGAAAGGAACCAGTTGGTGTCGTAGGACAGATCATCCCCTGGAATGGTCCAGCTGTCATGATGTGCTGGAAAATTGCACCTGTACTTGCTACAGGATGCACAACTGTTATCAAACCAGCAGAACAAACACCTCTCACAGCATTGCATATTGCAGCTCTTACAAAAGAGGTAACATAACACATGTGTATATTTTAAAAATAAATAATAGTTTAAAAAAATTAAAACAACACGCTTTATTAGAAAACCAAACTAAAAAGCGAAAAATAATTTTAATTTCCAACACGCTTGGGATAAAATTAAAATGGTCAATAAAAAATTCATCTCCAACACATCTGGAATAAAACTTAGTTATCTACAAAAAAAAAATTATCATCAAAAGCTTGAGGTGCTCTATATTGATTAATATATTTGATAATAAGCAGATATTGGTAAAAGTAAAGTCTCTAAGAAGAAAACGCAAAAACCATAAAAAGCACCCCATGCTTTTGATGGTAAAATTATTTTTTTTGTAGATAACTCTTGTTTTATTCTAGATGTGTTGATGGTTTTTTGGTGACCATTTTAATTTTATCCCAAGCGTGTAGGAAATTAAAATTATTTTTCATCTTTTAGTTCGGTTTTCTAATAAAGCGTGTTGTTTTAGTTTTTTAAACTATTATTTATTTTTTAGTTTGGTTTTCTAATAAAACATGTTGTTTTAGTTTTTTAAACTATTGTTTATTTTTAAATTTTTAGTTTAACTGATTGTCATAAACCGGAATCCCATGAAAATTTAATTGCTTACGATAGTTTTAGTGTCTAGGCACAAATATAATTATATATTTTTAAAACTATTATTATCTAACATTATTATATTTTTGAATATTTTAATATAGATATATATACTTACAGTTAATCGTATCCTTCTCTTAATATTTTACAGAATAAGATAAAATGTAAATATCTTTAAATTCGATACTATTGTAGTATGAGCTAAAGGTAATACTCTTCTAAAAAAAAATCCTCCGGGCCGGATTTGAACCAGCAACCTATGGATTACTGAAATTTTATACCACTACAGTCCACTGCTCTACCAACTGAGCTACCAGAGGATATAATATTAATTTCTTATACGATGGACTAAAAAGTCGAAAAGTCCGCAACTATTATATATTATTTATGAAATCAATTGTATTGTCATTGATCCTTTACAAGTATACAAAGTTTCAAGTCGATCCAATGTTTTTAAGTGGGTGAAAATCATGTTGAAAGATTCCATTACATAGACAGATACAGATCAAGGTAATATAAAGCGTGTAATAAAAAAATATTCTCAGTTTGTATTAGACATCTTGTGTTCTTATATGAAATGTATTATTACACAAGTATTTAAATTAAAAATTCACTTTTCTGAAGTCATGAAATTTCAGTATCTGTCCGTTAACAAAATTATTTCATTTTTTTTCAACTAAAGCACTGTAATAGATGAACAAAATTGTATTTCATTCGAGTGGTATGAAACAAATAAAATATTTTTGAAATAACATCTATACACCATAAGTCAATAGTACAAAGAAAACATCATCATCTTCATAGTACATTCACGAATTTAGGCCATTTGTTGACCTGTTTTGGCATCAAGAGAAACACCATCCAAAAGTCTTTTGAATGGACGTCCTGGTCTTCTTCTTCCTGCAGGTTGATATCTTAACATTTGTTTGGGTATTCTGTGATCTTCCATTCAATGAACATGTTGCATCCATCTTGACTTATAATCAGAAATTTTGTTTTCTAAAGGTTCCATGTGTAATTCTTCTAAGATGTCTTCATTTTTTTGTGATCTAGTAGTGTGTATCCTGCAGTCCTCCGAAGGTAAATTCCTTCTGGATTTTTTCATGTTGAGACTTGAAAGTAGCTTTGAAGTTCCTTAGGACAGGTTACTGGCCCGACGCTAAGTAGTCCAGTGGTAGGGCTGCTACCTTTTAGTCTCTGAACAGACATTAGGATACCGCATTTACTGAGTACCCGATGGAACGGTTATACCGCCGTGACTCGGTCCTCAGAGCCTCGTTTGTGAAAACGGGTTGTATCACGAGAAGGTGAGGATGAGAAAACGTTGTTGGGCATAATGATGCTAAGAAGTAAAGGGATGGTTGTAAGCCATTAAAAAATGAATCAGTATATGTCATCCCGATCCACCTCAATCAATGCTTAGAACACCTGCATTTCATTGAGATCTTATTTTCTTTTAGGACTAACATGTGGAAGGATGATGATGATATCAAAAAGTTCTTTAACAGAAAAAAATGGGTAAAGAGTAAACGAATCGTATAATTAATGTGTTTTTGGTTGACAGGCTGGAGTTCCTGATGGTGTGATTAATATAATAACAGGCTATGGACCTACAGCAGGTGCAGCCATATCTAGTCATCCAGATATTGGTAAAGTTGCCTTCACAGGATCCACTGAGGTAAATTATACATTTCAATAATATTGCAATATTATAATTAGCATAAAAAATAATATATATTTTTAATATAAATATATATATTTTTTTTTTCCCCAATGCCCCAGGTTTGTCTTTCAACATTTCTGGTTTCTCTCCTGGCATGGCGTACTTGTAACCCACTTCTGAGGTTGAGGTGCCTGGAAGGCGGGGTTACGTTGCCCCGATGATATGATGGGTGATGATGATACTGGTGCGCCAGGAGAGTCCCTAATCCTAAGCTTAATCTAAGATGAATATGAATGATGATGATTGCGATGGCCGTATGATTTCGGGGACCGTTTGGGACTTAAATTTTTCCTGACATTTGTCTTACAGGTGAGGAAAAACCCCGAGAAAAACTGTCCCGATCGAGGATCAAACCCGGGCCCGCTGCGTGACAAGGCAGCATGCTACCCCAAGACTACAGTGGTGGATTTTTTAATATATAGTAATTATAATATTATAATGATATTGTGAAAAGAAAAATTGTCTTAACCAGGAATCAAACCATGGACTTCTTGTATTCCGCACAAGCGTGCAAGACCACTACACTATATGAGACATGGTACAAACATTAACAGTTCTTTCCACGTATACAAATCTATAATTGTCGTTTCGTCCGCTGTCAGGTAGATGTCACTACCAACATCAATGGCCGGCTTCATTTAGAAGTATCTATGTTTTGAGAATTTTACATCACCATTTTTATAAGCAATAATCATTGTTATTTAACACTTTCCAATATTGTATTCACGTAGACTTTCACGGCCGGAGTTGCTATGATGATCTTGAAAATTTTCGGGCTGTAGGCCGTGGTCGTGAGGCTTGTAGTTCCCCGACATCTTGCCAGAGACTGTGTCTGGCATCTTCAAGGGTTGTCTTGAGACTGGCAATTCTGTCCACTGTCTGTCCTATTTATACGTTCACCACGCAGATATAACTTAAGAACACATCGTGGTGAACATATAAATAGGACAGACAGTGGACAGAATTGCCAGTTTTAAGATGACCCTTGAGGATGCCAGACGCAGTCTCTGGCGAAACGTCGGGGAATTACAAGCCTCACGACCATGGCCTACAGCCCGAAAATCTTCAAAATCATCATACTTTCCAATATTGTTATTTTAACACAGTTCCAATAATGGATCATATTATAATACTATAATGTTATCCATTATTGGAACTGTGTTAAAATAACAATATTGGAAAGTGTTAAATATAGTAATTACTAAATAAATAATAATCGGTACTTGCTCAGGTAGCTCAGTTGGTAGAGCACTTGGTCTAGAGAACCAAGGGTCCCGGGTTCAAGTCCCGGTCTGAGCGTATAATTTTTCTCTTCAAATATGATTTATCCATCATTGAGATGTACGAAATCAATAATAAAAACATGGAAAAAGCCGTACTGGCTGTAATGTATAATTCCCAAATATGTCTTCTTAATAAAAGGAGCCGCCATTTGCAAGGTAGAAGCGTGGCTTCATAGCATTTGGTGGACGGGAATTACAATGTATATAGAGAAAGATTTGCGTTTAGATCGGTACTTGCTCAGGTAGCTCAGTTGGTAGAGCACTTGGTCTAGAGAACCAAGGGTCCCGGGTTCAAGTCCCGATCTGAGCGTATAATTTTTCTCTTCAAATATGATTTATCCATCATTGAGATGTATGAAATCAATAATAAAAACATGGAAAAAGCCGTACTGGCTGTAATGTATAATTCCCAAATATGTCTTCTTAATAAAAGGAGCCGCCATTTGCAAGGTAGAAGCATGGCTTCATAGCATTTGGTGGACGGGAATTAAAATGTATATAGAGAAAGATTTGCGTTTAGATCGGTACTTGCTCAGGTAGCTCAGTTGGTAGAGCACTTGGTCTAGAGAACCAAGGGTCCCGGGTTCAAGTCCCGGTCTGAGCGTATAATTTTTCTCTTCAAATATGATTTATCCATCATTGAGATGTATGAAATCAATAATAAAAACATGGAAAAAGCCGTACTGGCTGTAATGTATAATTCCCAAATATGTCTTCTTAATAAAAGGAGCCGCCATTTGCAAGGTAGAAGCATGGCTTCATAGCATTTGGTGGACGGGAATTAAAATGTATATAGAGAAAGATTTGCGTTTAGATCGGTACTTGCTCAGGTAGCTCAGTTGGTAGAGCACTTGGTCTAGAGAACCAAGGGTCCCGGGTTCAAGTCCCGGTCTGAGCGTATAATTTTTCTCTTCAAACTAAATAAATAGATTATAATTGTGATACCTTACAATTTACCAATATAAAAGTGTCATATTTAAAATTATATAATTTATTATTGTTCCAAAAAGTGGATATCTTGACTTTCTGATGTAAAATAGTTTTAACCCTCTGCATGCCACTGATAAAATCTCTTGTGTCAGAGATTTAAATTGCATCCGCCGACGTGATTAGTTTTGAAAGTAGTTTAAGTATATTGTCTGGCAGGTAATGGACAGGAGCACCAAAGCCGATCTAACCAGCTCACAACACCTAAATGTTTAAGTGATCAATTGAATTGATGTTTACTTGATGAAAATCCATTACCTATTTAATTAAATAAAAATAAAACAGTTTTATGTGATTTTCATATCATGTACCTTCAATTTGTTATCATCTCTGAAGAAGGTACAAAGTACCGAAACAGCTGTAATTATATTTTAATAAATGTTTTAACATCTCACCTCACAAAGTTGCGTGTCTTCACGATACCAGTTTCAAAAGTATAGTATTACTTCCATCTTCAGTCAAATTCCAACTCTTGAAATTTCGTCGTTAACATCATCTTCTGAACTCCCAAAGAATTCAACTGGAAGAACAGGAGAATCAGCGTAATATCGCACGATGCAGACGTCATATATGGTTTTATTTGCAGGATGCAAGCGTAAATGCATTCCTCTAGCAGACACAAATAATGGAAGTGGTTTTATCGCTGAGAATGTTAGGTAATTTCTTGCCAATATTATGAAAAAAAGCTACTTTTAGCATGACCAGTCAGCAACTTGCTAATTCGAACTTTGCACATTCTCACGGAAAACTCAGCTCACCATGCAGCCCTTAAACTTAAAAGCTTACCCAAATAACTAGACCTAATCTTATATTTGTCCATTTTGTGTAGCATATGTTATTGTTAAGTGCTCTTCAAGGTTCATGAACTTAATTTGCACTATAATAGTTCAAATATCCTTATGTCAAGTAATATATTCAAATAGTGGAAAAAAAAAAAATCTAAAATTTCTTGGATCTAAACTATATTTCAGCCAAATTCTGGTTTTTAAATTTGATTTGATGTTGATTTTATTTTACTTATTGTTCATAGGTTGGTAGAATAATAATGGCTGCAGCAGCAAAATCAAATTTGAAGAAAGTATCTCTGGAATTGGGTGGAAAAAGTCCTCTTGTCATATTTGGAGATGCTGACAGTAAGTGATATGTGAATTTTATAAATTAAATACGTTTATTTCCTAAATAAAAATATTATTCTCTCTGTTCAGGATTTCTGGGTATATACGAGTACTAATAGGCTATGCATGTCTGAGGAGTATTGTTATACAGAAAATATTATACACATATTTGTATTGATGAAAATAAATTGCTTTAAACACACTTTCATTGGCAAATAAGTTAATTTAATGATTAATTTACAGAAAGTACCAGTACACAAAAATTAAATTAATTAGTAACAATTATTAATAATATTATTATTGCCATTATTATTGTTATTATTATTATTGATATTGTTATTATTGTTATTGTCCAATGCTGTGGTCTCGAGGTAGCGTGCTGCCTTGTTACGCAGCGGGCCCGGGTTCGATCCCCGGTCGGGGCAGTTTTTCTGGGTGAGGTTTTTATCGGAGTTTTTCCTCACCTGTAAGACAAATGTCAGGAAAACTTTAAGGCCCAAATGGTCCCCGAAATCATATGGCCATCATCATCCTTATCATTATCATCATCCTTATCATCATCATCATCATCATCCTTCACCGGTGTGGAAAGCAATGGGAAGTTATCATACCTACAATTCCCTAGTAAAGCTGCAAGCATAGCATGAAAATGCTATGATTGCAGTGAAGGACCTGCCTTCGGGCAGAATTACTATGGATGGATTATTATTATTATTATTATTCTCGTTGTTGTTGTGGTCATCATCATTTTATCATCATCATTTTATCATCATCATTTTATCATCATCATTTTATCATCATTTTATCATCATTATTTTATCATCATTATTTTATCATCATAATTTTATTATCATTATCTTCTTGATCATTATGATCATCAACATGATCATCAAATTTCCGGTTTTAACAATGTTGATTCATTTTTCTGGCACCAATGATTTGTCTTCAATTTCGCTTTATAATTTTCTTCCATTTGTTACACATTTCTTCCTTTGTTTCCCAGTCCTTTAAAGTTTCTCTAATCCCTTGGATCCACGTGAGATTTCATCATCCTATCCTTCTCATTCTTGATGGTGTCCATTCCATTTTTTTTGGTAATCTTTCATCCTCCATTTGCCTAATATGCCAATACCATTTTAGTTGCTTTTCTTGGATAAATTCTAAAATTGAGTTTTGTACATTCATGTTCTCTTTTATAATTATTATTAATAATAATACAGTAGTTAAATAAATGTATAGTCAACTTAATATTTTTGGAAACAGAAAAAATTAATTCTACATAAGAATGACTAAATATAAGTGATTCTCCATTGCAACTAAAATTGGTTTTGTACAATGTTTAAGAACCATCAAAGTACAAGAACCATTTCTTCATGGAGTCAATTTTCCACTTCAAAATTTCTCTCTTATAAATCAGCAGTATGTTATATCCCTAGTGATATTTCTAGTCTTGAAAAACATAATATTACAGGAAAATTAAAAATATATATAATTTGATCTATGATATTTTAAAATGATAGATGTTAATAATTTATTATGTAGAATATTCAGTGAGAAATCAACAACCATTACAATCTGCTCATACAGCCTCTTCCTCCATACCATCACAATCACCATTCTCCCCAGGGAAATTTGGCATATCTAGAGCTGTAGTAAAATAACTTAAAACCATGGTTGTGACGGTGATCTCCTGAATACAACCTGCTGTTAGCCATCATTAATCAGTTTTTAGTGATTGGTCAACATAAGATAGATATTTAAATAAATTAAGCATATGTCCCTACGCTAGTGAAATCATGTCTTGGAAGTGGAAGAAAATAAATGTCATGTGACTGCCTGTCCTCTCATTGGTTAGGGGCACCAAACAAATCTTGGTTACACTGAGCAACAAAAATTAAACTTTTTTTTCCACTGGATTTCTTAATTCCATGTAATTTTGAGAGTTTGTTTTTTTGAATTAAGTATTTCTTATGAATCAAAACACTTACCTTTTGCCTTGTTATAAAATCAATAATGTCAAATTCATCATCATCATCATCATAGTACATTCACGAATTTAGGCCATTTGTTGACCTGTTTCGACCTCAAGAGAAACACCATCCAGAAGTCTTTTGAATGGACGTCCTGGTCTTCTTCTTCCTGCAGGTTGATATCTTAACATTTGTTTGGGTATTCTGTGATCTTCCATTCGATGAACATGTTGCATCCATCTTGACTTATAATCAGAAATTTTGTTTTCTAAAGATTCCATGTGTAATTCTTCTAAGATGTCTTCATTTTTTTTGTGATCTAGTAGTGTGTATCCTGCAGTCCTCCGAAGATATCTAATTTCAGCAGATCTAAGTCTCTGTATATCCTTCTGTTTCAACGTCCATACTTCGCTACCATACAAAAGAGTTGGAAGAACCAGTGTTTTATACACTTTGTCTTGAATGCTTTTGGACTAACTGTGGCTTGAAGATAGAATTTATTAACCCTAAAATTCTTAAAAATTTAGATATTTTTGCATTTACATCCTTTTCTTCTTCATATGACATATTGCATCCTAGATATGTAAAATTATTCACCTGCTCCAAAATGTTATTGTCCAGTACAATTTTACTTCTGACAGGATCTACACCTTGAAATGCCATAATTTTTGTCTTTTCTGTAGATATCTTTAATCCATATTCTTCTGTAATTTTGTTAAGTTCATACAGACCTTTCTGTAGATTATCTTCGGAATTTGCTATTATTATTTGGTCATCTGCAAACAATAGGGTTTTTAATTTTCTATTTTCTGATATTCTTATTCCAAATTTATATGTTTTGTTCCAGCAACATATTACTTCATTGATATAAATTGCAAAAAGTGTTGGGGATAGGGGGCAGCCTTGCCTCACACCAAAATTCAATACTATTTAATCTAAAAGTTAGTTCTGAATGTATGTACTTCAAATATACACTTAAAACATCTCTTCTACTATACTGCAAATTTCTATCTTCTCGGAGCCAAGTTCTCACTGCTGCAGCAGAAGCTTTCCTTGAGGCTGAGTTGTTAAAATTAGTCTTGATATTAATATATTTTGGTTTAAGATCATGTTTGATGCAACTGTTGTAAAACCAAATATCCCGTGTGCACTTTTTAATGCGGAGTAATAATTTGAAATACCAAATCACCAAGAAGCTTGTCTCAGCTTGTATTAAATATTTAAACTTTGTTTTTTGTCTCAGAAAGAAATATATGTGATTCTGATAGTATTTTTTCTCCTGAATTTAAATATATTGGTTTTTCTCCACCATGCAAGGTTTCCGAGAGACAGGAGTTTATAATTTCAAACACTTTAATATTTTCTACATTCGTAACTACACAATATTCAAACATTCAGACTCACCTAGAAAGTAAGAAATGATGATTTTTTGCTATATTTTGCCTGTGGAGCATCCCTCTTGATGGTCCAACAACAATCGGCCAGCATATTAGGATTCCATTTGCCTTGATATCTCTTTTCCATAGCTGAAATCTCCTGAGGTAGCTCATTTGGTTTTATTTTACATTGGACAAATGGATGAAAAAACGTTTATTAAAAAATAATTATTTAAATCCATTAAGTTATGTAGATAGAAAATAACACTATGAGGTTTTTTAATATTGTTTATTTTTTATTATTTCACTCACCTCATACTTCATAATTCATAATGCTATGAATTATGAAGTATGAGGTGAGTGAAATAATAAAAAATAAACAATATTAAATCCATTAATTGAAATTGAAATAAAAAAAAAACTGTGGGTGGTGGAGAAATTCTGAATACATATTTGAAAACACGATAAAAAAAATGCATTAAGTACAACTATTGGTACTCATGAGACAAAAATCATGTTGACCAGTGTTATCAGTAACACGTTTTCATCTGGTAAAGTTCAAAGATTAAGGAATATGTAACATGTGCCACCAGAAATTAAACACTAACTATTGTCTATTATTTCTCTCTTATGAAATACAAATGAAAAAAGCATTGAACAAAGTGCACTTATCACTTACAGTTTAATTTATTTACTTACACTACCAACGCTTTGTAAATTTAGTATACATTAATTAGAATCACTGCCTTTATCATCATATTCTTAACACATTGGTGACCGACAGCTCTGCGTTCCACCCACTGCTGCTGGACCGGACATTTCTGTCAGTAGGGTGGACTTTTAAATTTTAAACCGCGCTAGCACAGTGTGGCTTTTACATCAATATATTTACAGTCAATAACAATAATGCATAAGTAAATCTTTATTAGTGTTCTCACCAGACCTTCTAGTAGAAATTGAGGGTTTGATAGCATTGGAAACATTTCCCTTTATGTAAAGGCACAGTCAAAAGAGCATATGTAGCGAGTTTCTTTTCTTGTGTTCACTAAAAACGCGGCAAAGTTTGGAGGGTAATTTTTTCTTTCCAATCACAGTTGGTGTTAATTTATTTTTCTTAATGTCTTAGCCTCCCTGGTGGGTCGTGAGGTGGTCTCCTAGAAGTGGTTTCTTTTCTCTCTGTCTTTCCTCGTCTTCCCTGTCATCTGTTCCTAATTTCACGACTGCCAAACAAGAGGCTGTTTCAAGCAAAAAACTTCTGTTTGACATTTTGCTGTTAGGATTTTGAAATTTATAGACCCTGAAAGCATTAAAGAGTGCACAATTCAGAAGCCACAATACAACTTTCTAGCTCCATTTCACTATTTTTCTAAGGATGGAGTAATATGATAGGTACTGGTCAGCCCTGTCTACACCCTTCACATAGACCTACTTGTTATATTGAAGTATTCAATAGGGCATTTTTACAACTTTACTCCTCCCACTCTCGTGTTGCCTGATGCAATGTGCTAACCATTCTTACGTCTCTTTTATCTTTCGATGTTTGTAGCAAAAGGCCCCCCTTACTACAAAAACACTTTCTCCTGGTTTGAGTTTATTTCCTGCTTCCACAAATGATTTTGGAAGCCCTCTGTTAATCTTTATTGCTTCAGAAACTCTCGTCTTTCTTTCGTCTTTCGAGCAAATTTTCAGCTATAGCCACACTATTATAATAATTATCCTGGTGGACATGATGCCACAGATATAAATTCGGCTCCAGAACGCAAAATAGAGTTTCTTTTAATTTTTCCGCTCTGCAACATATATTTACAGGTTACATACGTATCCCGTAATTGCCTAACTACCCGCACTAAAATTCCATATTTCACCAGCTGTCTGTCTTAAAATTGTAAACAACTCTTTCTGTAAAGTTGGCAATTTCATAAAAGAGAAGAGAGAGGTACAAAAACAACTAAAGTTTATTTCACAATGAGAAGAAACAAAATTGAATGCCTCATTCAAAAGCGAAGAGGCAGGAAAGCCATAGAAAACGTAAAAACGGAAATCTCCGTGACCGGTCGTCTAGCGCTGGCCATTTAAACACGGAGATCTCTGTGGCCCGTCACCAATGTGTTAACTAATTTTTGTTTCAATCTTGTTGCCACTTTAATAATAGCTGTGTTATGATTTCAGTTGACTACGCTGTGAAAGTAGCCCATGAAGCTTTGTTTTTTAACCAAGGAGAAGTGTGCTGTGCAGGTTCTAGAACATTTGTACACGAGTCCATTTATGATGAATTTGTGAAAAAAGCAACAGAGATGGCAAAGAAAAGGAAAGTAGGAGATGCATTCACTGAAGGAGTAGAACATGGACCACAGGTGTGACATTTTTATTCATAGTTGAATATGGGAAATAACATTATGAGGTTGTTAATTCAATTAATGAATGAGACATTTCTTATCTTACCTCCTAGTTATTCTTCTTCTTCTTCTTCTTCCTTCCTTCCTTCCAAGTATTAGGCCAAGGCCTGTTACGATCCTATAGAAAATTTTCCCTCCAGCGTTTCATAGGACGGCCCAGAGATCTTTGTCCTCTTGGTTATAATTATAAACAGCTTTGGGGATCCGATTTGAACTCATTCTTTCAAGATGGTGTTTCCAATTTAGTTGGTACTGTTTAATATATTCCAAAATTGGCGTAGTCTTCAATTCTTTTAAGATATCGGTGTTCCTTTTCCGATCCCATCTGGTGTAACCCGCTGTTCTGTGTATGAATCTCATTTCACAAGCCGTTATTCTGCTTTCATGTTCCATTTTATGGGCATTTTTGTGTTTTCATATAAAGAGCATGACACCAGTAAGTAATTTAGGCAAGTCAGAAAACAACTCAGAATAATTAAAATAAACCTCATAGTAAATTTGAAGAGAGAAATTTTTGCCCAGACTGGGACCCAAACCTGGGACCTTTGGTTTACCATACCAATGCTCTACCAACTGAGGTACCGGGGCGAGTTCCATTCTAGACACAAATCTTTCTCTTATATTACAACGTAATATCTGCATTCTCAAGTAGCTCAGTTGGAAGACCATTGGTATGGTAAACCAAAGGTCCCGGGTTCGGGTCCCAGTCTGGATGAAAATTTTTCTCTTCAAATTTAATTTGTCCTTCAATGAGATGTATTAAATTAATAATAGAAACATTAAACCTCGTAGTGTTATTTTCTACTAGATAGATCATCGGTTGATTAATGTCTTTGACATCGTCCGATTCCTAATAGCCAATTTTGTCGGTCCATCCAATCTCCTGGTTGTAGATGTTTCTCCTTCATGTATTAACATATTCCCTGACTCCAGGAGGTTTTAGGTCTTCCTCTGCCTCGTCTTCCCTCAGGTTTCCATTCCAAAACAGATTTTGGTAGCCTATCCTCTTCCATTCGCTGGACATGTCCGTACCATCTTAATTGCTGAGTTTTAATATAATCTATAATAGTGTCTTCAATCTTCATTTTTTCCCTTACAACTTCTTACTATATAATTTAATTAAATATTTTCATATTTGAAACTTTTTAATATTATTCTTATTTCTAGATTGATGATGAAATATTTACCAGAATTCTTAGTTTCATTGAAAGAGGAAAATGTGAAGGAGCTAAATTGGAATGTGGAGGTGAAAGACTTGGAAATGAAGGATTCTTCATCAAGCCGACAGTTTTTTCAAATGTTACTGATGATATGGATATTGCAAAGGAAGAGGTGAGATTGCTTTTCTTTTTCTTTTTTTTTCTCTTTTTTATTTTAAATAAATTGATAATTATCTTGTACCAGTATATAAATACAGTTGAAATTTTTTAATTGAAATTCATCGGAGAACATTTTTTGACACTCACCTCATAAATTTCATGTTTTTCACGATACTGAAATTTCAAAGTAATCACGTTCGTCAGACATAACTCCGACTGATTAAATTCTTCGGCCGTCAACTCTTCTTTTATCATCTTCAGCGCTGCCATCTATGGTTGAATTTATGAACTTCGTAATCAGGTTTTGTTCATTAGGAATATCAAAATTCATTGATCTATATATATTCAGAAAAATTTATCTATATATATTCAGAAAAATTTATCTATATTTATTCAGAAAAATAAATATAGATGAATGAATTTTGATATTCCTAATGAACAAAATTTGGTTTCGAAGTTCATAAATTCAACCATGGATAGCAGCGTTGAAGATGATGACAATAGAAGAGTTGATGGTTGAAGAATTTCATCAGTCGGAGTTATGGCTGAAGATGGACATGATTACACTTGAAACTGCAGTATCGTGAAAAACGTGAAATTTATGAGGTTGAACCGAAAGTGCTATTTCGGTTCGTTACATCAGTGCTGTTATCCTCCCTTCATAGTGAGATTCGTGAACTATGCCAATTTCCTTTCTCGTTGTATCTACCCCTACTCTCCTTTCTACCCCTCCCTTTGCTCTGTTTGTAGTGCGCAACTTCCCCTTCTACCTCGGAATGCTCAAATATGCTACACACGTTCTGAACATTATCATTCGATCGGAGATTTTGGTTGGAACACTGCTTTGTCGTCTGGAGGATGCGAGCTGCATATTTTGGTTTTGGTCCGACAAGCCAGGGAAAGGCACCCTCAAAAACTCCTGGCGCGATAGGCCTACAAGGCCCTTAGCCTACCAGCCGGCTGCTGGGCTCACATCCACATGTGTCAATCACAGAGGTAGATGATAATCAGCCAGTGTAGGGGTGACATGTGGTCAGCATGTCGTGTCCCCCAGCCGTTATAGCTGGTTTTCTCAACCTGGAGCCGCTACTTATTGTAGCTACCCAATTGCCTCACGATGCTGGGTGGGCACCGGTCCCATACTGGCCGAAATACCATGAGAAAATTTCTTCTCCCATGGAGACTCGAACCAGCGCATGTCCCGTAGCTCTGCGCCAAGGCTTCCTACCTTAGCCGCTCCGCTACAGCGCGGGACTAAAAAGGCACCCTCAGCAAGGACTAAAAGTATGTATGAGAGGTTGATTGTGTGAATTATGTTATTTCTGGTATTAATTATTATTTGTCCTTTAATTCTTGAATGATCAAGTTATGTTTTTCTTTAATTTCATTTTTCAAACTTCAGACGTGCAATTTAATATTAAATATAATTTTTTTTTAGTAAGAATCAATGTTTAATTACTGTATCTTAGCTACGCTACAGCTGTTTTGCATATTCCTGTACGTAAGCTTGCTCAAAAGTCATATGAGCTCCTTTTTCCCGTCTAGCTTTCATGGGTAATAATAATACATTCAGGTTAACTAAGCATCATAAATTACTACAGTGTTTCAAGACTTATTGTTGATTAATGTTTATGGATTTGGATCGGAAGGATGAATCAATCTTTGCCTCTCAAGGGCCCGGGCAAAGGCTTTTGAACAGTGCTGATAGTTATGAACTCTATGCTAATATGTATAGACAAGGTAGTAGATAGCTAATTATATTATTTTTGGTCTGGACATCTTACCTCAACATTAATGTTGATTTGTTCTTGGACATGTTTCAAAACAATTCTGTTTTATCGTCAGCTTTCCCAGACTGAATTCATGAATTTTGATATTCCGATGGTGGGTGACCTTGTTTGGAGGTTCTTTGGCCAACCACAGGATGGAGCTGACATCGACATCCAGGTGGTGCAACATAAATAAAACCAGTCTGGGAAAGCTGACGATAAGACAGAATTGTTTTGAAACATGTCCAAGAACAAATCAACATTAATATTGAGGTAAGATGTCCAGACCAAAAATAATATAATTAAAATAACCTCAAAATATAACTTCCTAAAATTAAATATTAGTAGATAGCTGTTAGTTTATGCTGATTATGTAGTACTACTGGCCGATAGCGAGGAGATACTAAAGGCCAACACGCACACACTATTGAGTAACACTAAGAAATTGGGACTGGAAGTAAATATCAATAAAACTAAATATATGGTCACACGTAGAAATTCAGTATATAATGGAAATGGACAGCTAAGGACAAATGAGGGAAATTTTGAGGAAGTGGCTGAATTCAAATACCTAGGAACAATAATCACAAATAGGAATGAGATGCACAAAGAAATTAAACATAGGCTCAATTCAGGAAATGCGTGCTATTATGCATTGCAGAGACTCTTGATGTCCCAACTCCTTTCAAAAAACGTTAAACTGAAAATATATAGAACTATTATTCTACCAGTTATATTATATGGATGCGAAACATGGACTCTTACTTTAAGGGAGGAAAGGAGATTGCGAGTATTTGAGAATAAAGTTCTTAGGAAAATTTTTGGACCAAAGAGAGATGAACAGACAGGTGAATGAAGAAGACTACATAACAATGAACTACATGGTCTTTATAGGAAGCCAGATATAATAAGAACAGTTAAGTCTCATAGACTGCGATGGGCAGGACATGTTGCGCGTATGGGGAATGAAAGACGTGCATGGAAACTTCTTGTAGGAAAGCCAGAGGGAAAACGGCCAGTTGGTAGACCAAGAATGAGGTGGGAGAACAACATTAACTATGATTTGAGGGAAGTAGATTATACAGGGAATGATTGGAAAGCATTAGCTCAGGATAGGGATGTATGGAGAGCTTATGTCCGCGCGGCCATGAACCTACGGGTTCGATAGTGCCAGTGAGTGAGTGAGTAAGTAAGTAAGTAGATCGAAACATGGCAGCGCAGTATGGTAGTAGTATGCTGGGTACTGGTGCAGAGTTCAAAAAATCCCCAGGGTGCAAATTGGTAGCTGATCGCGTGATTTTGAAATTTTGGTTACCAAGGTTCAAAAAAGTACCCAGGGCGCACAATGTGATTGTTGTGGCAAGAAGTAATAGACTCGTAAGTACTAAAACGTACCATTAATAGTAATAACTGGAAGGCGCACAAACGTGCACACGAGTCTATTACCAACATAGAAACCCAAACGAATGGTACCTACCCTTCTAAGCTATAATGAATAACATATACACTCGGAGTGGGGGTGGCGACTTTATGGGAGGAGTCATCGCCCTTATAAGGCGAGGACGCATGTGAAAACACTCTCACACTCCTACGTTCTGCAATCGTCGAGTTCTTCAGTAACCGTTTGCGAAGGTGATATTAAAACACGTGGGCGGAAGTAATTCATCAACTCCACTCCGAGTTAGTGAAGCATAAAACACTGTCAATATACAACTGTGCATACAAATTTATCCAATAAACTGAAATAATAAGTGTATAATATAAACATCCCTGAGTGAACATATTCTACTCTGAGCAAACCGGCACATTGTCAAAGAATGTTCTCCAATGAATTCAATGATTATATCTGATAATGTTTACTTCCCAACATTAATTTAATACAGTTGAAATTGTTTTTTTACCAGTACACAAATAGAGTTGCCATAGAGAATTCAAATTTTAAGCTCATAACACTTTTTTTTTTATAGATATTTGGACCTGTACAATGCATAATAAAATTCAAAACATTGGAGGAAGCAATTGAAAGAGCAAACAAAACAAGTTACGGTCTTGCAGCTGGTGTTATTACAAAGGACATAAACACTGCTTTGGTGTTTGCACAATCAGTGGAGGCTGGTTCTGTTTGGTAAGTTTTTTTCTTGTATAGTTATGATTACCTCATTAGACTTCAATGATAGTGATTTTTAAATATGAACGTAATAAAAATCAGGGAAGGGTAATTAATTGTTGATGCAATGTACTAGCTTTAATATACGGTATTTAACATCATGTGAAGCAAGCACGTAGCCAGGATTTTCATTTGGGGGGGCTGAGTTGGAGTGAGAGAGGATCTACCCTAATAAAACCCAACGTGTATAAAAAAGATGGAGTAGGCCTATAATGGAATGAATAACAATAACAGTTGAAATAAAGCTATTACTCATCATCATCTTCATTCATGGATTAGGTCTGTTGACCCGTTCCGACTTCAGCCCATCTCTTTCTAGGTCTGCCCACATCTCGGGTGCCTTTAGGTTTGTATTTTGTTAATATTTAATTTTAGGAAGTTATATTTTGAGGTTATTTTAATTATATTATTTTTGGTCTGGACATCTTACCTCAATATTAATGTTGATTTGTTCTTGAACATGTTTCAAAACAATTCTGTTTTATCTTCAGCTTTCCCAGACTGGTTTTATTTATGTTGCATTATGTTGCACCACCTGGATGTCGATGTCAGCTCCATCCTGTGGTTGGCCAAAGAACCTCCAAACAAGGTCACCCTCCATCGGAATATCAAAATTCATAACTCTGTTTCTGTTCTTCTGAATATAAATTTTTTCCCAAATAGTCAGCTCGTTTGTATTTTCTAACTGTTTTAATAATTTAGTGTCTGAATTGATATTATGTTTTTCAGACCAAACATGAGCAGCAACTGCAGATTTTTCAATTTCTCCATTTTTAATATTTCTTATGTGTTCTTTGGTTCTAATTTTTAGGTTTCTTTTTGTTTTCCCTATATATATCTTTTCACAACCCATGCATTCAATTTGATATATTCCTGACTTTTTATTTTTATCAGTTTTTTTCATTTTTGTTGGTTTTTATTAGTTTATTTAAACTGTAGTTATTTTTTGGTGCTAATTTAATATTAAACTTCTCAAATATATTTTGAAATTTATTATGTACCCAGGGGTGATATGTGAATTTCCTATATTTTTTCATAGGTGGTTCTTCTTTTTCAAGATTACTTCTGTTTATCATTTTTTGTTTTTTATACTTTTCTATCCTTTTATGTACCATTTTTTCATCAAACCCATTTTCTCTTGCTACTTTGATTATGTGTTTTTTCTCATGTTTGAAATCTTCTTCGTTTAAGGGTAAGTTTACCAATCTATGAGTTAAACTATTAAATGCTGCTAATTTATGTCCAATTGGATTGAACCCTGTTGATTTTATAAAATTTTCCGTATGAGTTTCTTTCCTATGAATCCTGAATTCAATTTTTCTTTTTTCTTCGTTTCTGACCAATTTAAGATCCAAAAAAGGTATTTGTTTATTGTCTTCTATTTCTTTGGTGAATTTAATGTTTGTGCTCTGTAAATTTAATAGTTTTAGGGAATCTTCTACATGTTTTTCTTTAACAATACAAATTATATCATCAACATATCTACTCCAAAATTTAAACATTGTGGGATGTGCTTTAGTGATTTTACATTCAAAATCGCTCATAAATAAATTTGCCAGGAAAGGTGATAATGGGTTTCCCATTGAGAGCCCTGATTTTTGTCTATAGAAACTCCCATTGAATGTAAAAAAACATTTGATCAATGCATAACGCAGTTAATTTCAAATAATCTTCTTTGATCTCTCTGTCTATGTTGTTTTTTCTTAACCAATTGTTCAATATCTCCAAAGTTTTTTGTTTCGGTACATTTGTGAATAGTGAAACTACATCAAACGAAACCAACCTATCTGTGGGTTCAATTTCCACTTTTTCTAATTTCTTAACTAATTCCAATGAATTTTCAATCTGCAGACTTTCAAAATTATTAATTCTTTTAAATTGATTATTCAGCCACTTCGAAATTTTGTAGGTTGGTGATCCAATATTGTTAATTATTGGCCTCATTTTGTTTCCCGGTTTGTGAATTTTTGGAAGTCCATGTATATTAGGGTTTCTTGGGTTGCTTACTTTTAATTGAAATTTTTCTTTCTTGGATAGAATTTTAACATTTTTAAAACAGTTTTCCACTTTTTTTATGGTTTTTGGTAGGGGGTCATTCTTAATTTTTTCATACTCTTTTTCTTTCAAAAGTTCTTCCATTCTATTTTGATAATCTTCTTTGTCCAGAATTATAATTTGGTTACCCTTATCTGATTTTGTATATACAACATTTTTGTTATTTATTTCTTTGAGTGTTTTTAAATTCTCCTTACAAACTGGGTTTTTATTTGTATTCTTTATTTTATTCAAAATTTCTTCACATTTTTTTCTGATGATTATTTTTTCTTCTGTAACTAACCCTTCTATTGAATTTTCAATGTCCACTATGTATTCTTCTATTCTATTGGAATAATCTATTGCTGTTTTTTAGACCGTTTTCTAACAATTTTGTCTCTTTTAGGTTAAAGGTTGCCTTTGAAAAATTTTTAACATAATTTCTGGTGGATTCTGATTTTTCTTCATTTCTGGTTTTATTCTGATATTTGATTTTATTTGATGTATTCTTCTTTCCCTTTGATTTAGTTAACAAATTATTTATCTTTTTCTTTTGTTTCTCAATTTTCTTTTTCATGGTTATGTTCAAAAAAGTGAAAAATTTATTTTCTAGGTTTTCCCACATGATGTTTCCTAATATTTTAGACAATTTGATATGTAACAAATAAATTTCAATATCCAGATTACTGATCATTTCAAAGTGCTTATTCTTTTCTAGTTTTAGTAATTTGTTCTCCAAAATTTTTTGTTGTTTGCTGTTATTGTTATGCTTAACGGTTTTTCTAATGAACATGGGAACCAATTCTAATTTTAGACATTGGTTGATGAATTTAATGTCTGCAAACATTAAATTCACCAAAGAAATAGAAGACAATAAACAAATACCTTTTTTGGATCTTAAATTGGTCAGAAACGAAGAAAAAAGAAAAATTGAATTCAGGATTCATAGGAAAGAAACTCATACGGAAAATTTTATAAAATCAACAGGGTTCAATCCAATTGGACATAAATTAGCAGCATTTAATAGTTTAACTCATAGATTGGTAAACTTACCCTTAAACGAAGAAGATTTCAAACATGAGAAAAAACACATAATCAAAGTAGCAAGAGAAAATGGGTTTGATGAAAAAATGGTACATAAAAGGATAGAAAAGTATAAAAAACAAAAAATGATAAACAGAAGTAATCTTGAAAAAGAAGAACCACCTATGAAAAAATATAGGAAATTCACATATCACCCCTGGGTACATAATAAATTTCAAAATATATTTGAGAAGTTTAATATTAAATTAGCACCAAAAAATAACTACAGTTTAAATAAACTAATAAAAACCAACAAAAATGAAAAAACTGATAAAAATAAAAAGTCAGGAATATATCAAATTGAATGCATGGGTTGTGAAAAGATATATATAGGGAAAACAAAAAGAAACCTAAAAATTAGAACCAAAGAACACACAAGAAATATTAAAAATGGAGAAATTGAAAAATCTGCAGTTGCTGCTCATGTTTGGTCTGAAAAACATAATATCAATTCAGACACTAAATTATTAAAACAGTTAGAAAATACAAACGAGCTGACTATTTGGGAAAAAATTTATATTCAGAAGAACAGAAACAGAGTTATGAATTTTGATATTCCGATGGAGGGTGACCTTGTTTGGAGGTTCTTTGGCCAACCACAGGATGGAGCTGACATCGACATCCAGGTGGTGCAACATAATGCAACATAAATAAAACCAGTCTGGGAAAGCTGAAGATAAAACAGAATTGTTTTGAAACATGTTCAAGAACAAATCAACATTAATATTGAGGTAAGATGTCCAGACCAAAAATAATATAATTAATTGTATTTTGTTATTTGTTTTGGATACCTATCTTCATTCATTCTTTCTATGTGTTGCTTCCATTTTTGTCTATATGTATCCATTTTATCAGTTATTGCAAATATTTCAAGTTCCTGTCTTATTTCTGTGTTCTTGATTCTGTCTTCCTTAGTGCACCCTTTAACAGATCTCAAAAATTTCATTTCTGCCGCCGCTATCCTACTTAGATCTTGTTTTTTTATGTATCCAGGCTTCTGATCCATAGAGCAGTACCGGTACTGCCAACATTTTTATAAAATTTCAATTGGGTCTCTCTTGTTGTTTTGTTTTTAGTGTTCGTTTTAGCGTACCACATATTCCCTGGAATTTTGCTATTTTATTATTTATATCATTATCATAATTAAATGAAATGTCACATCCTAGATAATTGAGATGGTTCACCTGTTCTATGATTTTGTTTCCTATTACTATTTTTGATCTGATTTGATTTTTCCCTTGGAATGCCATTACCTTAGTTTTTTCTATGGATATTTTAAAGCTATTACTATGATAGAAATAAGTAATTAATGAACACAATTAAATTCTTGTAAATCAATGGCAAAGAGAAAAATGTTTGCCTGAACCGGGAATCGAACCCCGAACCTCTAGCTTTCTGTGCTAATGTTCTGTCCACTAAGCCAAATTCAGGCTTCATTCCCATCCAAGCAGAAATCCTTCCTTACTCTACTGGTCCCACATTCAATTGCAATGAATCATCATTCACAAATACACAATGAATGGCTTCTACCTGAAGAAGACATGAAGGGACTCCACACGGCTATAGCATTATTTATTAAATTAATATTGAGAAGCTAAAGGTATTACTATGATAGAAATAAGTAAATTAATGAACACAATTAAATTATTATAAATCAATGGTAAAGAGAAACATTTTTATTAATTAAATAAAAATAAAACTAAAATTAATATAAAATTATAGAATATTCACCTGAAAGGTCCGTCTCCTCAACTTAATTAATCATTTAACTGTAGCGCTTTCGGGACTTGTCCCATCATCGGCAGGATTCAGAACTGGTGTTTCACTGAAGATCTGGTAGAGGGGGTTGCATGTATTGGGTTCGTTTTCGTTTATCAGGCTGTCGTTGTGAGCTGCAACCCCCTCTACCAGATCTTCAGTGAAACACCAGTTTTGAATCCTGCCGATGATGGGACAAGTCCCGAAAGCGCTACAGTTAAATGATTAATTAAGTTGAGGAGACGGACCTTTCAGGTGAATATTCTATAATTTTATATTAATTTTGAATAAACCTCAACGGAACACATCATGAATATTATAAAAGTTAAAAATAAAACATAGTTTTATTTGATTTTCATATTTATTATATAATTCAGTGATAGCTGTTTCGGTACACTGTACCTTCTTCAGACATGTTAACAAATTATGAATTGTGTTCCAACTGATCTAAGCAACAATACAACAATATTTATTTAAATTTTTAATTTAACAAAGGGGATTCATTCAAATCAAGTTGAGAATTTAACAGTTTTTTACTACTTTTAAATTTATTAACATTTTTGCCTGAACTGGGAATCGAACCCCGAACCTTTAGCTTTCTGTGCTAATGCTCTGTCCACTGAGCTAATTCCGTTTATTCATTTACATTAAACAATTTTCTTGGCAGATTACTAATAAATTGAAAATCAAAGTAGTAAACATTGTTTATTAGATAGTTTTGTTCTTTTTGTAAGTTTTGTGACCCCATTTTAATTTACAACAACACTTTTCTTTTCTTCTCCCCAGCCATTTTATCGATCACTTTATCTGGTTTGATAGCGATGTCCCGTTGAATGGAAATCTTCGCTAGTGCACTCAGTCTTTGATCTGTCATCAAACTTCTAGACACACTTTTCATGGTTGAAAAAGATCTTTCCACACTGCATGTTGTTACTGGTAGGGTAGTTAATACTGTCAGAAGGAAATTGATTGACCGATAATATGTTTTGTCACATGTTTCCAAGACTTTAAGTACTTCACTATCTTTCTTAATGGATGGTGTTATATTACACCACAATGTGTATTCAGCTTTAATAGCAGCAAGTGATATAATGGATAAAGTATTGATTGCTATTTCTTATGCATATGGTAGTTCTACCATTTGAGCTTTAATGTAGCTGGTTTGGAATGTTTATATGTTTTGATAGCTACATCACTTATTCACAACCCTCAATAAGAATGGAGGACTGCACCTACTGTCTTGATGTAGCTGGGAGGACTGAAACATTTTCACCAATCTTTCTCTCATTGTCTTGTACATACCATGATAGGTCAGAATGTATTTATGGAATTTTATGATACAATTGTTACTCAGTCAGAAGGAGAAGAAGAGAGATGAAAGACTCCCTAACCCTCGGATACCAGCACCCTAATAATGTCAGGGTCAGAAGAAAACAAGAGATGACCAAAGAAGATTGAATAGAAAAGTAAAAGTGAGGAGCAAAACAGCAGTAAGTGGAAGCAATGTTTTGTTCAGTTTATGCACATGGTCACCATCCACATATATCCTAGATTGGAAATTTATTATATTTAATGGCTTTTTTTTCTAGGTCTGATCAAATTGCAAATTTAAAACCACAATGAAAATCAAAAATATTTTATTTGCAACATTTAACTACACCTATAAGCTACTTCTCTACATAGTTGCCGCTCCAAAAAATACATTTTTTGTAGTGTGGTACCAACTTCTCAATATTCTCATCATAGAAGGCATTCTCCAAATCTCTATGCTGGTCTGCAGCTCGATGTTTGTGCCAAAATGCTGTCCTCCTAGACACCGTTTCATGAGAGCAAAGAGAAGAAAATCAAAGGGAGCCAAGTCTGGGTTGTATGGTGGGTAATCAAATGCTTCCCATCGAAAATGCTGCAGAGGCCTCCTTGTTCCAGCTGCAGTGTGCGGTCAAACATTGTCATGAAGAAGCATAGTGCCTGATGACAACATACCTCTTCTCTTGTTCTGAATTAACCTTCGTAGACATTCAGCAGTCTTACTGTATGAGGCTGCATGATGGTCATGCCATGTTCCATGAATTCCAACAAGAGAATTCCTTTTTAAGCCCCAGAACACAGTAGCCACAACCTTTCTGATGGAAAAGGTTAGCTTGAACTTTTTTGGTTCATTTGAGGTATGAGAATGCATCCACTGTTTGGATTGCTCTTTTGTTTCTTCATTTTTTAAATGGACCCATATCTCGTCCCATGTGACAATTTTGTTCAAAAAACTCTTCTATTTCTTCATGGTAGAGCTGAGAAGTGTTAGGACGGCACCCATTCTCTGGGTTTGTGATGGTCGGATAGCATTTTAGGATTTATGTTGAGTTGTTTTTGACTCACCTCATACTTCCTAACTCCCTCGCAGACCCGGGTTTCTTCACTGAATTTGTAACATTCTCAATGCTGTATCACATTCACAACTGAGTCCAATGGCCTCCTCTCCTGCAGACTGACCTCCGCGCCATCTGATGGCTGACCGATGAACTTCCAAATCAATCCCCTCTCCTTATCACCAGGTATTTCAAAATTCATAATTGTATTTTTATTCTTGCATATGTAAATTTTTTCCCAAATTGTGAGTTCCTTTGATTTTTCCAATTGTTTAAGTAATTTTTGTTTTAGTTTCTATTCTGTGTTTTTCTGACCATTTTGGGAACCCATCTCACACACAGTTTGCAGTACTGAAGTCTCTCACTCTTGATGGTATAGAGAGCTGACCTTGAAATTTCAGGAAACAAATCACTCAACACAGAAATTGTGAACCGATGATTTCTCAAATTGTCTGATCCACTCGCTAAATAAGATCATTGGTTGACACTAGCTTCCTTCCCTGACCACCTGCATCATGAATGTCTTTCTTCAAAGTACCTGTACCATTTGATGAAAGTTAAAAATTAAATTGTACCTGTTGGTAGGTGCCGTCGTCCTCAACTTTGTTAATATATTGTATATAAAATTAACTGAAGCGCTTTCGGAAGTTACCTTCCATCCTCTGCAGGTTGAGTTTCTGTTATTTGTTGTTGTTGTGTACAGTGATGTATACTCCAACTGTTTGTAGCAGCAACTGACTTGTTTTTGACGATCTCCTATAATGGGTTTAACTTTCACGTAGACGTCTTAAACAAATGGATAAGTCGGCAGTAGCAGAACACTCTTTACTTGATGGCCACAGAGTACAATACCAGAATACAGACACATTATCTCATTATCTAATTGCACACACTATTTTACCCGTCTACAACAAGAAGCCATCGAAATATTCAAACATAAAAACAGTTTCAATAGAAAAGAAGAATCATTAAAAGTCAACAAAGTATGAATACCAGTTCTAAAAAATGCAAAATGTAAACCTCTACAAGTACAGTGACTAGACTGTCAGGTGGCAGTCTCATTGGAACAATGGAAGTCCCTACCGCTGACCAATCAGAAGGCAGATATAACATACAGTCGACTAGACCATCAAACAGCAATCTCATTGGAGCAATGGAAGTCCCGAACACTGACCAATCAGAAGGCAGATATAACTTACGAACACATCGCAGTGAACATATAAATAGGACAGACAGTGGACAGAATTGCCAGTCTCAAGACAACCCTTGAGGATGCCAGATGCAGTCTCTGGCAAAATGTTGCGGAACTACAAGCCTCACGACCACAGCCTACAGCCCGATAATCTTCATCAAGATCATCATTTCATCATATGACTTCACCTCAACGGAATTTGATATGAATTTCACTAGTATTGAACCTGTACCATTGCCCCAATTTGCTGTCACTCATGAAAGTACACATTACTCATTTGTCAATGAATTTTAGCTGCATTGCATCCCTCAGCAAGAAGAAATCAAAATAGAGCACTCAGTTCACATTTGGTGGGAGACTGCTGTTTTAGGTATCCTTACTACATACTCAGAACTGACAAGTGTGACGTGACACATTCAACGGGCATATTAGAGATACTGCACAACAACACATCTGCGCAAAGCTTCATCTGATTTTCACTGTGGTTTTAATTTTGCGACCAATCGGACCTTGAAAAAAAATAACCATCATAAATAGTGAGTTCATTCTCCTGGAAATTTATAATATTGCCCATTCCATTGGATACTTAACATACTTCCAAAAATAAAATCCATATTTCCTCTCATGTAGTATGGTGTAGTTGACTGTAAATGGAGAATATAAACAACATGAAATTGATGTTTTTTATTTTTAATTTAACATTTCTCACTGAATGACAAATTATATTTGAAAAGAAAAATTTTGCCTAGGCTGGGGTTTAAACCCAAGGTGTGTAGTTCTCATACGCTAGTGCTCTTGCCAACCTAGGCCTCCATTCTAAATGTGATTTTTTTTTCTTATTTATACAATTTCCGAATGCCAAAAGCTATGAATCTTTGATGATCTTGAAAAAGATATCAAGGCTTGTAGTTCCCCGACATTTTGCCAGACGCAGTCCCTGGCGAAACGTCGGGGAACTACAAGCCTTGAGACCATGGCCTACAGCCCGAAAATCTTCAAGATCATCATAGCAACTCCGGCCGTGAAAGCCTAAATCAATACGCTATGAATCTTTGTTCGACATGTGATCTGGCAGCTTTGGCGCTTCGGAATTGTATAAATAAGAGAGAAACTTTAGTTTAGATTGGAGGATTAGATAGCTCAGTTGGCAAGAGCATTAGTGTATAGAACGAGAGTCCTTGGGTTTGAATCTCAGTAAAGATGTACAATTTTCCTGTACATATATAACGTGAAATTGACTTAATTGGATGAAATAGTAGAAGTTGTTACAAATAATTATTTCTGTGTTATGACTTTAATTTTATTTTCAGGGTGAACACTTACAATCATTTTAGTCCACAAAATCCATTTGGAGGTTACAAACAATCTGGACTTGGTAGAGAATTGTAAGTACCATAATTTATACAGTATTTTTTTTTTTTCAAATGTCCAGGTTGTCATTTCGACATTTCTGGTGTTCTCTCCTAGCATTGCGTACTCGTAACCCACTTCTGATATTGGGGCGCCTGGAAGGCAGGTTTACGCTGCCCCGATGATATGAGAGTTGATGGTAATGATGCGCCAGGAGAGACCTAAAACTAAACTTAAGCTAATTAGGCGAATATAATATTGATGATAATGATGGCCAGATGGTGTTTGGCGACTGTTTGGACCTTAAAGTTTAAGAAAGTAAAGTGATCCCACAACAGGCCCGGAGACCCTTGGGGTAGTAGGAGGTTAAGGCTCCCACTTTTTTCTAGACAATCGGCACTTTTATGTCAGCCAGGTTGTCAGCCCTGCGTGATGGCCACCTTTACCCCCAGAACAAGCGTCTGGTACTCATTTCCGTTAGAGGCTGAGTCGACCCCAGGGCCATAGTGCCGCCAGAGGGTTTGGGTCAGTTTAAAAATCCTGACCCCAACGGGACTTGAACCCTCGACCCTCTGGCTTGTAGCTCAGTGCCTTAACCACTACGCTACAGCATTCCCCACCTTAAAGTTTCCTGACATTTATTTTACAGGTGAGGAAAAACCCTGAAATAAACCTCACTCAGAAAACTTGTCCTGAGCGGGGATCGAACCTGGGCCTGCTGCATGACAAGGCAGCGTTACCTCAAGACCACAGCGGTGGACTTTATTGAGGTTTTAATATTAATTATTTTAATGGTATTTCTTTAATATATCTATTGTCTATTCAGATAAAGAAAAAAGTGGCATAAACCAGTGTAAAATTAAATTTCAAATGAGAATATATCACGTGCAAAATCATCAAATAAAAATGCACCCTATGTCATATTACTAACAATGGAACTCTTTCATGGAAAAATGTAGTTACCTTTAAACTTTCAGACTGCATTGTTTGTATGGTGAAAGAAACATCCATATAATGTTGCTCAGAGAATTCTTGAGTGAAAGTTGTGAGACCTCAAAGTTTGCAAAATTTGTTTATGATCACATCCATATTTGGTTCCTTTATAAAATGTTCTTGCCAGACATGTTGACATAATTCCAGAACATATTGTATTCAGTTTCAGCACACTCTGGTAAACATGAACTGTTGACTTCTACTAGACTTCACGAACAGAGATTTCAAAGCGTGAATATATTAGGGGCTTAGTTCCATTCCAATTTTGTTAGAAAATAGCAGATAGTAGGTCACTTTTTGCTGTGATGCTGTAGTGATGTGTGTTTCATAGTCTGGTGTAATTTTTATGTCAGCTCTATGGGATTGGAGGCATACTTTAGTTCTAGTCCAAATGCTTACATTGAGACATGTGATCGATTATGATTGCATTAATGTTCTATTTCATTATTTGTAAGTGAATTATAATTATTTTTAAACTGTCCACTGCTGTGGTCTTGAGGTAGCATGCTGCCTTGTCATGCAGCAGGCCTGGGTTCGATTCCTGGTCAGGACAGGCTGCTGGGGAGGTCTTTTCTCATAGTCCAAGATCCGGCTGCAAGATTACTACGTTCATAGAGTGTATAAACAAAATTTATTTTTTCATAAAATTGTGAATGACTGAATACATTTTTGCCGAGTTGCGTATTAAAATTTGGCCGCCAGTATGTTTAATTAAAATATAATTTATTTATTTATTCAAAATAATTTGATTCAGTTGTTATTAAAATAAATTATAATCCAGTTTGCAGAAATCGGTGTATAGAGCTTGAAAAGTTTTGGTTGTCATTGCAAACTTTATGGAAAACATAGATTTTGTTCATATACTCGATGAATGTAGTAATCTTGCAGCCAGATCTTGGACTATCACTTGTAAGGCAAATGTCAGAGAGCTTAGGGCCCAACGGTCCCCAAAAATCATCTGGCCATCATCATCATCCTTCTCATCATCCATCATCGGTGTGGAAAGCAATGGGAAGCTACCACACCTATAACTTACTAGTAAAGTTGCAAAGCATATCATGAAAATTGCAGTGAAAGACTTGCCCTTGGGCAGAATTACTATGGATGGATGGATTTTTAAACTCCAAAATTCTCCAGTCTGATAGATAAAATATCACACATAATGGAATATGTTGATTCAGTGAATAATTTAATTGCAAATGTTAATGAACATTTAAAATTTTGTATTTCTGTTTCATTTAGCTAAATACTGTAATTTCTGTTATTAGGAACTAAATTAATATTATGTTGTTTTGTTTTATTTTCAGGGGATTTGATTCTCTTGATGAATACTTGGAAACAAAGACTGTAACAATCCAGATGCCTTATAAACTTTGAAGGAAATGCCCAAATTGCAGCAAATTTTAATAACTTGATTTATTATTCCTTTCAAGAAAAAAAACAAAATACAACACATTGTTGGAGCAACTTAAAATTAAATAAAGAAAAATAAATCTTCATTTATATCACTGGATTAGTATTATAGGAGGGGGAAGAAAATATTTATTTTGGGATCTTGTTTACCTTTATAAAGGACCAAAAAGGAGATCTTGTTAAACATATCCCAGTCAGAGAAGTCACAAAGCAGGCTGCATGTGAAGAGAGAGAATTAAAAGAATATCATCTTACAAAATATGTAAAATAAATCTAAACTACTTGAAACTTGATAGCATATGCTACAGTGAAGAATACTTACTACTTCTATCACTACAGTGTGAACTGTATAATCTACCTATTGTATATCTAATTATTAGTATTTTTTATGATAATTCACTTTTTTGTTATATGGATAAATGTAAAATAAATTTTACAAAAATATAATGTATTTTATTAATCAATCTATCATCTTGTCATTTCTGCAGCTTTCACAAAAGTCCTCCATCTGACTCTCTGTCTTGCCCCAAGTTTTAACTTTACCTTTTCCTTCCATTAGAATTGTGTATATCCGTGTTGACTTGGGTCTTCCTATTCCGCTAATGCCTTGAGGATTCCATTCAAATGTCTTCCAACTATATCATCTGGAGGTCAGCGAAGTGCATGTCCTAGCTATCCTCTCTTCTTCTGCTGTTACTCGTATTTCAAATTCTATTAGTCTTTGTTTAATTTTTAGGCATATATTTTCATTTGTGATCTGAACTGCCCAGAATATTCTTAATAGAATTTCCAAATATATATTGATGAAGAATTGTAATATTTTGGTTAATAATAATAATAATAATAATAATAATAATAATAATAATAATAATCACCGTCAGGACAAAAGCCCAGGTTGGGTCTTGCCTGTTGCTGGAAAGATTTCCATCTCTCGATGTTTTTATTATTCATTTCATACATCTCAATTATGGATAAATCATATTTGAAGAGAAAAATTTTACGCTTAGACTGGGGCTTGAACCCAGGACCTTTGGTTCTCGAGACCAAATGCTCTACCAACTAAGCTACTGGAGCAAGTTCCAATATAAACTCAAATCTTTCTCTTATATATGCTGTTAATTCCCATGCCAAATGCTATAAACTTTTGCTTTTATCTTTGCAAATTGCGGCTTCTTTATTAAGAAGACATTTATTTGGTAATTTTACATTACATTATAGAGCCTGTACGGCTTCTTTTGATGTTTTTATTACTCATTTCATACATCTCAATGATGGATAAATCATATTTGAAGAGAAAAATTATATGCTCAGATTGGGGCTTGAACCTAGGAATTTTGGTCCTCTAACCAAATGTTCTACCAACTGAGTTACTGGAGCAAGTTTCAATCTAAATACAAATCTTTCTCTTATATACATTGTTAATTCAATCGGTAGTGCATTTGGTCTAGAGAACCAAAGTCCTGGGTTCAAGCCTCAGTCTGAGCATATAATTTTTCTCTTCAAATATGATTTCCATCTCTGTTTGGTTAATAATACATTTTATTATTTTCCGTGTTTCACTGCCATAAAAAGCACTGATTTGACAGTAGAATTGTACATTTTATTTTATTAAGTATGAACTAGACCACTTTTAACTAAAGAATGTAGTAAATATAAATGAGTCACATGACCTCTTTAGTTTTTCATTGGCTCTTCACCTCATTACAAGTTATCATTAATAGTTTTTACACGCTTTATGTTAGCTTGACCTGTATCTATCTATCTATCTATCTATCTATCTATCTATCTATCTATCTATCTATGTAATAGAATCTTTCAACGTGATTTTCGCCCACTTAAAATCATTGGATCGACTTGAAACTTTGTATACTTGTAGAGGACCCGTGACAATACAATAATTTCATATTTATTTTCTAAAATCCTGGCCATAATCATCAATGAGAATTATAGATTTGTACATGTGGAAAGAATTGTTAATATTTGTACCACGTCTTGAATAGTGTAATGGTCTTGCCCACTCGTATGGAATAAGAGAGGTCCACGGTTTGATTCCTGGTTCAGACATTGATTTTTCTTTTCACAATATCATTAATAATACTCTATCGCATGTCCAGCTCAAGATCATATTTTCCATTGCTTGATGCACAAACTCATTACTTCAGAATTACCAAGTGTTATAAGATTAAATTAAAATGTTTCATACCTCACCTCACATCCAGTCTTCTAACTAGACCAGTTTCGAAGCATGGCCAGCTTCATCTTCAGTAATTTCTCATCCACTGATGTTATGTCAATCAGAAGAACTGCTCCTTTCTCCCTCTGTTGGTCGACCAATGAACCTCCGGATCAACTCAGAATCTGCGGGAATTTCGAAGTTCATAAATTTTTTTTTCTTGTTTTTTTTAATGTGGATTTTTATCCAAACCGTTTTGTTTTCCTGTTTGTTTAATTAAATCACCTTTGTATCAATTAGATGTTTTTCGGACCAAGCATGAGCAGCTACTACTGACTTTTCCACTTCACCATTTTTGACATTTCTAAGATGTTCTTTCACCCTTGTTTTCAAATTTCTTTTTGTTTTCCTTATGTAAATTTTGTCACAGTCCCTGCATTTGATCTGATAAATTCCTGGTTTGTTTTCTTCAATTTTTAAAATTTTTATTGGTTTTAATTATCCAATTTATACTGTATTTGTTCTTCGATGCCAACCTTACATTAAACTTTTTAAAGATTTTTTTTAAACTGTGGTGTTTCAATGGATTGTAAGTGAATTTCATGAATTTTATGTTTTCTTCTATTTGTTTTATAAGTGTGCTTTCAATAATTAATTTTTAAGAAATCTGAAACTCCTCCATATATTTTAAAACAAATGTCACTGGAAATGATAAATCTAAGATACCCAGCTCCTGAGTGGATACATATTTTTACAGATGGCTCCAGCCTACCAAATGATGGTGGCACTGGTGCTGGTGCAGTATGTCCACTTTTTTTCCTTTTATCGTAAACTAAACACAAATTCAACAAACTTTGATGGCGAAATTCTAGCAATTTTCTTAAGTTTACAAAATCTTTTATATCACATCAAAAAATTTACAAAAGTTGTAATTCTATGTGACTCCAAAGCAGCCATTCTTGCTATAACACGAGACACAACACCCAAAAACATCAAAATTATCGAATGTCACAAAATGATAAAACATTTATCCCGTCTACATAAAAAAAGTTGTACTTCAATGGATTCCGGCCCATTGTGGAGTGACAGGCAATGAAATAGCCGATTTTCTAGCCAAGAAGGGTAGCAAAATTGTTTCAAACCCAACTTCTGCTCCAGTTTCCTTTCACTCTATCAAAAGAATTATCTCAAATAAATACATCAATAAACTTAGAGAAGAATACACCACCAAAACATCTGGAAAGGAATGGGAAAATCTACAAGCTTATGACATTACTACATTACAAAGAAAATCTGCAGTAGCAACATTCAGACTGCTAACGGGACATGACTGCTTGAATAAACACCTACACAGAATTGGCATAACAGATTCACCTAAATGCCCTTTTTGCAATTTAAATGAAGATATGGAAAGAAACCATCCCCTCCGTTGTCCAGCTTTTGTAGAAGAGACCAGCCTTTCTGCTAAATATTGGAGTGCAAGAGAGCGAATGATTTCATTATCAAGTGCTCGACATTAGATACCAACCAACCAACCAACCATAATTAATTTTTGTCTTTTAAATTAATTTATTTTCTTGTGTCCCATATTTTATTCAAAGCCGTTTTCTGTGCTACATTAATTATGTATTATTTTTCTTTATCATAATTTTCTTTGCTCATAGGTATATTTACTAATCTGTGTGTCAAAGTATTGAACACTGCCTCTTTGTGAGCAAAATGGTTGAATCCCAAAGTTTTAATATAGTTATCTGTATATTCCAAATTCTATCTTTTTTCTTTATTTCTTGTTAAATTTAGATCTTAAAATGGGATTTGTCTTTCAATTTCATTTTCCATGATAAATTTTATAGTTCTACTCTGAATGTTCAAAAACTTTAAATCATCATCTATTTGTTTATGATTCACAATAGCATTTACATCGTCAGCATATCTGCTCCAAAATTTGAAAATTAAAGGGCATCCACTTGTTAATTTCTGCTCAAAACTTCCCATAAATAAATAATCCAAAAAGGGTGATATCCATAAGATTATAAAAATAGAATGGACAAAATTTTGGAATGTTAATTTCTGCTCAAAACTTCCCATAAATAAATTATCCAAAAAGGGTGATATCCATAAGATTATAAAAATAGAATGGACAAAATTTTGGAATCCACAGAATACACTGAAATAAATTCTGACCCACTTCATAAAAGTATTAAAGAAGTTGACAACACCTTGAAAAATATAAATAATATTTTAACAAAAGAAGGAAATAAGAATCAAATGAATCATGAATTCTTCTTACCTCACATATCTATGTTTTTTAACACAGAACTGCAGTATTGCAAAATATATCATTCGCATCTTCAGCTGTTTTCATGATAGTTGTGAAAATAGCTGAAGATGCGAATGATATATTTTGCAATACTGCAGTTCTGTGTTAAAAAAACATAGACATATGAGGTAAGAAGAATTCACGATTCATTTGATTCTTATTAAGAAACCTCAATGTTAAAATTCCCAAATTTATTATATTAAAAGAAGAAAAGTTCAAGCTGAAGGTTTCAAACACTACAAATCCAAAAATGCATGGTCTCCCAAAATCTCATAAGGATGGAAACAAAATGAGGCCCATTATTAACAGTATAGGGTCACCTACATATGTAATATCCAAATGGTTACATAGTGAATACAAGAAAATGGCCGGGTTTTATAACCTTTCAATTCATAACTCATTTTAATTGATAGAAAAATAAGAGAACACACAGTTAGAACCAACAGACAAATTACTGTCATTATGCACAAAGAAATTAAACATAGGCTCAATTCTGGAAATGCGTGCTATTATGCATTGCAGAGACTCTTGATGTCCCAACTCCTTCCAAAAAACGTTAAACTGAAAATATATAAAACTATTATTCTACCAGTTACATTATATGGGTGCGAAACATGGACTATTACTTTAAGGGAGGAAAGGAGATTACGAGTATTTGAGAATAAAGTACTTAGGAAAATTTTTGGACCAAAGCGAGATGAACAGACAGGTGAATGGAGAAGACTACATAACAATGAACTACATGGTCTTTATAGGAAGCCAGATATAATAAGAACAGTTAAGTCTCATAGACTGCGATGGGCAGGACATGTTGCACGTATGGGGAATGAAAGACGTGCATGGAAGCTTCTTGTAGGAAAGCCAGAGGGAAAATGCCCAGTTGGTAGACCAAGAATGAGGTGGGAGAATAACATTAACTATGATTTGAGGGAAGCAGATTATACAGGGAATGATTGGAAAGCATTAGCTCAGGATAGGGATGTATGGAGAGCTTATGTCCGCGCGGCCATGAACCTACGGGTTCGATAGTGCCAGTGAGTAAGAAAGCAAGTAATGGAAGCAGAATAAAGCATAATTGAAAGAATTGAGGAGAAAGAATTAAAGTGGTTAGGACATGTTTTAAGAATGGAAGATGGGCGATGGCCGCAGCAACTATATGAATGGCATCCAAACAGAAAGAAGAACAGAGGAAGACCAAAGTTAACATGGAAGGAAAGCATGAAGACAGTAATGCAAGCTACAGGGCTAAGCATCGAAGATGCCCAAGATCGTAGGCTTTGGAGGTTTGGCACGGGAAGACGGCAGCAGCTGTAAAAAACCCGAAGATAAATAGAGAAGATAATGGTTGCCGGATGATTTTCGGGGACCGTTGGGCTCTAAGCTTCCTGACATTTGTCTTACAGGTGAGGAAAACCCCTAAAAAAACCTCACCCAGGAGCCTGTCCCGACCGGGAATCGAACCCGGGCTCGCTGCGTGACAAGGCAGCACGCTACCTCGAGACCACAGTGGTGGTTATTGGAATGGAATTAACAGTGCGTAAAAATTTCCATTTTTTTATTTTCATCACATCAAAACACGTCTTTATCTATAGTATATTCCTTATCGCTTAGTTGAAACCGGTTGAAGCGGTTTGATAAATTACAACACTAGATGGCTCTGGTTAATACGTCTATAACATAGAGAACCGAGGTCTATAAAACGAGAGGCGAACTGTTTCATCCACTCCAGGACCCGACGTTTAGGCGCGACAACAGCTGAGTGTGAACTCTCCAACAGTTGAACCATGGCTCATCCGCAAGTTAAATACACCAAGGTAGGATAACAGTTTAAAAGTAAATTAATGTGATAGCTGATTGTAAGAAAGAACTGCTATTTTCTCACTGAAATTAATGAAGCTAATTAACTTATAGGTGTGTTCATGTAATTTTGCCATTGTATTCTGAGAGTTCCGTGTTCAAATCCCGATGCTGACCAACCTATGTTTTTTCAATTAAATATAAATAAAACACTATTGAGTAACACTAAAAAATTAGGACTGGAATAAATATCAATAAAACTAAATATATGGTCACACGTAGAAATTCAGTATATAATGGAAATGGACAGCTAATCACAAATGAGGGAAATTTTGAGGAAGTGGCTGAATTCAAATACCTAGGAACAATAATCACAAATAGGAATGAGATGCACAAGGAAATTAAACATAGACTCAATTCTGGAAATGCGTGCTATTATACATTGCAGAGACTCTTGATGTCCCAACCCCTTTCAAAAAACGTTAAACTGAAAACATATAAAACTGTTATTCTACCGGTTATATTATGTGGGTGCGAAACATGGACTCTTACTTTAAGGGAGGAAAGGAGATTACAAGTATTTGAGAATAAAGTACTTAGGAAAATTTTTGGGCCAAAGAGAGATGAACAGATAGGTGAATGGAGAAGACTACATAACAGTGAACTACATGGTCTTTATAGGAAGCCAGATGTAATAAGAACAGTTAAGTCTCGTAGACTGCGATGGGCAGGACATGTTGCACGTATGGGGAATGAAAGACTTGCATGGAAGCTTCTCGTAGGAAAGCCAGAGGGAAAACACCCAGTTGGTAGACCAATAATGAGGTGGGAGAATAACATAAACTATGATTTGAGGGAAGTAGATTATACAGGGAATGATTGGAAAACATTATCTCAGTATATTGATGTATGGAGAGCTTATGTCCGTGTGGCTATGAACCTACGGGTTCGATAGTGCCAATGAGTAAGTAAGTTTATTTGATTTTCATGTTTATTAAGATATAATTCAGTGACAGCTGTTTCGGTACACTGTACCTTCTTCAGACATGTTAACAAATCATGAATTGTGTTATTATAGTACATGTCAACTGATCTAAGCAACAATACAACAATAATTTAATTCTTTTAATTTAACAAAGGCGATTCATTCAAATCAAGTCGAGAATTTAACAGTTTATTACTACTTTTCAATTTATCTATTTTTACAGCCTCCAAAAGGTCCAACTTCTTACCCTTATCACAAACATGTAAAATTTCAAAATTAGGATCGAAACAATGATTAAATTGGAATAGGTGGTTAGCCTATTTTGAATATTCTAAATTTCTGTTATATGCTCTCATGTGTTCCTTTATCCGAGAGATAAAAGGTGTGCCAGTTTGTCCTATATAGACATTATCCCATGTGCCACACTTCAATTTATATACACTTTTTATTGGTTTCGCTCATTCTTCAAGACAAATTCTGTTGGAATTTTCGTTACTAGAGCCCATTTCAGCGTATTAATCACTTCATATCATCTTAATATATAAACATTTCGTGTCACGTTGTTTGTCCGCGATGGAATCCTAAACTACTGAACCGATTTTAATAAAATTTTGCACACTGTGTGCAGTTTGATCCAACTTGAGACTTAGGGTAGTTTATTACTAAATTTATAGTCGCATTATTTTTTTTATTGCAACTTATTTGTTTATTATTTAACAAAGAGTTATAATTATCTGTGAGTTCCATACGATTCTAACAGATGGCGGTGTAAGGTAATTGATTTATTATTTAACAAAGAGAGATGCAGATGGGTGTGCTTTTTGTTGCAACCGCGAATTTCAATTGAATTACAAATATTGATTATTTCATATTTTAAGTGTGTTCAGTGTTTATTTTATTTTCAATAATATTAATTTAGTGTGTAAGTATTCGTTTTAAGTAATCTGGCTGAAAGACAGCAACTTAATTTAAATTTTTAACGTATACCTTAGCCACAACAACGCGTGGCCGGGACTTCTAGTAAAATATACATTAAAAATATAATTAAAATATTTAGGCGCTATCCGACTTAAATGTAAAAGCATATTTAAAATAATAAAAATGTCATTATGGTAAGATGTTACATTAATTATGTTTAAAATAACTTCATTAAGTTTTCAAGGTTATGTGTAAAATAATAATTGTAACTAAATTGTACCACGTGTGAAACAGTCTCTTTCTGTACAATAACATGTAAGTTAATCAATGATACTATTGTACTATCGATAGAAACGCCTATACTGTCTGGAAGATCGTCCACATCTGTGCTTAACACATTTGGATGTGAGGCCAGCACCCCCTGGTGGGCCAAGTGCCTCCTAGGCCTGTAGTGCTATGAACTTTTAGAGTATTAAGTAACTCGCCCGCTGGTTCTAGCGAACCCGTAGGTTCATGGCCGCGTGAACATAAGCTCTCCATACATCCCTATCATGAACTAATATTTTCCAATCATCCCCTGTATAATCTACTTCCCTCAAATCATGGATAATGCTATTCTCCCACCTCATTCTTGGTCTACCAACTGGGTGTTTTCTCTATGGTTTTCCTACAAGAAGCTTCCACGCACGTCTTTCATTCCCCATACGCGCCACATGTTCTACCTATCGCAGTCTACGAGACTTAACTGTTCTTATTATATCTGGCTTCCTATAAAGACCATGTAGTTCACTGCTTGTAGTCTTCTCCATTCACCTGTCTGTTCATCTCTCTTTGGTCCAAAAATTTTCCTAAGAACTTTATTCTCAAAAACTCTTAATCTCCTTTCCTCCCTTAAAGTAAGAGTCCATGTTTCGCACCCATATAATATAACTGGTAGAATAATAGTTTTATATATTTTCAGTTTAACGTTTTTTGAAAGGAGTTGGGGCATCAAGAGTCTCTGCAATGCATAATAGCACGCATTTCAAGAATTGAGCCTATGTTTAATTTCTTTGTGCATCTCATTCCTATTTGTGATTATTGTTCCTAGGTATTTGAATTCAACCACTTCCTCAAAACTTCCCTCATTTGTCAATAGCTATTTCCATTACATAATGTATTTCTATGTATGACCATATAATATTTAGTTTTATTGATACTTACTTCTGGTCCCAATTTCTTAGATTATTATTATAATTATTATCATAATTAATTTTATAATGATGATGATGATGATTATTATTATTATTATTATTATTATTATTATTATTATTATTATTATTATTATTATCATGATCAATATTGTTGTACAGTGAAATCATTTATCCAGCAGTTACCATAGAGTACGAAGGTAGTTACGCATATTGTGTTATCCTGTACAAAATATATTTGTGTGTGTGCGTGTCTAGTCTGTAGCCTGTAGCTTTCTTGTTAATACCAGTTCCAAGGTCAAGTTCCAAACCTGAATATGTAGTCGTACAGAGATCCTATATTTGTAGATTGGAATTTATTTTGACATATTTTGTATATGTTTATATACGGTGTAAGTCCCTTATACAAAAACTTCAAATAAGACATCACAAATTAATATGCAATGAGTAATCCAAATTTAATTCTAAGTTTCTGTCTGAGTACATGTTTTGGGAATTACTAAATTATTTGAGAGAGGAATACATTTAATTTTTTTATTCAATGCCACCACGTCATTTTAGACATTCTGGTATGCTCTCCTGACATGGTGTTATTGTTACCCATTCCTGAGGTTGGGGCGCCTGGAAGGCGGTGTTACACTGTCGTTATATAAGTGATGATGATGCAATGATGCGCCAGGAGAGGCCTTAATCCTAAACTTAATGAATATGTTAATGATGACTATTTAACTCATACCCCAAATACGAATAATGACCAATCACATTTCAATGATTTTTTAATTACAACCAATCGCAGTCGTGTATCACCTCGAATTTATTAAAGAAGTCTATCATATTAAAGAAAGCTCCTCCTTTTTAATATTGTGAATAGGTCATAGCACTATTTTGCAGTGACTTACTCATCAAGAAATACGGCTACCAGATTGTATATATAGTGCATGCATGTCAGCTGATAGTACTTGCAGGAGATAATATAAAAAACATTTGTAACAATTGATTGTACCACAAAAAAAAAACACTGTTTGCACTTTCTTAAACGAATTATTTCCCAGGAAATAACGTTGCAGAAAAATATAATTGACATATTTACATCATAGGACATCAGAAATTAATTAATACCTATAATGTTGGTTATAAATTACTCCACTAGGGTGCATTCTTACAATAATGATCTGGTTGCAGTGATGAACAAGCGTAACAATCGTTTCTCATTTTGTTTTCAAACATCGCCGTTTACATTAAATATATAAATATTTAAAAATAACATATTTAAATAATGATTTGTGAGTAAACAGCATAATTTTATTCGTTAAATAGTCCTAACAAATGCCACTCTTGATTTCTCCAGATAAATTCACTCTTCACTTCGTGAATTTATCGATAATTTGGAAATCACATGTGGCATTACTTAGGACTATTTAACTCATGCCCCAAATGAGAGTCAATGACCAATCGCATTTCAATGATTTTTGACTTACAACCAATCACAGTCGTGTTTCGCCTAGAATTTACCAACTAAAGTTTATCATAATAAAGAAAGCACCTCCTTTTTAACATTCTGAATAGGTCATAGCATTATTTTGCAGTGACTGACTCTCTAAGAAATACGGCTACCAGATTGTATATATAGTGCATGAATGTCAACACATAGCGCATGCGGGAGTTAATATAAAAACATTTGTAGCAATTGATTATACCACCAAAAAAAAAACCACTGTTTGCACTTTCTTAAATGTATTTTTTCCCAGGTAATAACATTCCAGAAAAATATAATTGTCATAGGACATCAGAAATTAATTAATATACAGTTAGATGTGTTTCATTTTTTCTCCACTAGAGTGCATTCTTACAATATTGTGTTCCTTTGGCAATAAATAATATGATCTGGTTGCAGTGATGAACAAAAGAAGCAGATGAAGCGTACCAATCGTTTCTCATTTGTTTTCAAACATCGCCGTTTACATTAAATATATAAATATTTTAAAATAACTATATTTAAATAATGATTTGTGAGTAAACAGCTTAATTTTATTCGTTAAATAGTCCTAACAAATGCCACTCTTGATTTCCAAATTCTCTAGATAAATTCACTCCTCACTTCGTGAGTCGTGAATTTATCGATAATTTGGAAATCACTCGTGGCATTACTTATGAAAAGAAAATATTATTCAAGCACCTAACATAGGTTAAAAATTGATAGTTATTTTGTATTCCTTTTATTCCCTCTCCTCTAACAGAATTTGAACTCCTCAACGGTACTTATAAGCCAATTTCCTGCGCAGGTTGCCTGTAGGCAAGGAACATGAACTCAAAACTCAAGTAAAGGTAAAGTGATCACACTACAGGCCTCAGGAGGCCCTTGGGGTAGTAGGAGGTTAGGGCTCCCACTTTTTCTTGACAATCGGCACTTGATGTCAGCCGGGTTGTCAGCCCTGCGTGACGGCCGCCTTTACCCCAGAACAAGCGTCTGGTACTCATTTCAGTTAGAGGCTGAGTCGACCCCAGGGCCATAGTGCCGCCAGAAGGTTTGGGTCAGTTTAAAAATCCTGACCCCACCGGGACTCGAACCCTCGACCCTCCGGCTTGTAGCTCAGTGCCTTAACCACTACGCTACGGCGTGCCCCCAAAACTCAAGTAGTTATGTAAATAAAGGGATATGTGGTTAACAATATGGGAGAGTCACCACCGAACACTGTAGACAACAGTAAATAACGGACACACACATAGATACGAGATAGAAGTTTAAATTCCACTATCTTGCTAGGAATCGAAACCAAGGCACCTCAGTGGTAACAGTTATTTGGTATTTTATTTTAGGCTATTTCAATTAAAGGGGTGCAAGTGCTAATATTGCAGTATTGAGAAAACAGGTTTTCAAAGTTTAGGTTGTACTAGAAAATCATTGGTAATTTAAATGACTTTAACTCATGCTTCAAATGGGAGTCAATGACCAATCACGTTTCAATGAATGTTGTTTTACAACCAATGACAGTCGTGTTTCACCTCGCTCTTTATCGATTTCTCTTTAACAGCTCCTGCTTTTGTGATAAAGAAAGCTCCTCCTTTTTAATGTTCTGGACAGGTCAAAGCATTATTTTTCTCCAACAAATACATTGAATATAGCAAATAATGAAAAGATTCCTTGATTTTACTGAGTTATTTACTAAAAAAATAAATGAATAACCCGTAATGTTGATTATGATATATAGTTTGATGTGTTTCATTATTTCTCCACTTGGGTGCACTCTTACAATATTGCGATCTTATTTGGCAATAAATAATACGATCAAGCAGCAGTGAATGAACATAACCTCACATTTCTTATTTGTTTTGAAACATCGCCGTTTACATTAAATATATAAATATTTAAAAATAACTATAGTTAAACAATGATTTATGAGTAAACAGCTTAATTTTATTCGTTAAATAGTCCTAACAAATGCCACTCTTGATTTCCAAATTATCATAAGTAATGCCACGAGTGATTTCCAATTTATCTAGAGAATTTGGAAATGAAGAGTGGCATTTGTTAGGACTATTTAACGAATAAAATTAAGCTGTTTACTCACAAATCATTGTTTAAATATAGTCATTTTAAAATATTTATATATTTAATGTAAACGGCGATGTTTGAAAACAAATGAGAAACGATAGGTACGCTTCTACTGCTTCATTTGTTTATCACTGCAACCAGATCATACTATTTATTGCCAAAGGAACGCAATATTGTAAGAATGCTCTCTAGTGGAGAAAAAATGAAACACATCAAACTGTATATTAATTCATTTCTGATGTCGTATGATGTAAATATGACAACTATATATTTTTCTGGATTATTACCTGGGAAAAAAATACATTTAAGAAAGTGCAAACAGTGGTTTCTTTTATTGGTGGTATAATAAATTGCTACAAATGTTGACATGTAAGCACTATATATACAATCTGGTACCATATTTCTTATAGGCTCAGTGACTGCAAAATAACGGTCACACCTGTTCAGAATATTAAAAAGGAGGAGCTTTCTTTAATATGGTAAATATAACACTGATAAATATTTCGTGAAACACGACTCTGATTGGTTGTAAAACAGAAATTTTTGAAACGTGATTGGTCATTGACTCCCATTTGCGACATGGGTTAAATAGTCTAGATAAATTCACTCCTCACTTCGTGAGTCGTGAATTTATCGATGATTTGGAAATCACACGTGGCATTACTTATGATAACAGTCATACTTTATCCACTCTTAACGCATACACTTATATTCCTTTGCCACTAAATGAAATTAGGCCTATGCTTCAAGAATGTAATTATGTACTAAATTGGTTTTTGGAAAAAAAAAAAAAAAAAAAAAGCTTACACTCCTTTGCTTCTAATCGTCTCATTTAACGACTTTATTTAACAACTATGTCATTAACGTCGCAATTCAAATCTGGGCGTGAAAGAGCTGACAAATTTTCCTCAGAATCCTTTTAATTCTGGCTTGAGGTTATTTTATGTGTAGTAAATCTACGTTAGTGGACCCCACATGTTTATTTCCCTTCCGAAGTGAGTTCTGCTCTTGAGTTTTATTCGCTCATACACCATCGATTCTGACCGGGTTTGAATCTGCAATCTTCGGATCTAGGGGCCAGTTAGTCCCCGGGATCGACCGGATTGGAAGGAAGACCACGCCACGGCAAGGGACAACTATTGATAAATTAGTTTCAATGGTAGTGGATGCGATACTTATGGAAATACAGTCAGATGACTAATCAGGTAGTTAAAAGATATTGACTGAATATTTTGATGATGATGATTATATTTATTTATTTTTATATACTTACTTACTCACTGGCACTATCGAACCCGTAGGTTCATGGCCGCGCGGACATAAGCTCTCCATACATCCCCGTCCTGAGCTAATGCTTTCCAATCATTCCCTGTATAATCTACTTCCCTCAAATCATAGTTAATGTTATTCTCCCACCTCATTCTTGGTCTACCAACTGGGCGTTTTCCCTCTGGTTTTCCTACAAGAAGCTTCCATGCACATCTTTCATTCCCCATACGTGCAACATGTCCTGCCCATCGCAGTCTACGAGACTTAACTGTTCTTATTATATCTGGCTTCCTATAAAGACCATGTAGTTCGTTGTTATGTAGTCTTCTCCATTCACCTGTCTGTTCATCTCTCTTTGGTCCAAAATTTTTTCTAAGTACTTTATTCTCGAATACTCGTAATCTCTCCGGAAAATTTTACCCCAGTTGAACCCATGTCCGCATTTATTGACGGTTGTATTTTTACGGTGAAAGATCGTCACTCTTTCGACCAAGGTACTTTTTTCGTCTGGCTTATCACCTTCGACCAGTCCGGCATGGGTAACCCTATCGGCAGCAATGCTACCGCCGGCATAGCTCTCAGGATCATTTAAGCACGCAAGCCACTCCACCACGACAAGGTAAAGATACCATGGAGGGATTTATTTTTATATATAGATTTTTAATGTTTACACATCTTTCTGTGCGTAAAGTTTTATTTTCCTTCTCCACTCGTCTCTATCCATCCACTCCATGTCCTCCAGTCCTCTTGTTCTTTTTCCAGTTCTTATTTCTTGCATCCATGAGTTTCGGGTCTTCCTCTCCTTCTTCTTCCAGGTGGACACCATTCCATTGTTTTTCTGGGTACCTTTCCTCTTGCATTCGTTGTGCATGCCCATACCAATTTAATTACTTACATCTTATATAATCTACTATTGAATAGCTAATATTAATTTTTTATCGTATGACAGTATTTCTTATTTTTTTTCTAATTTTGAACATCTTGCTGCTCTTCTTATGAAATCCATTTCCATCGACATAAGTTTTTGTTCTAAGTTTTAGTTGAATTTCCAAACTTCAGCTCCATATGTGACAGCACTTCTCACTATTGAATTATATATTTGTAACTTATTTTTCCTGGTTATATGTCTGTTCCATAAGACTCCATTCATCATTACTGTTTTTGCTGTACCTTTATTTATTCTGTTCTTAATATCACTTTCTTGTTTATCCTCTTTATCTACTTTTACTCCCAGATATTCAGATTCTTCTTCTTCTTCCTTCCAAGTATTAGCCAAGGCCTGTTACGATCCTATAGAAAATTTTCCCTCCAGCGTTTCATAGGACGGCCCAGTGATCTTCGTCCTCTTGGTATATAATTATAAACAGCTTTGGGGATCCGATTTGAAGTCATTATTTCAAGATGGTGTTTCCAATTTAGTTGGTACTGTTTAATATATTCCAAATTGGCGTAGTCTTCAATTCTTTTAAAATATCGGTGTTCCTTTTCCGATCCCATCTGGTGTAACCCGCTGTTCTGCGCATGAATCTCATTTCACAAGCCGTTATTCTGCTTTCATGTTGTCTTTTTAGTGCCCATGCTTCACTACCATAGGTCAACACTGGTCTAGCCAAAGTGTTATATAAACTAATCTGGTGTTTTTTGTACAAGGGATGGTTTCATAACTTGATTCAGATTCTTCACATCCTCTAATATGCCCCTTTTGATCTTCTTCTTCTTCTTCTTCTTCTAATAATAATAATAATAATAATAATCTTGCTCGATACAATTTCAGGTTGTTCAAGGTTATTGACTGAGTATTTTCATGATGATGATGATGATGATAATGTTCCATGTCTCGTACACCTAATTAGAGCAATTTGTTTTTAATATCCTAGACATGTATTGTGTCCGTTAGACCGTGGTTGATGGATTATGAGAGATTAGAAAGAAAAATCAATCAATTACTCGCCATCAACTTTTGATGTAGGTCCTATATACTTCTATATTATGAATAGCGCGAGGAATTTTATGGAAGTCTATGTTTTAAACTATTAGCCAGAGAGTACTAAGAAAAAGTACTGTATCTTTACATTTTATGATGCGTGGAATCAAATAAGACCAAAAAAGTTTCGTATTTCATAATATTTTGGCAAAATGTTCATATTTTAGTTAAAATTTCATTTGTTTTAGCGAATGTAGTTCTTCAAGTGTTGATTTATCATAAGTAATGCCAGAAGCTATTTCCAATTTATCTAGAGGATTTGGAAATCAAGAGTGGCATTTGTTAGGACTATTTAACGAATAAAATTAAGCTGTTTACTCACAAATCATTATTTAAATATAGTTACCGGTATTTTAAAATATTTATATATTTTGTATCCCCTATATATCCATACATATTGCCATTCCATATTCACGATTTCTGTATTCGTGGCATATTTACGGAACATATTCCCTGCGAATAAAGAGCTTTTACTGTATTTTCCCCAAGATTCGGATGTATTTGGTTGTAGGAGTACATATTCATGCTCCACGGAATATCTATATGTGTGTGTGTGTGTGTGTGTTATATTGCAGATTTTTGCGGATATAAGTTATGATATGTTATGCGGATATAAGAATATGAAAGTTTTTTTTTTTTTTTTTTTTTTTTTTGGGTTTTCCGCGTCTTGGATTCAAGTTCGGCCTCTGGCCACTGATTCCGACATTTCGGCATGTGGGATCATGCCGAAACGTCGGAATTACTGGCAAGACCGAACTTGAATCCAAGACGCGGAAAACCCAAGAAAACTTTCATATGTATATGACATGATAAGGAAAATAAATACCTGGACGGGATTTTAACCCGGATCTCTGGGTTGGTACCCCCAGCGTTCTATCCATTACACCACCGAGCAAATCCAATACAAACATTTATCTTTCTTATATATATTCTCCATTATTACGAGATGTAACGAGAACTCTGTCTTCACTGCCATCTGGTAGCTAGCTACTATTACAAGTAAGCAAATAAAAGAGAATAGTTTTACTTTATAGAAGTGGAGCTTTATATAGACCTATATAAGGAAAGGGTTTTGTGGTGAACTGTGTTTTTGAAACATAGTCTTAATAAAACCAAAATTATGATCTGAAATGTCAAAGGGCGTCATAAAGTAAAAGTGCTATATACAAAATATCATATTGACCTATCAACCTTTATAATAATTTTTTAAGAGTTTGTACCATTTTTTTTACATACTGCTTTATTCTTTTTGCTTGAAATAACACATGTAAAATCTTACTGTTACTCAATATGAACTTAGAATTATTATTTAAGGCAGATAAAATTATATTATGTGATTCGATGACATTTTAGAACGAGTAAATTAATTTAATTTTTTCGGTTATAATTTAACATTTCAGGATGAAGCTGATATATCAAAGAAAATCACAAATTTTACAAAAAAACAACGGGATAATTAACAGTATAATGAAACCATCTTTAGTACAAAAGAACACAAAATTACGGCTTTATAAGGTTCTCGCAAGACCAGTATTAAGATATGGTAGTGAAGCTTGGACAATACGAAGAAGAGATGAAAGCCGAATAACAGCAAAGGAAATGCGATATATGTGCCGTACAGCAGGCTATACAAAGTGATACCATAAAAGAAATGAGGAAATTATGGAAGAGTTGGATGTAGAACCCATTCTTCACCATCTACAAAACTACCAGAACAACTGGAAAGCCCATCTTCAACGAATGCTGTCTCATAGAATTCCAAAAGCTATGCTTCGTTTCTGTCCCCAAGGCAAAACATCGCTGGGACGTCAAAAAAAAAAAAAAAAAACAAACAAACAAAAGCGCTGGATGAAAATTCCTCACACCAGGCCACATGACCTAATACTTGCATGGATTATCATGATTTTATAAACAATTTATCTCACATTTCAATCAGATTGCACATTTAAATTATGTACAATATAAAGCGTATTTTTTAGTTATGAGTTTGATGTTTTTGTGTTTCGTTTCGCAATACGAAGGGGAAGCATACAGGTCTCATCTGTCCTGCTTTTATCCGACTCGGGGATTGGACACAATGGGACATTGAAAAAGTTTCCCACAAGTTCATGTAAATTAGTTTGCCTGTACTCTCTGTTGGAGTGTTATAATAACAAATCATGACCGGTGAGTTATTTGCAATTCAATTTTATTCTCTCTTAAGAAACTAACGGTTTAGCGAAGTAACATTGTTATACAGTCTATTAAATATACTACAATAAAAATTTGCCACACTTAGAAATACATTATTTAATGAAAATGGCATTTCAAGGTGTAGATCCAGTCAGAAGTAAAATTGTACTTGACAAAATTTTGGAGCAGGTGAATAATTTTACATATCTAGGATGCAATATCTCATATGAAGAAGAAAAGGATGTAAATGCAAAAATATATAAATTTTTAAGAATTTTACGGTTAATAAATTCTGTCTTCAAGCCACAGTTAGTCCAAAAGCATTCAAGACTGAAAGTGTATAAAACACTGGCTCTTCCAACTCTTTTGTATGGTAGCGAAGTATGGACGTTGAAACAGAAGGATATACAGAGTCTTAGATCTGCTGAAATGAGATATCTTCGGGGAACTGCAGGATACACACTACTAGATCACAAAAAAAAAAAAATGAAGACATCTTAGAAGAATTACACATGGAACCTTTAGAAAACAAAATTTCTGATTATAAGTCAAGATGGATGCAACATGTTCATCGAATGGAAGATCACAGAATACCCAAACAAATGTTAAGATACCAACCTGCAGGAAGAAGAAGACCAGGGCGTCCACTCAAAAGACTTTTGGATGGTGTTTCTCTTGAGACCGAAACAGGTCAACAAATGGCCTAAATTCGTGAATGTACTATGATGATGATGATGGATATTTAACAACAAATGATGAAAATTTTGGTAGGGTTGTATAAGACCAACTTTTTACTTACGCGACTTATGCCATTTTTGATGTAATTTGAAGTATTACGATGTGTTAGTGATACAATTTAGCTGCGGGATTTTACCATCGTCAAAATATTGAAACCTATCATGAAATGAAGTAGTGGAAATATGATTTTACGTTTTAACCGTCAGACATGTTGAATTTTTCATGTAATAACTGATATGAAGAGGTAATTTATTTTACGTATCAAATCACATTTAGAATGCAAGGAAACTGAAAGGTAACCAAATCTAAATCATTTACTGTAAACTAAATCAATTACTCTAACCTAGGTGAATTCCAGGGAACACCCTTTTTATTATTTTACGCAGTTAAATAAGTAAAAGACAAATTCGGACATAATATGTTGAAGCCACAGATATGCTGCACATGGTTAAATGTACACAATGTGGTTTACACATTGTGCTCATTTGTGGTTAATCGCTGGTCATCGGTGGTGTATCGCTGGTTAAAAGTGTGATAATCGGTGGTTTATCGCTGGTTAGAAGTAAGAACTGTTGCAACCTTCGTGGTCATGACAGGAAATAGTCCCACTTTATTTTCATATTTACGAGAGAAAAGTAAAATACGTTAAATATAATATTTCATTAATATTTATTGCAATTAGGTACTGTTAAAGTGCGTAAATAAAAAGGCACCCTTCTCCCACCCGGCCAAAATTTTGAATAAGTGGCAGGATTCAAATTCCTAGAGACAATTCAAGAATGATGTGTAGAAAGGAATTAACCATAGGCTCAACTCATTACATTAATTGTATTGTTCATTACAGGGACTTCCCAACTTCTCTAAAAAATATACTTTATAGATACGAAACATGCTCTCTTACTTTAAGAGAAAATATTAATGAGAAATGTTTTGAAGTTCTTTGCAATCCCATTTCTTTGCTTAGAACGGTCATTATTGCCCTATTTAAATTTCCTTTATCATAAGTAATGCCACGAGTGATTTCTAATTTATCTAGAGAATTTGGAAATCAAGAGTGGCATTTATTAGGACTATTTATCGAATAAAATTAGACTGTTTAATCACAAATCATTATTTAAATATAGTTCTTTTCAAATATGTACATATTTAATGTAAACGGCGATGTTTGAAAACAAATGAGAAATGTTTGGTTATACTTCATTGGTTCATCACTGCAACTAGATCATATTATTTATTGCCAAATAGGATCGCAATATTGTAAGAATGCACCCTAGTGGAGAAAAAATGAAACACATTCCCCATTCGTGTCACATGTCCTGCCCATCGCAGTCAATATTTTCACGTATTTAATTTCATTTTATTTTAATGTTCTTTTTAAATATCTAGGCCTTAATCCCGCATATCAAAGAAGCTTATTCAGTGGAGATAAAACTTCGAAAGAGCCACCAGTTTATCTGAATAAATTCTATTTTACTTACATAACACGACTTAAGAATGAGTTGAAAAAATCTACAGTTGTTTACGAAGAAATTCTGTTCTTCCTGAGTGATTTTTGTAATACAGACTCTATTTGTCTATTCATCCTGACTATATCATATTATGACATCAACGAAAACTCTTATCAAAGCCAGTATATGTAAGGGACATAAATCAGTACATTTTTTTGTTAGGAAGTAGCTACACCTAAATACATGAAAATTAATGTGCTTTTATGTTTAGTTGAAAAAGTGAAAGGAAAAATTTATATCGTAATTATTTTTAGTTACCCCGTGCAGTTTAGCCGCCGTTGTCTGGGAATCTACTCATCCCGATCTTCTTGGCATAAATGAGATTAAAGATAAAAATTAATGTACTTCTTATTAATAGTTGAATAAGTAAAATAAAAAATAATTATTTTAAGATTCCCCGTGCTGATTACCCGGTGTTGTCCGGGAATCTACTTATCTCGATCTTCTAGGCATAAATGAGCTAAAAGACAAAATTCGTTATTGTGAGTTATCCGCAAAAGAATACCCGCCATGTGCTGCTATGCTTGCACAGGAATCTACGTACTTGTCTCGATCTTCTTGGCATCAATGAAAGACAAAATGGTTATTGTGAGTTATCCGTAAGAGATAAACATATGCTGTCGCGGACTTTTCTGTAGAACTTTTTGATATATTCAATTCTGTGTACATTAATTTTGTGTATTTATTATGGTTTAGGCAGCGTAAGCCATTTAAGCGTCCAAAGAGCTAATTTTTTCACGTTTTCCACTACAAAGGGCGACTTTTAAGGGCGTAGGAGTTGAGTATCACAACTCTCTTATAGCCAATTATCATACCGGGAATCTCCTGAACATTCGATGAACATGTTGCATCCATCTTGACTTATAATCAGAAATTTTGTTTTCTAAAGGTCCCATGTGTAATTCTTCTAAGATGTCTTCATTTTTTGTGATCTAGTAGTGTGTATCCTGCAGTCCTCCGAAGGTATCTCATTTCAGCAGATCTAAGTCTCTGTATATCCTTCTATTTCAAGTCCTTACTTCGCTACCATACAAATGAGTTGGAAGAGCCAGTGTTTTATACACTTTTAGTCTTGAATGTTTTTGGACTAACTGTGGCTTGAAGATAAAATTTATTGACCGTAAAATTCTTAAAAATTTAGATATTTTTGCATTTACATCCTTTTCTTCTTCATATGAGATATTGCATCCTAGATATGTAAAATTATTCACCTGCTCCAAAATGTTATTGTCCAATACAATTTTACTTCTGACAGGATCTACACCTTGAAATGCCATAATTTTTGTTTTTTCTGTAGATATCTTCAATACATAAAGAATTTTAATTCCAATTATTAATTTAACTTTTTTTATTTAGGCCAATGTGGATATTCGCAATTTATTACTTTTAATTTAAATGCCAAGGCGTGTTTATCACAGAATCTGTGGATTTTCATGAAGAAATGACAGGATTGGTTTTTGTAAATTGGTTAAAGGAGTTTGCTGGAAACAGTGTCATTATTGTGGACAATGCATCTTACCATAGTGTCTAGTTGGAACGTGTACTTACTAAGCAATGACTTAAAAATAACATCGTAAGATGGATGGATATAAAAAGTATTGAATATGCAAGTGACATGATCAAGGATGAATGGATAAACCAAATGAAGAAAGCGAACGTCCACAAAAAGTGTGATAAGTTTAAAGTGGATAATTGGAGGAGCAAAATGACCACATTGTGCTAAGGCTCCCTCCTTTTGCTCCTTAATAACTGCATGTTAAATCTTATCGAGTCAGCATGAAGTCAACTAAAGGAGTGTGTCGCGCGAAATAAAAAAACTTTCAATATAAGCTAATATAGAAATTGAATAACGATTGTAACGTCAATGAGACAGATTCCATAATATCATTGGAAGAATTGAACAATAGTTTAAAGAAATTAAAAAATGGGAAGGCAACTGGCACAGATGGCTTGAATTCTGAATTGTACAAATATGCAGACAAACAGTTCCATGAAAGACTGTTGTCCTTCTTTAATAATGTATTCAAAAATGCAGATATACCACAAGAATGGAAGACAAGCATTGTTATACCCCTGTTCAAGAAAGGAGACAAGAGAAAAATGGACAACTATAGGGGAATCAGTTTGTTAAACACATGCTACAAAATTTATGCAGACATTTTAAATGGAAAATTGAAAAAGTTTCAGTGAAGAATTCCTTATGGAATGTCAAAATGGATTTAGGAAAGGACGATCTTGTATTGATTCAGCATTTTCTGTTAAACTATTGCTTGAAAAAAGAAGAGAATTCAACTTAGAAACACATTTTGCTTTCATAGATTTTGAAAAAGCATTCGACACAGTCAAGAGATCAAAACTCTTAAATATATTGGAAGACAGAAATATATCAAATTTACTTCGGCAGAACATACAAAATATTTACAAAGACAACACCATGAAGATTAAATTAAATAACAAATTTTCTGAAGAAGGAATTATAAATCGTGGTGTGAGACAAGGCTGCCCCCTATCCCCAACACTCTTTGCAATTTATATCAATGAAGTAATATGTTGCTGGAACAAAACATATAAATTTGGAATAAGAATATCAGCAAATAGAAAATTAAACACCCTATTGTTTGCAGATGACCAAATAATAATAGCAAATTCCGAAGATAATCTACAGAAAGGTCTGTATGAACTTAACAAAATTACAGAAGAATATGGATTAAAGATATCTACAGAAAAAAACAAAAATTATGGCATTTCAAGGTGTAGATCCTGTCAGAAGTAAAATTGTACTGGACAATAAAATTTTGGAGCAGGTGAATAATTTTACATATCTAGGATGCAATATCTCATATGAAGAAGAAAAGGATGTAAATGCAAAAATATCTAAATTTTTAAGAATTTTAGGGTTAATAAATTCTATCTTCAAGCCACAGTTAGTCCAAAAGCATTCAAGACTGAAAGTGTATAAAACACGGGCTCTTCCAACTCTTTTGTATGGTAGCGAAGTATGGACGTTGAAACAGAAGGATATACAGAGACTTAGATCTGCTGAAATGAGATATCTTCGGAGGACTGCAGGATACACACTACTAGATCACAAAAAAAAATGAAGACATCTTAGAAGAATTATACAAGGAATCTTTAGAAAACAAAATTTCTGATTATAAGTCAAGATGGATACAACATGTTCATCGAATGGAAGATCACAGAATACCCAAACTAATGTTCAGATATCAACCTGCAGGAAGAAGAAGACCAGGACGTCCACTCAAAAGACTTCTGGATGGTGTTTATCTTGAGGCCGAAACAGGTCAACAAATGGCCTAAATTCGTGAATGTACTATGATGATGATGATGACGTCTCATTACTTTGTTTACAAAACACAAGGCATAACAAGATTTTTCTATTTCCTGAACTAATGCAAAACGCGTCTGGTTAATCTAAATTGAGTCAAGTTAGTATCTAATTCAATTATACAAGCAAGTTCTGGAGTATTGCATCGCTTCATAAAGACTGGTTTTAGCAGGGACAATTGAGGTCTAGTGGAGCGAGATTCTGTTTGCCATGCATGAAGTCGCGTATTCCATCCCGGTGTCATGCTTATTTCTCTCTCTCTCTCTCTCACTTACTTACTCACTGGCACTATCGAACCCGTAGGTTCATGGCCGAGCGGATATAAGCTCTCCATACATCCCTATCCCGAGCTAATGCTTTCTAATCATTCCCTGTATAATCTACTTCCCTTAAAACATAGTTAATGTTATTCTCACACCTCATTCTTGGTCTACCAACTGAGCGTTTTCCCTCTGGCTTTCCTACAAGAAGCTTCCATGCAAGTCTTTCATTCCCCATACGTGCAACATGTCCTGCCCATCGCAGTCTACGAGACTTAACTGTTTTTATTATATCTGGCTTCCTATAAAGACCATGTAGTTCATTGTTATGTAGTCTTCTCCGTTCACCTGTCTGTTCTTCTCTCTTTGGTCCAAAAATTTTCCTAAGAACTTTATTCTCAAAAACTCGTAATCTCATTTCCTCCCTTAAAGTAGGAGTTCATGTTTCGCAGCCATATAATATAACTGGTAGAATAATAGTTTTATATATTTTCAGTTTAACGTTTTTTGAAAGGAGTTGGGACATCGAAAGTCTCTGCAATGCATAATAGCACGCATTTCCAGAATTGAGTCTATGTTTAATTTCTTTGTGCATCTCATTCCTATTTGTGATTATTGTTCCTAGGTATTTGAATTCAGCCACTTCCTCAAAATTTCCCTCATTTGTCATTAGCTGTCCATTTTCATTATATAATGCATTTCTACCTGTGACCATATATTTAGTCTCTCTCTCTCTCTTATTTCAATTAATTTCCTTTGTTTTGTTTTTATTTGTTTTGCTTTGTTTTATTTACAACGTTTACCGCACTACTTATTTACGCGAAATTATTTTCCATTGCACGACACACAACGGAATAGAACGAGTTTTAGTTTCTCAAATAGTTGTATACTTGTGAACCAATAGCTGACCTATGATCATGCGCAGTGGCTTCGCTCTGAGACTTCGAAAATTATCTCTAATTGTACACAATCAAATTTATTGATGATTTAATTCATATCCAGCGTCTTGGCGATTTCTTTTTCTATAGTCTTAACAGCTAGGTTACTCAGGCGTTCGTGGGATATTCTGTTATGCGAAATAAGTTTTCACCGGACGGAGCAGGTAAGAAAAAGTACGTTCATAAACTTCTCTCGTTGTTGGTGTTACGACAGAAATCGTGCAATGTTTCTGAATCTCGTGAAATTCAAGTTTGTAGCTATAAAAAAATTGAAGATGTCATCTAAAATTAAAATATAAAATTATGGAATATTCACTTGAAAGGTCCGTCTCCTCAACTTAATTGGTTATTTAACTGTTGCGCTTTCGGGACTTGTCCCATCATCGGCAGGATTCAAAACTGGTGTTTCACATATCTTGAATAATAGCGGTAGTAGTTAGCAAAACATCTACTTAATTCCAAGAAATTGTATTGACAAGGAAAAATACTGAATTATAATAAAAATCTCAAATCAAATACAAATAATGTCACAGACTTCCGGAAAAGTGTAAAAAATACTCAAAAATACCTAAAAATTGCCAAAAAAAGACATATCCCTAGAAGAGTTAAGAAAATGCAATATATATATATATATATATATATATATATATATATATATATATATGCCCTAACGAATTGCTTTTATTTAATCCGTTTTTTAATGTCATGCATTTTTATATATGCAAGCAATGTTTCAACCTTCGTAAGAAAAAGATGCAAAATCATTAATTGCCTTGCTCTATTCAGTACATAATGTTATTATCTTTCATTTTTTATCACAATTCTTAGTTTAATCTTGAACCCATCCAATATTATTTTTAAAGTAGACACCAACTATGCAAAGTAGTTTGACATTGTTGAACTTTGCCAAAGACCGTAACTGAAAATATCATCATGAATTGCTTAAAGAGTGTAAAAATGATAATGATATTAGTTAAAAAAAATTCTATTTTGGTATCGTCATGTAGATGATGTCATAGCAGGCTTCATAGGAACTAAAAGACAATTGAATTTCTTTTTAAATGTTATTAATAACATTCACAGAAGTATTAATTTCACAATGGAATTAGAAACAAATAATAGTATACATTTCTTGGATTTATCAATAAAACACATTGATAATAAGTTTGAGTTTGGTATCTTTCACAAACCATCTCATACTGATACCACTATCCACAGTTCTTCTCTTCACCCATGTACTCATAAGATGGCAGCCTTTAATAGTTACATTCATAGACTTTTAAATATCCCTCTTTCACCCTTGGAATATAATAATGAATTGAATATTATTAAACAATTAGCTATTAATAATAACTACGACCCTAAAATTATATAATATTTAATTAAGAAAATTCAATACAAAAAAGCAATTAACAAAGTTTTTCCTTTACCCAAAGAAAACATAAAGAAATATGTCGTAATGTCATACATAGGCCCACTTTCAAATAAAATATCTAAACACTTTGAAAAGTTGAACATTAATTTGGCATTTAAAACTAATAAAAATTTACAAAATATAATAAAAAACAATAAAACCAAAAAAAAAAAAAAAAAGAAAAATTATCAGGTGTATATAAATTGAAGTGTGGCACATGTGACAATGTCTATATAGGACAAACTGATAGACCTTTTATCTCTCGGATAAAGGAACACATGAGAGCATATAACAGAACTTTAGAATATTCAAAATATGCTAACCACCTGTTCCAATTTAATCATTGTTTCGATCCAAATTTTGAAATTTTACATGTTTGTGATAAGGGTAAGAAGTTGGACCTTTTGGAGGCTGTAGAAATAAATAAATTGAAAAGTAGTAATAAACTGTTAAATTCTCAACTTGATTTGAATGAATCCCCTTTGTTAAATTAAAAAAAATTAAATTATTGCTGTGGGTCGACCTTTTCGGAGATGGCGGGAGACCGTAACGGGCCACTGGGCCTAATACTTGAAAGGACGATGATGATGATGAAATAAATTATTGTTGTATTGTTGCTTAGATCAGTTAATTAGACAATTCGTTTTGAGACTCATAGTGGCCAACCTGAGGAAGTTGACTCTGAAAAGAAAGCCATATATGAGCCAACAATTGACTATTACAAAGATAAATACCAACTGGATAGTATAACTGTCACAGGATTGATGATCGGGGCAAGAGGTACTATACCAGGATTCTTAGTGAAATTTTGGAATTCCTTAGATTTGGAGAGGGTGTATCTTTCTAGAATTGCCATCGTTGCCATTAGAGGATCAATTTCAATTTTAAGAAACCATATTTACAAAATTTCTACTTTATAGTATGTATACTTCAATTAGGCCTACAAGTTGAATTTTTTTAAATATATTTACAAAATGTATTTCATCAATTACAAAAATTAATTGTCTGTATCACTTTGTCCTTGAGGCAATCCTCTAATGAGGAAAGTTTTATATAATAAATGTACTGTAACAACACAATTCATAATTTAACATGTCTGAAGAAGGTACAATGTACCGAAACAGCTGTCACTGGATTATATCTTAATAAATATGAAAATCAAATAAAACTAAGTTTTATTTTTATTTAATTAATATTAATATTTATTTATTTATATTATTTTTGTCAGAAAATATTTCATCATCATCAATGGCAGGCATGGATTAAGCCAATTGGCCTGTTCCGCTTCAGGAAAGAAATTGATCCCTCCATCTCTTCTTAGGTCTTCCTGGGTCTCTTCGCCCTGTGGGTCTGTAGTTCAATAGCTGCAGAGGTAGTCTATTGTTTGGCATCCTCAGAAGGTGTTCATGCCAATTATTTTGATATTTTTGAATGATTTCAGTTATTGCTGGTGTGTTGAGAGCTTTGCGGATATCTTCATTACGCATGTGATCATAAAGCGTATAACCCGTTAAAGGTCTTAATAACTTCATTTCTGCAGCTACTATCCTATTTAATTTACCTGTAGTAAGAGTCCAGGTTTCAGAACCATAAAGTAGAGTTGGAAGAGCCATTGTTTTATAAAATTTTAGAATTGTATCTGGACGTACTTTTCGGAAAAGAATGCTTTTTATTGTTCCTATAAGTTTTTGAAATTTGATCAATTTTATGTCTATGTCTTTACATGTGTCGTAGGAAAGATTGCAGCCAAGATAAGTAAAGTTATTAACTTGTTCTATTATATTGTTGTTAATAACAATTTTAGTTCGTATCGGTATTTTCCCTTGAAACGCCATAGTTTTTGTCTTACTCACCGAAATTTGTAAATTATAATCTTGGGTTATATTTGACAATCTATGTACTGCTCTTTGTAGGTGATCTTCAGAAAATATTTAATAGGCCTAATATTTAGTTTAAATAAAGCATCATGATGAACTAGTGTAAAATTTAGTATTTCATTTTATTGAACATAATTTACACTTGTCAATTCCTTTAGGATTTTTATCTTTTGAAAAGTGACCTCTGTTTAAAGAAGTTCAAACGTTATCAGCACAGCTGGAGTCTGGAACTGTAAACCTATTGTGTTTTCTTATTCAGATGATTTGACATTTTAACCTTGAACTTCTTGTTCTGTATGACCTTAAACACGAGGAGCAATAACACATAATAGTCTTATCTCCCTCTCTTAATATGTCATCCACTACTAATTTACTATATTATGACAGTAATATTTTCAAACATTTTTCAGATAAGATAATACAAGTCTAACTTGATTGAATAGATGTTACCTATTATATAGTAAATAATAGATTAAAAAAACTAAAACAACACATTTTACTAGAAAACCGAACTAAAAAATGAAAAATAATTTTAATTTTCAACACGCTTGCGATAAAATTAAAGTGGCCAACAAAAAAAATCATCTCCAACACATCTAATATAAAGTAAAGTGATCCCACAACAGGCCCGGAGGTCCTTGGAGTAGTAGGAGGTTAAGGCTCCCACTTTTTTTTCTAGACAATCGGCACTTTATGTCAGCCGGTTGCGTGACGGCCGCCTTTATCCCCAGAACAAATGTCTGGTACTCATTTCCGTTAGAGGCTGAGTCGACCCCAGGGCCATAGTGCCGCCAGAGTGTTTGGGTCAGTTTAAAAATCCTGACCCCAACGGGACTTGAACCCTCGACCCTCCGGCTTGTAATATATACAAATGAATGTATGCATGTTTGTTGGTTTGTTTGTTTATACTCTATGCGCGGCCATGCCGTTGATCCGATTGTGATTTTTTTTTTTTGCAAAATATTCCGGAGATTCCCAAGATGAACATAGGCTATAAGAGAGTTGAGATACTCAACTCCTACACCCTAAAAAAACAACCTTTATAGTGAAAAACGTGAAAAAGCCCCTTTTTTACCCTTGAATGGCTTACGCTGCCTAAACCATAACAGATACACAATATTAATATGCACAGAATTAAATATCTAAAAAAAACTCTACAAAAAAGTCCGCGACAGCATATGTTTATCTTTTACAGACTATTTAACTCATGCCCCAAATGGGAGTCAATGACCAATCACGTTTCAATGATTTCTGTTTTACAACCAATCAGAGTCGTGTTTCACGAAATATTTATCAGTGTTATAATTACCATATTAAAGAAAGCTCCTCCTTTTTAATATTCTGAAATAATATGATCTAGTTGCAGTGATAAACAAAAGAAGCAGATGAAGCGTACCTATCGTTTCTCATTTGTTTTCAAACATCGCCGTTTACATTAGATATATAAATATTTTAAAATAACTGCAGTTAAATAATGATTTGTGAGTAAACAGCTTAATTTTATTCGTTAAATAGTCCTAACAAATGCCACTCTTGATTTCCAAATTCTCTAGATAAATTCACTCCTCACTTCGTGAGTCGTGAATTTATCGATAATTTGGAAATCACTCGTGGCATTACTTATGATAACACAATAGCCATTTTTGTCTTCCATTGATGCCAAGGAGATCAGGATAAGCAGATTCCCGGACAAGCATGTGCTGCCAACCATTCATCCGATTGTCATGGGGCTTTATGCAAAATGTTCAGGATTTTCCCGGGAAGGTTATAGGTTATAAGAGAGTTTTAATGCTCAAGCCCTTCACCTTAAAAATCACCTTCTGTAGTGAAAAAAACGTGAAAAAATGTCGCTTTTTGTAAGCTTAAATGGCTTACGCTGCCTAAACCATAACAAATATACAAAATTAGTGTACACAGAATTGAATATCTCAAAAACCTCTACAGAAAAGGCCGCGACAGCATATGTTTATCTTTTAAGGATAACTCACCATAACCATTTTTGTCTTTAATTGATGCCAAGAAGATCGGGATAAGTAGATTCCCGGGCAAGCAAAGCAGCGCAAGGCGGGTATTCTTTTATGGATAACTCAAATTAACGAATTTTGTCTTTCAGCTCATTTATGCCAAGTACATCGGGATGCATAGATTCCCGGGCAACGCCTGGTGATCAGCACGGGGTATCTAAAAATAATTATATACATTTATATTTATTTTTCCTTTTACTTATTCAACTAAATGCCAAAACGCATTATCATTTATTTAGGCGTTGCAGCTCACGCCGGGTATTAGCTAGTCTAGAATAAAACTTAATTTTTCTACATTTATATTTAGGTCTTACAAGCCATAAAAAGTAGATTTTCTATAATTTACACAAGTTTATTCTTTTCAGCTGATAATTTAATATATATAATTACTGCATTTATTCAATAAAAATGAAACATTTGCCGATCCCTAGAATAAACTTGCATCTTAGGCACTTAACTTAATTTGTATTAACCCTTAAATTGAAAAAAAAAAACACTAACTTCTAGTGCTAGTTATTTAAATGTGTCAGACTGCAGTGAAAACAAAATCACGTGTAACTATAAGTTTTAATTGTATATTGTGTATGATTCTTCGGAAAATTTGGTGGAATATCAGATGGTTACAACACTAAAACATAAAACAAGGAAGGATAAAAGATTGAAGTTCTACAAAACAATGACGGTAAGAGTTATCTACAAAAAAATAATTTTACCATCAAAAGCGTGGGGTGCTCTAAATCAATTAATATATTTGTTAATAAACGGATATTGGTAAAAGTAAAGTCTCTAAGAAGAAAATGTAAAAACTGAATGGAAAACGAAACGAAGGATGGAGATTGGAATGACAGAGAGATGTTGTGGAGAATGACAGTAGATTAATTGGCATATGAAAATGTTACAGTAAATATTATTGAAACCTGCTGAAATAAATTGATTTATATTACTATTATCATTATTGAGTCCACCGCTGTGGTCTCGAGGTAGCGTGCTGGCTTGTCACGCAGCGGGCCCGGGTTCGATCCCGGTCGGGACAGTTTTTCTGGGTGAGGTTTTTATCGGGGGGGTTTCCTCACCTGTAAGACAAATGTCAGGAAAACTTTAAGGCCCAAACGGTCCCCGAAATCATATGGCCATCATCATCATCCTTCACAGGTGTGGAAAGCAACGGGAAGCTACCACACCTACACAATTCCCTAATAAAGCTGCAAGCATATCATGAAAATGCTATGATTGCAGTGAAGGACCTGCCTTCGGGGAGAATTACTATGGATGGATTATCATTATTATTTTTATAATTATTATTATCGTTTTTATAATTATTATCATTATTATTATTATTATTATTATTATTATTATTATTATTATTATTATTATTATTATAATCATGTGTTGATTTGCTACTTTTCTTGTTGTTATAACTTATTACACAAGTTCTTGTTCCATTGTAGATCTTTTTCATCGCGCGGCAGGCCTAGAAGGCCCTTAGCTTAACAGCCGGCTGCTGGCCTCACTTCGAGATGTGTCAATCACAGAGGTAGATAATTTTATAGCCAATGAGATGTGGTCAGCATGTCGACTCCCCTAGCCATTATAGCTGGTTTTCTGAACCTGGAACCGCTACTTATTGTAGCTACCCAAATGCCTCACGATGCTGGGTGGACACCGGTCCCATACTGGCCGAAATTCTATAAGAAAATTTCTTCCCCCCCATGGAGACTCGAACCAGCGCAAGTTCCGTAGCTCTGCGCCAAGGCTTCCTGCCTTAACCACTCACCTACGCGCGGGACTCCATTATAGATAGACAAATATTATAGGCCTACCTTTAGCATATTTAGTATATTATTATGCTACAGGTCCACTGGGGCCGAGTAGAAAGTGATAGAGGGCCATATCCGGCGTGCCTGATGCACAGAATTCTTCATTTATAACCTAACGGGCACATAGTGTTTTGCCTGTGCGTGGTTGGGTGTGCCACAGCCAGCTTTGTACCTACATAAACTCCGCGCGTAAAACATGAATAAAAATCAAGGTATTTTGATAGTCCATTATATATAGAAGCGTATTAGTCACCAAGATAATATTTATATTTTAATTCTTGTTTTCTTTATCTTTGTTTGTTATTTAAATACATTGTTTGTTACTCCTGTTATCTTTGTCAAGTTATTTAACTTATTTCTCATATAATTTATTATTATTTTTATGATTATTATTATTGATTATTATTATTATTATTATTATTATTATTATTATTATTATTATTATTATTATTATTATTATTATTACACTGAGTAACAAAAAATAAACTTTTTTTTTGTCTCAGAAACAAAAACATGTGATTCTGATATATTTTTTCTCCTGAATTTAAATATGATATCGGTTTTCTCCATCATGCAAGATTTTCGAGAGACAGGTTTTTATAATTTCAAACACTTTAGTATTTTCTACATTCGTAACTACACAATATTCGAACACTCGGACTCATCTAGAAAATAAGAAATGAAGATTTTCTGCTATATTTCGTCTGTGGAGCATCCCTCTTGTTGGTCCAACAATAATCGGCCAGCATGTTAGGATTCCATTTGCCTTGATATCTCTTTTCAATAGCTGAAATCTCCTGATGAAAGTGGACAAATGGACGAAAAAAAGTTTATTAAAGAAATAATTATTTAAATCAATTAATTGAAATTGAAATAAAAAAACTGTGGGTGATGGAGAAATTCCGAATACATATTTGAAAACACGATAAAAAACTGCATTAAGTACAACTATTGGTACTCATGAGACAAAAATCATGTTGACCGGTGTTATCGTCATCATTATCATCGTCTGTTCCGCTACTGAAGAAATGATAATTTCATGAGGATGGCTCAAGAACGTATAGTTTTAACAGAGGACAAGTTAGATGAAATATACACAAGTTTTGAACGTACACCAACAAAATCCATACCAACATTAGCACAACAGGTGGGAATTTCAGTATATTTTGTACATAGAGCAACTAAATTATGAAAACTAAAATCATGTAAGTGTACACGTGTCCATTGTTTAAAACAAGGTGACCCAGTATCTATAAGATAAGATTTATTTACATGCTTTACGCTCGGAGCTTAGTTCATCTCCTTGCTTTCAGCCATTGTGAATTAAAAGAAAATATATAGGAAAATCCTGCCTTGTCACGCAGCGGGCCCGGGTTCGATTCCCGGTCGGGGCAGTTTTTCTGGGTGAGGTTTTTATCGGGGTTTTTCCTTACCTGTAAGACAAATGCCAGGAAAACTTTAAGGCCCAAACGGTCCCCGAAATCATATGGCCATCATCATCATAATCCTTAGCATTATCATCATCATACCGGTGTGGAAAGCAACGGGAAGCTATCACACCTACAATTCCGTAGTAAAGCTGCAAGCATAGCATGAAAATGCTATGACTGCAGTGAAATACCTGCCCTCGGGCAGAATTACTATGGATGGATTGTTATCTGAAAACGGATTGCGTACCCACACCTACTCTTCATGTCATTAAGACACATTTGAATATGTCAAAAATTACTTGACACATTCTCTAAATACGAGTAAGTCAATTTATTTCATATGGCATTTAAAAAAGGAAAATTTCTTTCAAATGCTATTATGAGCGTTAAAAAACTAGTAAATTAGTGAAAAAAATCTGAAAATTCCGTCCGGCTTTCTCCTTCGCTTTTTAGTAATAGAAAATTCATCTGGCCGCCTTACAAGGGTGGCGCAGTGAAAATTGGATAATGAAATCAAGGGATAAAAGCAGGATACAGACTGCGGAAATGCTATTTTTACGTAATGTGAAAGGATGCACAAGAGCGAATAGAATAAAGAATGACACTATACGAGAAGAATTAAATATATATAAAATTGAAGATAAAATCAGCGAAAATAATAAGAAATGGACAGAACACTTAATGAGAATGAACAACGAAAGGATACCAAAAAGAACCTTCCTGTATAATCCCAGAGGAACAAGAGATGTTGGCCGACCACGTAGAAGATGGGCTCCACTTTTAACTTCGCCGGAACAGGCTGCATAGCCTAAACCTTGTAGTAGAAGAAGAGAAGAATCTGAAAATTGCAGTACTTGGTACTAATTATTATTAATTTCCCATTTTGAGTAATTTTGCCTTATGACTGCGGCTGAAAAAAGTATTGGTGTCGGGGTAGTAACTAATTTCTATAAACATTGTTTACAAAATGCATGTCTTTGTAGAGTGTCTCCACTGCCTGCTCGGAGCGGAGAGTGTATATGTTCTTCTCTCCACAGTAATAGACCTGTTTACGGGACGTGTGGTTGTATCAGAATGCCGAAACAAAAATTGTGCAAAGATGAGTCCATTCCTACACAAAGCGGACTGTACTAGAAGTCTGTCTCGAGTAGAGCGTGTGAACGCGTAGTTTGTAAACATAGCGGTCGAAGTGCGATGCAACCTAGCCTGTATTAGTCATTCAAAATATCTCTGCAGGCGGAAGAATTACGAAGCTCTGTTGCTGCACGTGATGTCATATAAGGCAATGTACACTGTCAGCGTCCCACGTCCCATTCCCCTCGGCACTCTTAGATATCAGTGTCACGTGGTCTATTCCTGCATAAACACGACTGCAGTGCCCTCCATCAACAACTGCGCTTACTCCTTAAACGGGTAATAACCCATACTTCTTTCAGCCCTATTTATGACATATGTATGTCCACCGCTGTGGTCTCGAGGTAGCGTGCTGCCTTGTCACGCAGCGGGCCCAGGTTCGATTCCCGGTCGGGACAGGCTCCTGGGTGAGGTTTTTTTCGGGGTTTTTCCTCATCTGTAAGACAAATGTCAGGATGTTCAGGGCCCAACGGTCAGCGAATATCATCTGGCCTTCGTCATCATCATCATTCTCATCCTTCACCGGTGTGGAAAGCAACGGGAAGCTACTACATCTATAATCCCCTAGTAAAACTGCAAAGCATAGCATGAAAATGCTATGATTGTAGTAAAAGACCTGCCCTCGGCCAGAACGCTATACTATATTATTATTATTATTATTATTATTATTATTATGATAATGCTGCAGAAATGAAGGAAACAATAAACCTAACCTCGAAATCCGCCATTACAGAAAGTTTTGGCGAACCCCTTGAAATATTTTTCGAACCCCTGGGGGTTCGCGAATCACATGTTGGGAAAGGATCGTGTAATGGATCACATGCTGACATACAGTGTCAGAGTTCAGGGTTCGATTCCAGGTTCAAGCATTGATTTTTATTTTCAAAAAATAAATCTGTCCAGGACTGGAACATATTAAACTAATTATAACACCATAATAATTATATTCTGAATGTTAAATAAGAAATTCATAAATACTTTAAAACAAATTTGTATTTTGTTAAACTGGCAGATTTGGTGAGCATATAAGAATGATGATGTTAATTAATTTTTCATTTTGCAAAATGATATAGGCTACAGCCTAAATTATTGTATAAAGCCATTTACAAGAAATATTTTGTTTCAGTTGTTCATCAACAATGAATTTGTGGATTCAGTTTCTGGAAAAACATTTGCAACTATAAATCCTTCCAATGGCAAGAAGATCGCTGACATCGCAGAAGGAGACAAGGTATGTTTATACTTTCAAAACATTTCAACCACTAGCGTACATCTTTGTACATTATATCATTTCTATAGGTAAAAGGTAAAGTAAATCCACTGCAGGTCTTGAGAGACCTTTGGGGTAGTATACTCCCACTTGATCAACAAGAGATGTCAGCCCAGCATGATGACCTTCTTTACTTTATTTTACCCGCCTACAACGAGAAACAATGGGAAGAACATTATAAAAAACTGTGGTATAATGAAAATAAAATAACTAAGGATAACATATATGAATGTGAGATAGGAATAGATATGATAACAATGGAAGAATTAGAAGAAGTACTGAAAACAACATAGAACAGAAAGGCAGCTGGAATAAACGAATTAATATGGAATTAATAAAATATGGAGGATTTTTTTAAAACTGAGATTATTACATTTTTTAAATTTATGTTGGAAACAAGCAACAATACCAGAAACCTGGACAACAGCAATAGTACAATCTATTTTTAAGAAAGGAGAACGTAACAACTGCAACAACTACAGAGGAATAAGCATTTTAACTGCAGGCTATAAAATATACCCAAGAATCTTAACATTTAGGTTAAAACAAATAGCAGAGGTAATGTTTACAGAAGAACAAAGTGGATTCAGACCAGGGCGTTCATGTATGGATAATATATTTACGATAAAAGAATTTATAAACAAAAGAAGAGAATATAACAAGAAAACACACATGGCTTTTATTGATTTTCTCAAGGCATTTGATAAAGTAGACAGAGGAAAACTTTGGACAATTTTAAAAGGAAAAGGAATTCCGAAACACTTAATAGCAGCTATAAAGAGTTTGTACTGGAACACAAATTTTGTTATAAAAACTAGAAATGAAGTAAGTAAAAATAAAATTCATATTAATCAAGGAGTTAAACAAGGATGCAGTATCTCTCCAGTTTTGTTTAATCTATACATAAATGATATAATAAAAAAAATGGAACGAAGAAACAAATAAAGGAATAAAATTAGATAAAACACACTACTTGAAAACATTATTATACGCTGATGACCAGGTAATAATAGCAAATACGGAAGGCGAGCTTCAAAGGAATATTTTTAAATTACATAATATATGTGAACAATATAATCTCAAAATATCCATAGAAAACACGAAGGTAATGGCATTCCAAGGAAAAATCAAATCAGATGCAAAATAGTAATAGGAAACAAAATCATAGAACAGGTGAACCATCTCAATTATCTAGGATGTGACATTTCATTTAATTATGATAATGATATAAATAATAAAATAGCAAAATTCCAGGAAATATGTGGTACGATAAAACAATCACTAAATAATAAAACAACAAGAGAGACCCAATTGAAATTTTATAAAACATTGGCACTACCGGTACTACTCTATGGATCAGAAGCCTGGATACATAAAAAACAAGATCTAAGTAGGATAACGGTGGCAGAAATGAAATTTTTGAGATCTGTTAAAGGGTGCACTAAGGAAGACAGAATCAAGAACACAGAAATAAGACAGGAACTTGAAATATTTGCAATAACTGATAAAATAGATACATATAGACAAAAATGGAAGCAACACATAGACAGAATGAATGAAGATAGATATCCAAAACAAATAACAAAATACAAACCTAAAGGCACCCGAGATGTGGGCAGACCTAGAAAGAGATGGGCTGAAGTCGGAACGGATCAACAGACCTAATCCATGAATGCAGATGATGATAACAAGAAGCCATCAAGATATCAAACATAAAACAGTTTCAATAGAAAAGAAGAATCATTAAAAGTCAACAAAGTATGGATATCAGCTCTAAAAAACACAGAATGCAAACCTCTACAAGAACAGTCTATTAGACCATCCAACAACAACCTTATTGGAGCAATGGAAGTCCCTACTGCTACTTTTTTCTCTATTTTATATTACGATATTAGTTTGTAATCCCATAAAATGACAAGTTTCTGTTTTATTGTCATGTTTTTGCAAATGAAGACAATCTTGTTTTTATAGAAAGCCAGAATCCCTATTTCACACAACAATGTCGAGCAGGGGGTCTGCAGTTTTAAATCTCAGCAGGTCAATAAAGCAATCTGGCCTGAACCATTTCCTGAAAGGAAGATTTCGGAAGAGATGAACGTGCTTGCCAACAATGGATAGTTTATTGGTGGTAATTTCCTTGTTTTCGTTTTCAACCGGCGATATTCTTTGAAGTTTGAACATCAGCTTTATTGGGACTGTCGGCATACAAGACAACGACTTAAAAATCTTTCCTGAAATATATTTTCATGTGTGCAAAATATACTTAATTTCACACAAAGGAAGCCTGTTGTACATTACTGACCACAGTGACAAAACAAATCGGGAATCGAAGTTTAAATTACTTTCTCAAATACCATTTTGTGAGTGTTAGTGGACCAAGACAAGTGTTTTCAATACCTGAAGGAAAAATCCAGTAAAATATCTTTGCTTCATCAATGGATTGGTGGAAATCCTACATTAACAACAAATGGAAAAATTGTCCTATGCCAATTCTGCGACATACATGTGAGTATTTTAAATAACTTATCAGTTTATCACATTATTAAATCAATATAATTCTTATTCTGTGAGTGACAGGCTCTTTGCGATACTGCCCTGTGACCTCATGTGAAGTGGAGAGATCATTCTCTTCATACAAACACATTTTAACACAATATTGTTTAATATTGGAGTGCAAGAGAGCGAATGATTTCATTATCAAGTGCTCGACATTAGATACCAACCAACCATATTGTTTTATTTAATAACACAGATTAACAAGAATATTTCCTGCAAGTAAGATATTCATATCCTTATACTTTGAAGTGCCCTGAATCCAAATCTGTATTGAGGTTTTATTTAAATGTATTTGTCTATATCTCAGGCTGATATTGATATTGCTGTAGCTGCTGCAAAGGCTGCATTCAAGATTGGATCACCTTACAGGAAACTAGATGCATCTGCAAGAGGAAAACTCCTTAATAAGGTAAAATGAGATTTTTTATGTTCACATTACAATAATTTTAGAGAGTATTTTGTTAAGAATTAAATTAATGTTTTTATTACCTCACCTCTTATCCTTTTTCTTCAAGACTGCAAGTTTTGGAGCTTAGCTCCGTCATCAGTAGCCTCTTGTCGACCGGTGTTATGTCGTATCTTGGCGGTTTTTTTTTTTCTTTTATCAGTGGACCGATGAACCTCTGGATCAGGTCAAAATTTGCAGGAGTTTTGAAATTCATGAGTTTATCTTTCTTGTTTTTTTGGAAGTGGATTTTTTCTCAGACTGTGAGTTCTTTCTGTTTATCTGTGTGTTTGATTAGGCTAGCTTTTGTATCAATTAAATGTTTTTTAGACCAAGCATGGGCTGCTACAGCTGACTTGTCCACTTCACCCTTTTTTACATTTCTAAGATGTTCTTTCAATCTAGTTTTTAATTTTTGTTTTGTTTTGTCACAATCCTTACTTTTGATCTGATATATTCCTGATTTGTTTTCTTCTTCAATTTCTTCATTTTTGTTGGTTTTCATTATCTTATTTAGACTGTATTCATTCTTCGGAGCCAATCGTATGTTAAACTTTTTAAAAATTTTCTGGAACTTATGGTGTTTTAAAGGATGGTAAGTGAATTTTTTTAATCTTATGTTCTCTTCTGTTTGTTTTTTAAGTGTGATTTCATTGATTAATTTTTGCCTTTTAAACTTGTTTATTTTCTTGTGTACCATGTTCTCTTCATAACCATTTTCTATTGCTACTTTAATTATATACATGAAGAAGAAACTATGCATTTGACACTAATCTAGGTCATTTGAAAATCCTACTTTCCACCTATTATCATTCACTCACCCTCTAGAGGTGCTAGGCATCAAATGTAAGTTTCATCAAATCATAGTACATTCACAAATTTAGGCCATTTGTTGACCTGTTTCGGCCTCAAGAGAAACACCATCCAAAAGTCTTTTGAGTGGACGTCCTGGTCTTCTTCTTCCTGCAGGTTGATATCTTAACATTTGTTTGGGTATTCTGTGATCTTCCATTCGATGAACATGTTGTATCCATCTTGACTTATAATCAGAAATTTTGTTTTCTAAGGTTCCATGTGTAATTCTTCTAAGATGTCTTCATTTTATTTGTGATCTAGTAGTGTGTATCCTGCAGTCCTCCAAAGGTATCTCATTTCAGCAGATCTAAGTCTCTGTATATCCTTCTGTTTCAACGACCATACTTCGCTACCATACAAAAGAGTTGGAAGAGCCAGTGTTTTATACACTTTTAATCTTGAATGCTTTTGGACTAACTGTGGCTTGAAGATAGAATTTATTAACCCTAAAATTCTTAAAAATTTAGATATGTTTGCATTTACATCCTTTTCTTCTTCATATGAGATATTGCATCCTAGATATGTAAAATTATTCACCTGCTCCAAAATTTTGTTGTCCAGTACAATTTTACTTCTGACAGGATCTACACCTTGAAATGCCATAATTTTTGTTTTTTTCTGTAGATATCTTCAATCCATATTCTTCTGTAATTTTGTTAAGTTCATACAGACCTTGCTGTAGATTATATTCTGAATTTGCTATTATTATTTGTAAGATTTTAGCAATAAATATGTCACTAAAAATTTCTTCCTTGTGCCGGTTTTATGAATACTCTCTACATCATAGGGAGGGAAAAATAATCGCTCTTTGCATAAAGACGGTTTCATGAATTCCGCCCTAAGTCTGCATATTTTTGTGGTTAAGTTTCAATGTCAAACTAATAACTATAGAGATAGGGAGTGTAATATTGGGAATGTTTACAATTTGCAGCGATGCATTTGTCATTAAATAATTCATTTACTATAACATTGTCTATCCATGAATCCGGAATCCAAAGCATGAAAAGTGTAATGTTGGTATCACATGCACACAGACACACACATGTATTGATTTGTAACACATTTAATAATATTAAGATATTTTGTTACAGTTGGCAGATCTGATTGAGCGAGATATAAAGATCCTTGCTGGCCTGGAGACTCTTGACAATGGAAAACCATTTTCAGCTGCACAAATAGACATGATAGTTTGTGTAAACACATTGCGTTACTATGCTGGATATTGTGACAAAATACATGGACATACCATCCCCGCTGGTGAGCAAATTGACAAGAGAATAGAATGATCATAATCTTAATGTTGTTTTGAGATGTTAATTACTTTTTTATATGCTGTATCCTTTAGCTTATTGTATTCCACAGCCTTGATCGTGAATTATTCTAATCCATGAAATTTAAAACATGTCTTACAACCATTAAGGGGAGATTAAAAGCCCTATCCTGACAATGTTAAAATGTAAAACTTTGAGACTCGTTTTCTGAGAAACTATTGACGTATAAATGTGAATTTTTTATTCTGTTCAGATACATGTTTAGTAAGTTTACTGAAGCACTTTTGAGTTACATTTCTTCTTACTTTTGGAAATATATGTATTTTTTTAAACTTCAATTTTTTTTTTAAATTTTTACAAGCTTTCATTTTAAAAAAAATGACCAATAATAGTAAGAACACCAAAGTGGTTCCATATCAATAGATGTAAGTACTATATATACTCAAAAATGTTCATACATTTACCTCGTGTAGTTTCTGAGAAAACGGGTCTTTTATATGAAAATTTTAGTTTGTCGAAAAAACCAGTTTAAGTAAAACGTTTGTTGTGTCAAATTAGTGATGCAGCCTTACTTTCAAAAATTTATTGAAAATACTTCAAATGAGCATATATCAATAATTTTGATATCAATTTTTGCAGAATATTTCAAACTATTTAAAAGTACAAAAAAAAAACAAATTTGAGAATTTTTTTACTAAAATAATCTTTTAATCTTCCCTTGGGTCACTAGATCTGTTCACAAATCAGTAATTGCCACATAGGACATTTCACAAAAATCATTTTTAAATAATATCTTAATTAAATGGATTAAACCTACAGCCAATATAAAATTTGGACTTACTTAGCTCCATAAATAGTTGTAAATCAGATTTTAAAATGTTGTGTCTTCGAAACATTTACTGTGAAAGCAAAATTTTTGTATTGTTTAGTTGTTTCTTGACTCACCTCATACTTCTTAACTCCCAAGCAGACTCGAGTTTCTTCACTTCATTTGTGACATTCTCAATGCTGTATTACATTCACAGGTTGTGAACCTCATAGTGTTATTTCCTACCTACATAACTTAATAAAATGTTTGTGTTTAGTATTAGATTTTTAAGGGTGTTTATCAAAGTATTATCTTTCCATGCAGATGGTCCAGTGTTTTCCTTCACAAGAAAGGAACCAGTTGGTGTTGTTGGTCAAATAATTCCTTGGAACTTCCCAGCTATGATGGCCTGCTGGAAAATAGCACCTGTGCTTGCTACAGGCTGCACTTCTGTTCTGAAACCTGCAGAGCAAACTCCTCTTACAGCACTACACATTGCAGGACTTATAAAAGAGGTACAAGTCTTGATTACTGTATCACTAAAACATTTTTTAATAATCTTCCCAAGATGTTTTCAGAGATACAGACTAAGGCCGCATGCAAATACATTAGTCTCTACTCAAATTACTTCCAATCACTGGTGAGCTGACTCACCGTGAGCAAGTGCAAAGATCGAAGTAGCTACCCACTAACTGGTCATGCATGAAAGTCATCGTTTTTGTAATATTGGCAAGAAATTGCCCAGAATTCTCAGCGATAAAACTACTTCCGTTATTTTCGTCTGCTAGATGAACGCATTTACGCTTGCGTCCTGCAAATAATACCGTATACAACGATGTCTGCATCGCGCAATATTACACCGATTCTCCTGTTCTTCCAGTTGTATTCTTTGGTAGACTCTATCAAATTCCTTTTCTCTGCATATACCGAAAACATGATCGAAGTCTTCAAAGTCCGACATCTTGGATAAAGCAGCAAGGTACGCAGCAAGGTTTCAAACTACATCAGTTACCATCGGTTCCCCACGATTCATTTCTCTCCTAAGTCACCTCGTCAGGTAGCTTACGAATTTCAACAATTATTATCGCATGAACAGTTTTCTGAGTAAGCAAAATCGTATTAGGATACAACTTTCTCAGCCGAGAACGCCTTTTACGGTCTAATGTGTTCATAGATTTGAGCCTAAGACTAGAAATTAATCATTTTTCTTGGCAGGAAAAATAATAATTAGTCAACAATGAGAAAGTTTTAAATCTTACAGGTTTTTGTATTGGTTACCTAAGTTCTGCAGCATCTGTTATCATTTTAGAGACATCCAATAAGAGTTACCGTATTTTACGGACTATAAGATGCACCTTTTTTTTTTTAAAAATTGCCTTCAAAATTCAGATGCATCTTATATTCAAAATTAATATAAAAATGTCCAGTGTTTGATTTAAAATTGCTGCCAGTCTTAAAAATGGCCATATATTCAATGCCATGGGAACCTATCTCTATCTGGCAATTATGGATTAACAGAGTGTGGGAGAGAAGGAAAGGTGCTTTATTGAAGAAGAGTTCTAGATCATTAATAGTGAGTCGAGAACATATTTTTAACGACTCACCTCATATAATTTCAAATTTCTTTCATACCGGCGGTTTCAGACAATATCTTGTCGCTCTTCAGTCATGGCTTCCACTGATGAAATTCAGTTTGGAAAAAAATATATATTATAAAAACCGTATTAGAACCATGAACTTCGAGATTCCAGACGAACCGAGCTTGATTACAAAATTCTTCAAAAATACAACAGATGGCAGTTTAGAAAATGATTAAATCAAAAGAACACCAGATGGCAGTTTAGAAAATAATTCCTTCAAAATAACAGCAGATGGCAGTTTGGATAATTACTGGCAAAAGAAAAAATTGACAGTCGTGAAAACAGCTGATGATGGTGACAATGGGTCGCCGATACAGCAGTGCTGTGTTTAAAAAATATAGCAGTATGAGGTAAGAAGAAATCATGATTCATTTAAATCTTATATAATTCTGTGAAAGAGAAATTGAGACAGGGAAATACAGAGCTTGCTGTTATTCTGAGACGACATGCTTCACAATTCAAACCTCTTGATGTCTTGATAAATAAACCATTTAAAGTGTATATGAGAGAGGAATAGGGGCAAGCCGTAGCATAGTGGTTAAGGCACTACACTACAAGCCAGAAGGTCGAGGGTTTGAGTCCTGGTCAGGTCAGGATTTTTAAACTTACCCAAACCTTCTGGTGGCACTTTGGCCCTGGGGTCGACTCAGCCTCTAATGGAAATGAGTACCAGACGCTTGTTATGGGGGTAAAGACGGCCGTCACACAGGGCTGACAACCTGGCTGACATCAAGTGCCGATTGTCCAGAAAAGTGGGAGCCTTAACCTCCTACTACCCCAAGGGCCTCCTGAGGCCTGTAGTGGGATCACTTTACCTTTATGAGAGAGGAATGGAACAAATGTATGATGAGTGAAACCCAACTGAATTCATGCTGAAGGGAGCTTTAAAACGACCTACAATCAAAAGCGTGTCAGTGGATAAAACAGTCGTGGTCTAGAGTGAGAGAATCTTTCAAGTGCGGCGTAAGTAACAGTCTCGATGTGAATGAAAACCATCTTATATATGAGGAGGACAACGATGGTAATGAAGAGGAAGAGGAAGAAGAAAGTTCAGATGACGATTTTCAGGGGATTTTAAAGGTCAGTTCAGTTTTATAAACTAAGATTTTTTTTTAAGTCTGTCTTTGCAATCTAATAATAAAAGTGGTAAAAATGTTTTTTTTTTAATTGCTTAAAAATTAAGGTGCGTCTTATAGTCCATAGCATCTTATAGTCCATAAAATATGGTATATCACATCAGGGCCTTTGGCTTTCTAGGCCAGTGCTCTACCACTGAGAAATTCCAATCTAAACCCAAATTTTTCTCTTCAAATATAATTTATCCTTCAGTGAGAAGTGTTAAATTAGTAATAAAAACATCAAAAGAATCTCTACTGGCTTTATAAAGTAATGTTAAATTCTCAATAAATATCTTCTTAAATAAGAAGCCACCATTTGTATGATCGGGCAAATGCTCATAGCATTCGGCAATCGGGAATTAACAGTGTAGAAGAGAAAAATTTGCATTTAGATTGGAGTTTCTCAGGTAGCTCATGGTAGAGCATTGGCCTATAAAGCCAAAGGTCCTGGGTTCAAAGCCAGTTTTAGCGTATAATTTTTCTCTTCAAATATAATCTTATATTTGTTTGTCTATGTATATGCGACTTTGATATGGATTATAATACAAAATATCTGGAAGAATCTTTATCATCGCCCCATCCTGATAAATATAATTTGATTTAATTATTGCATTTACTTACTTACTTACTTACTCACTGGCACTATCGAACCCGTAGGTTCATGGCCGCGCGGACATAAGCTCTCCATACATCCCTATCCTGAGCTAATGCTTTCCAAATCATTCCCTGTATAATCTACTTCCCTCAAATCATAGTTAATGTTATTCTCCCACCTCATTCCTGGTCTACCAACTGGACGTTTTCCCTCTGGCTTTCCTACAAGAAGCTTCCATGCAAGTCTTTCATTCCCCATACGTGCAACATGTCCTGCCCATCGCAGTCTACGAGACTTAACTGTTTTTATTATATCTGGCTTCCTATAAAGACCATGCAGTTCATTGTTATGTAGTCTTCTCCATTCACCTGTCTGTTCATCTCTCTTTGGTCCAAAAATTTTCCTAAGTACTTTATTCTCAAATACTTGTAATCTCCTTTCCTCCCTTAAAGTAAGAGTCCATGAATTATTGCATTTAATAAGCATATATGTCATATAGTTTGCTCTTGCGCTCAATTCAAGGCATGAAGTAGTCGTCAAAGATGTAATTAACATTCCTTCTAGAAATGATCTCGATACACAGTTAGGAACACCTGCAATTGTAAAGAAAGGGTTTTCCCCGGCATTACGTAATCTTTGCTGACTTCAGCATTTTAGTCAAATTGGTAATATATGTTCTCTCTCTTTCATATGGGAGGCAGTTATCAAATAGTAGTAGTCTAATGCCCATTAGCTTGGATGTGTTCCATTTGCTTTCTTGCTTCCCAATAGAGTCCTGCCAGAGTTCTTGTAGGTGACATCTTCAGAGCCTCACAGCTAGCAAGATGATCTTTGTTCATGGTAGTGTTATTGTCTTGGCACAGGATACAATTTGGAGAGTTGAAGATTCCAATTTTATGGAGGTGTGCTGCCAGGTAGTCATGGCCTGTTAACAGTCTGAATGTTGCTACTGCTTCATGTCTTGGTTGCTCAGGTATTAAGTTTTTATTCTGCGAGATAGCTGCCCATGGTTTCTCATTACTTTGTGATTTGAAGTGCTCCATCAGTTCTTTCTGGAAGTTTCTTTTAATTATAATTCTTGCAGAATGGTAGGGCAGGGATTGATTTGTTTTGCGGTTATCAAATATAAAAGTTTGTAATTGGATATCTTGGTATTTGCACATGACTCTGAAAGTTTTGGAGTTACCAACTTAATATTTATTTTATCGAATGTTCCAGAAAGTACCACCCCAATAGTTTATATATGCAGTGATTTCCTTTGTGTCTTCAGACGAGGGAAACATACAATGTGAGCAGCATCCGCGTACCTCGATCTCTGCAGTGGGGACATTGTGTAATTTCGAATCATTTATAGAAATTAACTTATTTTAAACAAAGTGCAACAGTGCAAAGTGACACCGTTTAATAATTAATAGAACTAACGGGAAATTACAATTTGTTAAATAATTATAGTGAAGTGCGATTTATTTGCTTTTATAAAATAAATATTTTTATTTCTATTATTCTCCTATGGATATATATTCGTTACAATCCTCTGGTTTCCTGCCATTCAAAGGGTCCTTGAACTGGGATCTGGCATTTCCAATATCCTTTATTTATTTTAGTAAATCTATTTTTCATATCTTGCATTTTATAATTATTGTTATTAATTATTGTAATCTGTCACTAGGCATTTACAAATTGGTTTGATTATAGGCTGGTATTCCTGCAGGAGTAATCAACATAGTTCCAGGCTATGGACCTACAGCGGGTGGAGCAATCACTGCACATCCAGATATTTCCAAAGTTGCGTTCACAGGATCTACTGAGGTAAAATCTAGACATCATTGCTGAAAGAATAGGAATATGTATTATGCAATACTGTATTTGTAATGGAGCATTGTTTACTTATATAAAACACCTCTGAAATAAAATTTATATTTTCCTTTTTTAATTTTTAGGTAGGTCGAATAATAATGGCAGATGCTGCAAAATCAAATTTGAAGAAAGTTTCTTTGGAACTTGGCGGAAAGAGTCCACTCGTCGTATTTGAAGATGCTGATAGTAAGTAATATAGGGATCTCTTCTTCTTCTTCCTTCCAAGTATTAGGCCAAGGCCTGTTACGATCCTATAGAAAATTTTCCCTCCAGCGTTTCATAGGACGGCCCAGTGATCTTCGTCCTCTTGGTATATAATTATAAACAGCTTTGGGGATCCGATTTATAGGGATCTTCTAATTCTATATATAAAAATATTCCTAGAAGGTCCTTAGGCTACCAGCTGGCTACTGGCCTCACATCCACATGTGTCAATCACAGAGGTAGATTATCATCTAGCCAGTGTAGGGGTGACATGTAGTCAGCATGTTGAGTCCCCCAGCTATTACAGCTGGGTTTTCTCAACCTGGAGCCACTACTTATTGTAGCTAACCAAATGCCTCACGATGCTGAGTGGGCACCGGTCCCATACTGGCCAAAATACCATGAGAAAAATTTCTTCCCCCATGGAGATTCGAACAAGCGCAAGTCCCATAGCTCTGTGCCAAGGTTTCCTGCCTTAACCACTCGGCTATGGCACGGGACTCTCTTCTAATTCTATAGATAACAACCTCATGGTCATATGGTCAGAACTTTTAACTACAGTACCTGAGGTCCTGGGTTCAATTCCCGGTCAGATCATAGGATTTTTAAAAAAGGAAATTGTTATCATCATCATCATCATCCATGTAAGTATTAGGCCGTGTGGCTCTCAAAGAGGAATTTTCCATCCAGTGCTTTTTGGACGTCCCAGCGATCTTTTGCCTGGGGGCAGTAGCGAATTATGGCTCTTGGAATTCTATGAGATGGCATTCGTTGAAGATGGGCTTTCCAGTTATTCTGGTAGTTTTGTATATGATGAAGAATGGGTTCTACATCCAACTCTTCCATAATTTCCTCATTTCTTTTATGGTCCCACTTTGTGTAGCCTGCTGTATGGTGCATAAATCGCATCTCATTTGCTGTTATTCTGTTTTCATCTCTTCTTTATATTGTCCATGCTTCACTACCATATCTTAATACTGGTCTTGCGAGAACCTTATAAAGCTGTAATCTTGTGTTCTTCTGTACTAAAGATGGTTTCATTATACTCTTAATTATTCCTGTTGTTTTTGTAAAATTTGTGATTTTCTTTGATATATCAGCTTCATCTTGAAATGTTAAATTATAACCCAAATAATTAAATTTGTTTACTCGTTCTAAAATTTCATCATCCAAAACAATTTTGCTAGGTATAGGGTATTTCCCACAAAAGGCCATCACTTTAGTTTTCTTTGTATTGCTTTCCATATTGTACCTTTTTGCAATTATATTAAAATTATGAAATTGTTCTCATGGTCTGGAATAAAGTTTAAGGACTCTTCTGGTGCTTCATTTTCATTTATCACCCAACATATCATTGAAGTAATATAACTCTGCCTCTCAGGTGCTCCAACCTCAGAAGTGGGTTTCAATTGCCAATACCAAGAGAGGGAATGCCAATAATATGGTTAAGACAATGTGGTGGCATTGGACAAAGGAATTTGATTAGACTATTTAACTCATGCCCCAAATGGGAGTCAATGACCAATCACATTTCAATGAATTTTGTTTTACAACCAATCACAGTCATGTTTTACCTTGCTCTTTATCAATTTCTCTTTATCAGCTCCTGCTTTTGTGATAAAGAAAGCTCCTCCTTTTTAATATTCTGAACAGATCAGAGCATTATTTTTCTCTAACAAATACATTGAATATAGCAAATAATGAACCGATTCCTTGATTTTACTGAGTTGTTTATTAAAAAAAATAATTGAATAACCTATAATGTTGATTATAATATTCAGTTTCATTATTTCTCCACTAGGTGCATTCTTACAATATTGCAATCCTATTTGGTAATAAATAATATGTTTTTAATACACAATTGATCTTCTTGGTGATACAATATTAAAATATATATACAGTCAATATGCCCATTTCACCAATAAATGTTTAAAATGGTCAACAAGTTTCTACAGCCAAGCTGTCATTCTCAAGACCAGATATGATCAAGTTGCAGTGAACATACATAACCTCACATTTCTGATTTGATTTCAAACATCGCCGTTTACATAAATATATAAATATTTTAAAATACCTAAATTAGCTAAACCAGTAACTATATTTAAATAATGATTTTTGAGCAAACAGCTTAATTTTATTCGTTAAATAGTCTTAACAAATGCCACTCATGATTTTCAAATCCTCTAGATAAATTGGAAATCACTCGTGGCATTACTTATGATAATGATTTCATTGTATTATGATTGTTTCATTGTTTTTAACCCATTTCAATTAACTTTATCTATCAGTGGAATTTATTTGTTTGCATTATTTGGTCTTAAATTTATTTCAACAAAACATAATAATTTTAGTTGACCAAGCTGTGGAGCTGGCCCATACAGCCGTGTTTATTAACCAAGGAGAAGTGTGCTGTGCTGGAACCAGAACATTCGTCCATGAATCTATTTATGATGAATTCGTGAAAAAAGCTACAATTAGAGCGCAGAATAGAAAAGTTGGAGATCCTTTTACTGAAGGAGTTGAGCAAGGACCTCAGGTAAATAAAATATTGGTTTTTTATAAGGGCATGGTTGAAAAGGAATTATACAGGGTGAGTTTTAATTACACCGACAAACTATAGGGACTGATTCCTGACTGTAAATGGAGGAAAAAATGTCCCATGAATAAGTGTCCATAAATGCATCATTGCCACGGTAGATGGCACTGACGAATGGCATTATTCTCTTGGCCTTGTTGTATGGCCTGCCAGGTCACTCGACTTACACCCCCTGGATTTTTACCGCTGGAGGCATCTAAAAAGTGTTGTGTATGCTTAACCAGTTCCTGATGTGCATACCATTCAACAGTGTGTCCACATCGCCTGTGACGCTATTCGGAGAGAGGCCGGATGCGAAAGAGGAATCCATGATATGACATGTGAATGCTTGCATTGCATCCCATGGAACATTTGTTGTGACATGGATGCGATTTTGCTATGTACTGTTTGCTGGGATGATTTGTTGTCGTTGCACGCACATCTTTCATTTCCAGACACATGTTTATAGGACCCTTTTTCCTTCATTTCCAGTCAGGAATCAGTCCCTGAAATTTGTCGGTGTAATTACCATTCACCCTGTATATGCTAAGTGCTCTGAGGTCCCATGAATATTATTAATAAATCTGCCACCTCAATAAAGACTTGGTTCCAATACTGAAGCTCACATACATATGGATTATAGTGTTTATAAGATATATCTAATAACATGGCATATAATTGATTGCGTAAATAAATGAGAACCTAAGAACTTGTAAATTATAATTATTAATCTCAAGCAGAGTGGCTATGGCTGGGCCCTTGTTCATAGACGTGTTTCATTTCTCTTAATGAGCAAGCTACTAGACAAAGCACATAGACAAATAGTCAGCATAATCTAGAAGGATTCAAGCTATGACTATATAAGCTGAACACCAGTGGCGTGCGGTGGTCAGAGCATTTACCCCAACTGTATGACGGAAATGTGATTCATAGTTTATATAAAAACTTTTATTCCGAATTATTCACTTTACGAATTGTATGATACTAAAATGCCTTCTAATTTTTTTTGTTAGATCTGGGAAATCTGGAGTTGGCCTATCTTGGTGCACGAGGTCATTTTTCTCGTTGAAAGTTCTGCACAAAAATGGTCTTGTTTGTAAATTATACAGTCACTTACATTCATATTTACTAAATTGACAAATCACATTTATCAGTAACACTTTAAAACTCGTAAAAACATATTAATAATGATGATCTTGAAGAAGATTTTTGGAAGGGGAATGCGGTGAAATGATGTAAGTGTAGACGTGTTTTTTCTTAGAACAATGTCAGTGCTATAAGGGCACAGATTCGTTGGTCCAAATATATTATTCAACTGTTTGTATGTGGAACCAAGACAAAAGACAGAACCTTACATTTTGTTAGGCTATGTTACAATTTTAACATTTAGCACATAAAAATTCTAGTCTTTTTAAAAATAAAAAATAAACAAACTTAAGTTTTTAACAGATATACGTTTCAGGATAATGTGGGTTAATTTTTATTTGTGTAGCTAATTTTTTCAACTTATTACAGAATTTTTACAAGTCAAATCGAAAACTTTTAATATCCATACTTAAATATTTTGTGTATATTTTTAGGTTGATGATGATATGTTCAATAAAGTACTTGGTCTTATTGAAAAAGGAAAATCAGAAGGAGCCAAGTTGGAATGTGGAGGTGAAAGAATTGGCCAAGAAGGATATTTCATAAAACCAACTGTTTTCTCAGATGTTAAAGATGACATGACAATTGCAAAAGAAGAGGTAAGTTATTATAAAATTGAACTTTTCTAGAGAGTTCTTTGGACTTGAGGTTTTTCCAACTGAGTTGTAGTTTGACTAATGATGAAGACAAGACCTTTGAAACTCGTATCACGAAAACATGAAACTTTGAGGTGAGATGTAGACATTTTATCCAATTCAATTTATAAATTGTAAATTACCTCATAGTTATATTCGAAGAGAAAAATTTTTGCCTAGACCGAGACTCGAACCTGGGACCTTTAGCTTGCCGGGCCAAATGCTCTGCCAACTGAGCTACCGAGTTGAGTTGCGATCTAGATGCAAATTTTTCTCTTATATAAATTGTAATTCCCTTGCGCCAAATGCTTTGAAACCTTTGCTTCTATGTTTGCAAATGGCGGGTTCTTAGTTAAGAAGACATTTATTGGGAATTTAACACTACTTTATAAAGCCAGTTGGGCTTGTATTGATGTTTTTATTATTAATTTAACACTTCTCATTGAAGGATAAATTATATTTGAAGAGAAAAATTTTTGCCTAGACCGAGATTCGAACCCGGAACCTTTGGCTTGCCGGGCCAAATGCTCTACCAACTAATCCACTGAGGTGAGTTGGCAATCTAGATGCAAATTTTTCTCTTATATACGTTGTAATTCCCTCACGCCAAATACTTTGAAACCTTTGTTACTATCTTTGCAAATGGCGGCTTCTTAGTTAAGAAGACATTTATTGGGAATTTAACATTACTTTATAAAGCCAGTAGGACTTCTATTGATGTTTTTTCAGTCTAGGCGAAAATTTTTCTCTTCAAAAATAATTTATCCTTCAGTGAGAAGTGTTAAATCAATAATAAAAACATAAATTAATTTATTTTCTTCATTTTAGGACAGACAGTTGAGACAAAAGCCTGAAAAGCAACTTTACATTAATGAATAATTGAGAAATGTAATGTTTCAGATTATATTATTTTTAGTCTGATCATCTTACCTCAATATTAATGTCTTGGACATGTTTCAAAACAATTCTGTTTTATCGTGTTCAAGAACAAATCAACATTAATATTGAGGTAAGATGATCAGACTAAAAATAATATAATTAAAATAATTAAATAAAAATAAAACTTAGTTTTATTTGATTTTCATATTTATTATATAATTCAGTGACAGCTGTTTCGGTACACTGTACCTTCTTCAGACATGTTAACAAATTATGAATTGTGTTCCAACTGATCTAAGCAACAATACAACAATATTTATTTAAATTTTTAAATTTAACAAAGGGGATTCATTCAAATCAAGTTGAGAATTTAACAGTTTATTACTACTTTTAAATTTATTTATTTCTACAGCCTCCAAAAGATCTAACTTCTTACCCTTATCACAAATATGTAAAATTTCAAAATTTGGATCAAAACAATGATTAAATTGGAATTGGTATCATTGTTTCGATCCAAATTTTGAAATTTTACATATTTGTGATAAGGGTAAGAAGTTAGATCTTTTGGAGGCTGTAGAAATTAATAAATTTAAAAGTAGTAAAAAACTGTTAAATTCTCAACTTGATTTGAATGAATCCCCTTTGTTAAATTAAAAAATTTAAATAATATTGTTGTATTGTTGCTTAGATCAGTTGGAACACAATTCATAATTTGTTAACATGTCTGAAGAAGGTACAGTGTACCGAAACAGCTGTCACTGAATTATATAATAAATATGAAAATCAAATAAAACTATGTTTTATTTTTATTTAATTAATAAATATGGATTTTCATCAAGTAAACACCAACTCAATTGATTATGATTAATTAAAATAACCTCAAAATATCACTTCCTAAAATTAAATATTAATGTTTCAGATATTTGGACCTGTACAGTGCATAATAAAATTCAAAACATTGGAGGAAGCAATTGAAAGAGCAAATAAAACAAGTTATGGTCTTGCATCTGGAATTGTTACTAAAGATCTTAATACCGCTCTGCTGTTTGCACAGTCGGCAGAGGCTGGTTCTGTTTGGTGAGTTCTATTAAGGGTAAAAGCACAATTTGAAATTAAATGTTATCACACTACATTAAAAGTAGGAATAGAAATATGTATCATGTCTTATTAGAAATATATTTTTTTCAGGGTGAATTGTTATAATTATATTGTACCACAAACTCCATTCGGAGGGTACAAACAATCAGGACTTGGACGAGAAATGTAAGTACTATAAATTTCTTTCACATAATGAATCCAACTTAATTTATACTTTTGTATGGTATTAGAGTGTTTTTATCTATCACCCCTTCATGGTACCATTTGTACAGAGTCGGTTAAGATCTATATCGCCTATATGGTTGGTTGGTTGGTATCTAATGTCGAGCACTTGATAATGAAATCATTTGCTCTCTTGCACTCCAATATTTAGCAGAAAGGCTGGTCTTTTTCCAAGGCTTCATGTTTGTATTGGAGTACAATAAACTAGTTGTAACCGAGTAGGCACCACATGTGGTGATAACGTCAGCCATAGAGAGAAAGTAGGTATAGGAACGAAGGAGAAATGAACCCCTAGGCTTCGAATACTCTAATACCATCAGGGTCGAAAGAAACAAGAGGTCAATCAAGGGAGGCTGGATAGAAAAGTTGAAAGAGGGAATTCGTATGGGAAGAAGAAGTAATACCAATTCGGTCAAAAAAGAAAAACTCACCAAGCTGACCAGTGCTTATTGGTGAGTAGCCCTTCCCTTTCGTTCATCATGCATAAGCATGATTACTAACAGCTGCACCACGAGAAGGTGAGGGATTGGACACTAGGTTACTGTCCAGGTCGGTTCCTTTAAGCCTTCGATGGAAGGAATTAAAGGGTCTCCTCTCTGTTAAAGACAGTAGCCTTTCTGCAGCCACTATTGAACGCCTTTAATTTAGTTTACTCTTGCTCAATATATTATATCACAGATACGATTATAGCTGAATGTAAACAAGGAATAAATAGAGAACCGATAAACATAACTAGTTAATGAATTAAATTTGAAGAGAAAAATTTTCGCCTAGACCGGGACTCGAACCCGGGACCCTTGGCTTTCCGGGCCAAGTGCTCTACCAACTGAGCTACCGAGGTGAGTTACGATCTAGACGCAAATTTTTCTCTTATATACGTTGTAATTCCCTATCGCCAAATGCTTTTGAAACCATTGTTTCTATCTTTGCAAATGGCGGCTTCTTAGTTAAGAAGACATTTATTGGGAATTTAACATTACTTTATAAAGCTAGTAAAGCTTCTAATGATGTTTTTATTATTGATTTAACATTTCTCAATGAAAGATAAATTATATTTGAAGAGAAAAATTTTCGCCTAGACCGGGACCCTTGGCTTTCCGGGCCAAGTGCTCTACCAACTGAGCTACCGAGGCGAGTTACGATCTAGATGCAAATTTTTCTCTTATATACGTTGTAATTCCCTATCGCCAAATGCTTTTGAAACCATTGCTTCTATCTTTGCAAATCTTTCCATTAGATACTTCCTTTAACATCTTTGAGATTTTGTAAACGACATTGTATAATTTCATTGAGATAATTTTGAGATTTTTTTACAGGGGTGAGGAATCGCTGAATGAATATTTGGAAACAAAGACAGTTACAATTCAAATGCCATACAAAATCTAAGACAGTTGCTGAATGGAAGCATTGATGAAGACTTCTGCCATATGATCTGTAAAAGAGGAAATGAAAATTGATGTTTATTATTAAATGTTTATTTGTTCATTTGAATAATATATAAATGTCTTAAAAGTGAAAATCAAAAAAAGTTTTTTTACAAAGCAGAAATATCTAATTGTATTATTTTACAATCTTCTTGAAACTTCTTCTTTTGAGGGTCAAATTTTTTATGAGTCGCCAAAGTGCCAGTATCCATCCCATAATTAGGTATTTGTGTCTCCGGTTCCAAAAATACTGTATTATTTGATCGTCCATCTTGTCAATGATCATCCTTGATTCCTCTGTACTTTGGTTTTGTAAATAATTCCTATTTTGCTATATTATATATTAGTTGCAGTTTAAATGTTCCTTCCGTTTTGCCCTATATTCAACTAACGGGCTTCCAATATAAAACCGGACTGGCCTCATGGAGTTTCACCCGGCACGCAGTGCTGTCTCTTCCTCCCGCAATTCACCCTGCCTGCCACCCGTCCTTGAACTGTTTCTTACCTTATAGAAAATGCTGGAAATGTTGTCCTCCCGCACACGTGCTATGGGATCACCTTGGTTTAGACAATGAACACGTGTACACTTGTAAGGTTTGAGTTTTAACAATTTTGTTGCTGTATGTGCAGAAGATACTGAAATCCCAACTTGTTGTGCTAATTTTGGTAATGATTTTTGTGGTGAACGTTCCAAATTTTCGCCAATTTCGTCTAATTTTTCTTCGGTGAGAACCGTATGCCTTTGCGTGTGTTTCTTATTTTGTACTGAACCAGTGGTCTCAAATTTAGTCACAAGATCGTGGATTGTTGATCTGGAAGGAGGTAATTGTCCAGGGAAGTTCCGAATAAATTCCTTGTGAACGCGACGAGCTGATTCGTATTTATAATAACATTTACACACATAAATGCGCTGCTCTAATGTCAGCTGACGTCTCATCTTGTCGAACGATAGTAAACTGACTAGTTCAAGGACGAGCGGCTGGCAGAGTGAAATGCGGACGAGGAGAGAGCGCTGCCTGACGGGTGAAAACCCGGAGGCCGGTCCGGGTTTATATTGGAAGCCCGGTATTTTTCATTAAAGTTAAATATGTTCAATTCTTGCCTCATTTCATCATTAAGGTTCGGGGTTCGATTCCCGGTTCAGGCATAAATTTTCTCTTTACCATTTGATTACAATAATTTAGTAGTGTACTTTAATATACTTATTTCAATCATAGTAACAGCTTTAGCTTCTTAATATTAATTTAATAATTTATTATCTTATCCATTAATTTACTGACGCTGCTCTCAGAAATGTAATTTCAGCAGCTTGTATTCAGAGGCAGTCCTTTATAGTAAAGTAAAATATTCCCACTACAGGCCTCAGGAAGCCCTTGGGGTCGTAGGAGGTTAAGGTTCCCACTTTTTCTACACAATCGGCACTTGATGTCAGCCGGGTTCTCAGCCCTGCGTGACGGCCGCCTTTACCCCCAGAACAAGCGTCTGGTACTCATTTCCGTTAGAGGCTGAGTCGACCCCAGGGCCATAGTGCTGCCAGAAGGTTTGGGTCAGTTTAAAAATCCTGACCCCACCGGGACTTGAACCCTCGACCTTCTGGCTTGTAGCGCAGTGCCTTAACCACTACGCTATGGCGTGCGTCCTTTATAGTTAATGTCCAATGATTCACTTCCATACAGAAATGTGATTATGTTTTAATATTTTAACAGAGATTCTCGGTAAGTTTTCCTTTTTAAATTCTTAAAATTGTGCCACACATGTTTTGAAATGCTGAAATTTTCATTCTAATTCAAAGTTAAAATTATAGCTTATTTGATATCCCAAATAATTGAATGCATGAACTTGTTCAATTGGTATATTATTGTGACTATTTAACTCATGCCCCAAATGGGACTCAATGGCCAATCACGTTTCAATGATTTCTGTTTTACAACCAATCAGAGTCGTGTTTCACAAAATATTTATCAGTGTTATAATTACCATATTAAAGAAAGCTCCTCCTTTTTAATATTCTGAACAGGTCTGACCATTATTTTGCAGTGACTGAGCCTATGAGAAATACGGCTACCAGATTGTATATATAGTGCATGAATGTCAACACATGCCGCATGCGGGAGTTAATATAGAAACATTTGTAGCAATTGATTATACCACCAAAAAAAGAAACCACTGTTTGCACTTTCTTAAATGTATTTTTTCCCAGGTAACAATCCAGAAAAATATAATTGTCATATTTACATCATACGACATCAGAAATGAATTAATATACAGTTTGATGTGTTTCATTTTTTCTCCACTAGAGAGCATTCTTACAATATTGCATTCCTTTGGCAATAAACAGTATGATCTGGTTGCAGTGATAAACAAAAGAAGCAGATGAAGCGTACCTATCACTTCTCATTTGTTTTCAAACATCGCCGTTTACATTAAATATATCAATATTTTAAAATAACTATATTTAAATAATGATTTGTGAATAAACAGCTTAATTTTATTCGTTAAATAGTCCTAACAAATGCCACTCTTGATTTCCTCACTTCGTGAGTCGTGAATTTATCGATAATTTGGAAATCACTGATGGCATTACTTATGAAGAATTTTGCCTCTAATTGGACATTTCTCACAGAAAAATATCAACTTAGTTGTCTTAGATGAAATTTATAAAATATACTTTTTTATTACATAATCTACTTTATAAAATATTTATTTGTAAAAAATGCTCTGATCCAGATTAAGGGCCTCGTGATCAGCCTATAAAAGAGTTGATAATATTAAATCTCTTAATCTAAATCCTACATCCTTATCTGCTTTCCATATCCTAATTGCACCGTCCATATAAATATTAAAAAGTACATGAGATAGCAAACAACCTTGATGTAAACCTTTATTTTTTGCTATATCATTTTTTTACTTAGTTGGTTATTGATATATGGACTGTAAATTCCAAATTAGTCAAAATTCAATCTACAGAAATTTATTTTTTAAGAATATCTGCATTTCTATAGTAATTCTGCCCGAAGGCAGGTCCTTCACTGCAATCATAGCATTTTCATGCTATGCTTGCAGCTTTATTAGGGAATTGTAGGTGTGGTAGCTTCCCGTTGCTTTCCACACCGGTGAAGGATGATGATAAGAATGATAAGGATGATAATGATGATGATGGCCATATGATTTCAGGGACCGTTTGAGCCTTAAAGTTTTCCTGACATTTGTCTTATAGGTGATGAAAACCTCACCCAGAAAAACTGCCCTCACCGGGGATTGAACCTGGGCCCGCTGCGTGACAAGGCAGCACGCTACCTCGAGACCACAGCTGTGGGCTGATGGTCTAAATTAGGATCAGAAACAGTCTTATCCGAGAAAAAATTAACTTTAATGAAACAATTTTAAAATTTGTGGGAAATAAACAATTACAGTGGTTTGGAAAGAGGATGAATGAAGATAGATTGTCAGTTTGGAGCGGATTCCAAATCAGAGGAAAAGAAGACATGAAATTATGAATTTGATGAAGGATGGGAGATTGCAGGTGGTGAATGGAAGGGTAGAGATGAATGGAAGAAGAGAATCAAAACTTATTATTGGGCATAGAAAGATGTGTGTACATTTAAAACCTGTCATATAATAATAATTGGTTATTATTTTCTATTTGTAAATTGGCACCAAACTTTTGATAACTTGTTAGATGTAATTGAATTCCTGATCTTTATAATATCCCATAATTTTGACGTATTAATAGGCCAAACAAGAAAGGTATTCTCCAAAAAATCAGGAAATCTGACCAATAGGATTAGGAATTTACATATACGCCTTAAATTAAAAATCGATCATGCAGCCGTCATGTTTGTTTTCACGCAATGTAACTAGATTGTGTGCAATTTAATTAATAAGAGGCATACGTTCCATAAACCTGCAAAATTCGAGTCACTGATTAATTTGCTTATTTACTCAGTTCCAATAATTTTTTTTTTAATGCTGAGGTAAGTTATCTACAATATAAAATATTTTACTTACCGCAATTAGTCTTGTTCTGTATGATCAATAGACTTCGGATTTTGGGTTTTATCAAAACAAGAATGTGGTAGGGACGGATTTCTTTTTGGAGGCTGAGTCGATCCCAGGATCATGTGCTGACAGAAGGTTTATATAAGCTTAAAAATTCTTACCTCATCGTGACATGATATATGTGTGATAAAATCAAATATTTCCTACCTCTCCTCATATAGCAATATTAATATATTTAATTATTTATGAAAATAATATTAAGAATAACAAATATTTTTATTTGTTTTGTTTTAAATATTGTATAATCGTAAAATTAGTTTTCTATATCTCATTATTTTCCTTTGTTTTTTATATACACTAGACAGGGACAATTTAATATGTCTTGCTTGTATACATTTTATTATTAGTTTTAGTCTTAATTTTAACTAATATTAACTGGTTGTATTATAGATCGTAATATATTAGGTATTATCTTTTGATCAAATTTTTACTTAGTGTTTAATATTAGAGTTAATTAAGATTGTTATATTCTGATGTAATATATGTTTGTTCTGGTGAGTGGAAGAGAAGGCCACATGGCTTTAACTCCACCAGGCTAAATAAATCTAAATCTAAAACTAAGCACGCAGGCCACTCCACCACGACAAGGTAAGGATACCATGGAGGGATTTATATATAATAATTATAATGAATAATATATAATAAAATTGCAGTATAAATTGCATATAAATCTTCTAAGTAGATCACGATTTCGAGACCATAACGGTCTCATCTTGAGTACAATCTTGGCGACTGATGTTATGTCGATCAGAAGAAACACTTCTTCCCTCTGTTGGTGGACCTGATCCAGAGGTGTTAGAAAATGCTATGATTGCGGTAAATAGAACAGTAACTTCTAACAAAGGTGAGGCAAAGGCTGTTACGACATTGTGAATAGATAGATAGAAATAATGTAAAAACATGATAATACTTTGTAATCAATACATATATTTTCTACAGTTAATTGTATGCTCGGCAGATAGTACTCTGTGAGGTCTCCTACCTAGGGTTACACGTAATGTTGCTCGTAGTTAGGCATTCGTTCATCATGGACTAAAGCTAGAGAACCTTGATTAAAAATCTCCTGGTCCTCCAGGTTGGGGGTTGATGCATCAGGCTAGTACCCTGTTCGTTTGAAAAAATGTACAATGATAAAAATCCTAAGAATGGACAATAGATTAATTGGACGCGGTAATGTGTTGTGAAACCTGCTAAATAAATAAAAATATTAAATGTATTTATTTATTATTGTATTTATTTGTAATAAATTTATTTATTTATTATTTGGAAGTTTGGCATGGGAAGACGGGCAGCAGCTGTAAAAACCCAAAGATAACTAACTCACTGGCTCTATCAAACCCGTGGGTTCATGGCCGCGCGGACATAAGCTCTCCACATTTCCCTATCCTGAGATGTTTTCCAATCATCCCCTGTATAATCTACTTCTCTCAAATCATGGATAATGTTATTCTTCCACCTCATTCTTCGTCTAACAATTGAGCGTTATCCCTCTGGTTTTCCTACAAGAAGCTTCCATACACGTCTTTCATTCCCCATTCGTGCCACATGTCCTGCCCATCGCAGTCTACGAGACCTAACTTTTCTAATTATATTTGGCTTCCTAGGCCATATAGTTCACTGTTATGTAATCTTCTCCATTCACCTGTCTGTTTTTGGCCCAAACATTTTCCTTCTTCTTGTATCTTGTAAGCCCATGTTTCCCTTAACAGAGATTTAGGCGCTCTCCCCCTACAGGGAAGAATTTGAACCATACTAATTTAGTTACACTTGTTTTCTTATAGATATCATTTGAGTGGTCCGTTGTCAGCGTTCCACCTCATACTGACATCTAGGAAACCAAGGTAGTACTAGGACGGGAAAATTCGGTAAATTTTGCTTAGAGGCCTTTTCATTCAGGCTTAAGGATCTTCTACGAGCCTGAAAATCTTCAGATTCGGGACGGGACCCACTGCTTAAAGTCCCTCCCGGAGGACTTGCTCCTTGGATTTTTCCATCCTAAAAAATCCATCGACCCCGGCCTGGTTTGAACCCCCGACTCTCGGGACCAGAGGCAAGGAGCATAACCACTAGCCTCAAGTTCTCAAATAATCGTAATCTTCTTTCATCTCTTAAAGTAAGAATTCATGTTTCGCATCCATATACTATAACAAGGAGAATAACTGTTTTATATAATACATTATTTATTTATTTTTTCAAACTATACTCCAGACGTGTTGTGAGAGCTAGTAAATAAATTGTATGACCTTCAAATGAATGTCTTTACCTTGGCTGTGAAGTTACGTTGGGCATGATTTACAGTACCTGCGTCACTTTTGCATGTCTGTGCTATCTTACCAAGACACGACCTGACCAGCGAGAATATAAAACTATTATATTACATACACATTTTCTTGATAACATAGTGTCATGGAGGGTATAAGCTCAATGCCAAGGCACTTCCAAGACTTCATGATGATTTAAGACAAGACACATCCACACTAAACAATGCAAATATATAAAGTAACTCCAATGGCCAAATGGTGTTCACGGTCTATTGGATCCCTACAAGTTTCCCGACTTTTTTCCTTACAGGTGTAAAAAGAAAAAAAAAGAACGCTGGAAGCATGTCTTTGAGCAATAGTTTTATCAGCGATCTCAGATTACGAGTATCTGATAATAAAGTTCTTAGGAACATTTTTGGTCCCGCGCCGTAGCCGAGCGGTTAAGGTAGGAAGCCTTGGCGCAGAGCTACGGGACTTGCGCTGGTTCGAGTCTCCATGGGGGAAGACATTTTCTCATGGTATTTCGGCCAGTATGGGACCGGTGCCCACCCAGCATCGTGAGGCAATTGGGTAGCTACAGTAAGTAGCGGCTCCAGGTTGAGGAACCAGCTATAACGGCTGGGGGACTCGACATGCTAACCACATGTCACCCCTACACTGGCTGTTACCTCTGTGATTGACACATGTGGATGTGAAGGGCCAGCAGCCGGCTGGTAAAAGGGCAACCGCTGAAAAGTGGAAAGACCCTCAATCGGAGGAACATTTTTGGACCAAAGAGAGATGAATGCAGAAGACTACATAACAATGAACTACATGGTCTTTATATGAAGCCAGACATAATAAGAGTCGGCCGCGGTGGTCTAGTGGTTATGCTCCTTGCCTCTGGTCCCAAGGGTCGTGGGTTCAAACCCGGCCGGGGTCGATGGATTTTTTAGGACGGAAAAATCCAAGGAGCAAGTCCTCCGGGAGGGACTTTAAGCCGTGGGTCCTGAGTCTGGAGATTTTCAGGCTCGTAAAAAATCCTTAAGCCTGAATGAAAAGGCATCTAAGCAAAATTTACCGAATATTCCCGTCCTAGTAATACCTTGGTTTCCTAGATGTCAGTATGAGGCGGAACGCTGACCACGGACCACTCAAAATGACATCTATGCGAAAACAAGTGTAACTAAATTAGTATGGTTCAAATTCTTCCCTGTAGAGGGAGAGCGCCTAAATCTCTGTAAAGGGAAAACATAGGCTTACAAAAACAATTTCCTTTATTAATGTTACGAACTGTTGGTTTTCTTAGGGCTTAAAGGACCTTCGGGACTTGGAATTTTGGTAGCATAAGGTTCTAGCCGAGCGTTAGTATGTGGATGTATTAGTTATAAAGGCATACGTGTTTTTGAACATAAATAAATGGATTCTTAATTTTAACTATTTTATTTCTAGAGTATAATGATTACAATAACCCTAAGTATTCTAACCCTAAATAACTAATCTAAGCTTATATTAAGAAAACCTACATTCTAACTTTCTTGAGATTCGAGAGAGGGAGATGTGGGTTTAAGAATCTACCCTAATTTACATTCTAATAATTATCTAATAACTCTTACTTAGAAATATAGTATTACACTATTTAAGATACTTGACTCCCTTTCTAATTGTCCTAGGTACATTTTATTAAGCAAAATGGTATGCAGATTTACCTATCAGCTCACTGCTTCAACAGACACGAGTCCCATATTTTGCAAGGTTTATATACTAAGCTTCTGCACCTCCAGCTATAACTAACTGTACTAACATTCCTATAGTCTAAATGCAGAGATTTAGAGTTGCAATCCTTTGTTCCTGCCATAATCAAAATTCTATCCTGAAATATAATATGTCTAAATGCTTTATATTTCATCAACTGTTTTTTATATGGAATAATTAAAATAATTTATGAAATAACTAAAATATCTATGTGTTCGTAACAATTAATTTCACAATAAAGGAGCTTTTAAATTAAAATGGTCCACCGCTGTGGTCTCGAGGTAGCGTGCTGCCTTGTCACGCAGCTGGCCCGAGTTCGATCCCCGGTCGGGACAGATTTTCTGGGTGAAGTTTTTATCGGGGGTTTTCCTCACCTGTAAGACAAATGTCAGGAAAACTTTAAGGCCTTAACGGTCTCCGAAATCATATAGCCATCGCAATCATCATCATTCATATTCATCTTAGATTAAGCTTAGGATTAGGGACTCTCCTGGCGCACCACTATCATCATCATCACCCTTCATATCATCGGGGCAACGTAACCCCGCCACCAGGAATGTCGAAAGACAACCTGGGGTATTTGCAAAAAAAAAAAATGATCCCACAATATTCCATTGAGGCAAGCAATTGAAAGTTTTCCTTTATTATTTCTGTTTTATTTGCTCTTCATAACTTCCATTTTTATTTATTTTAATGCCTAAATATGTGATAACTGATAAGGTACTGTTTTATATTTCTTAAAATTTTAACATAGTAACTTCAACGGAGTTTTGTAAAATATTTTAAAAATCTTGGAGAAGAAGAAGAAGTTATTACATTGCACGGAAATTACTAGTTTAAACTGAAATTACTTGTAAAATTACATAATCGCACAAAGCGTGATTACATAAATCTTATCAGTACGCTATTTCAGAGTTGAGTTTGTTTTCTTACTTGCTTTTCCATGATTGGTTATTAGCCCACTTTTTACTATTCCGTGATCTTGACTCTGAAAACACGACTTTCTCCTTCTTTATTATCTTTCGTGACCTTTGAACTACCCTGTCACAATGAGAAGCGTTCTCGAGTTGGAAGGATATTTACGTTTCTGACACAAGCTTCACATGCTTTGACATTAAGTTACATGCTATCCGGTATTGTTAGACTGAACGTCGAATTATTTTTAAAAGGGATAATATGTCTAGAACATTGGCACGAATATATTTATTTAAGTGTTATAACATTTTAGGTACGTAAATTTTATCATTATGCTTATTTATATATTAAGATTAGATAGTAAAGTAAAGTGATTCCACGACAGGCCTCAGGAGGCCCTTGTGGTAGTAGGAGGTTAAGGCTCCCACTTTTTCTAGACAATCGGCACTTGATGTCAGCCGGATTATCAGCCCTGCGTGACGGTCGCCTTTACCCCCAGAACAATCATCTGGTACTCATTTCCGTTAGAGAGTGAGTCGACCCCAGGACCATAGTACTCTCGGGAAAAATTCGACCATCAGGAGTAGGGGGTTTACCTAAAAAAATTATGAATATCTGTAGGGACGGCTAGTGACAGGCGAGGGAAATTTTGAGGAAGTGGCTGAATTCAAATACCTAGGAACAATAATCACACATAGGAATGAGATGCACAAAGAAATTAAACATAGGCTCAATTCTGGAAATGCGTGCTATTATGCATTGCAGAGACTCTTGATGTCCCAACTCCTTTCAAAAAACGTTAAACTGAAAATATATAAAACAATTATTCTACCAGTTATATTATATGGATGCGAAACATGGACTCTTACTTTAAGGGAGGAATGAGATTACAAGTATTTGAGAATAAAGTACCTAGGAAAATGTTTGGACCAAAGAGAGATGAACAGACAGGTGAATGGAGAAGAAGACTACATAACAATGAACTACATGGTCTTTATAGGAAGCCAGATATAATAAGAACAGTTAAGTCTCATAAAATGCAATGTGCAGGACATGTTGCGCGTATGGGGAATGAAAGACGTGCATGGAAGCTTCTTGTAGGAAAGCCAGAGAGAAAACGCCCAGTTGGTAGACCAAGAATGAGATGGGAAAACAACATTAACTATGATTTGAAGGAAGTATATTATACAGGGAATGATTGGAAAGCATTAGCTCAGGATATGGATGTATGGAGAACCTATGTCCGCTAGGCCATGAACCTACGGGTTCGATACTGGCAGTAAGTAGGCATCCATGTTTATTTTCTCGTATCGTAACTGAATGCACTAGATTTAATTAACTAAATTAAGATATATTCTGTAAACCAACAAAATCGGATCATAAATTCGTTTAGTTTGTGCTTAGTTCCTGCGGTAACTAGTCATTTGTGCTACAATCCCCGAATTCTCTGACAAGCTATATTGAATGGACGATGAAATATATTAAGAAAGTTATAGAGGATATTTTCGTGTTCTGATCAAAATGTTAGCAACTCTCTGTGTTTTAAGAATTCCGCTTCTCGTTGTTCTGCTGTATCACGCTAGATGTCGGGAGTTACGATGTCAATAATACTACTCCCACTTACGTACACAGCTCCATCTATTTACCTAATTTTTTTTAAGCAGGGCAGAAGATCGTTCAGTTGCATTCAACGAGCTTCAGTACCACTTCCTCAGAGACAATAATTCGGAATTTATCAATGGCGAACGTAACTCCAGAAATTAAATACACTAAGGTAAGAAAATTAATTTTAATAAAACGTCAGATTTCAGTGAGTGTATCGAATTTCACAGATGTAATATTTTTCTGTAGAGATTGTGTTGTGGTCCTACCGGGAACTATCACGATTAGATTGTGTAATGTTTAATCTTGCCTGGATAAGGAGACAGAGAGAATGTTTTACAATAATGAACTTTAACAGCTCAAAGGAAACTTTTTATTGTATCATTATTTAGTTCCTACAACATAAATGATTTATGTTTATATAGATTTTATATATTGCAATGTAACTGTAATATTGTTTCTTTTAATATAATACATTTAAAATTATTATTGAAAAATAAGTTCATAAAATAAACAATTTAATAAAACTGATTAAAGGAGGTTAAATATGTAAATAAGATCCAAATAACACCTCCCATTACAATCAGTGAATTTAAAGGAAATCAATATAAAAATAATATCACGAACAGGATTCTTTTTATAATTAACATTATATAATTGACCTACTATAGGGAAACACGTGACATACGGAATAATAATAATGACAATAATAATAATAATAATAATAATAATAATAATAATAATAATAATAATAATAATAATAAAGCTTTAATTATTTTGAATCAAATAGCACAGTAGTATATTACGATACGAGGTTCCGAGGTGGTTTTTACAGAAGCGAGAAAAATGTTTAAAAACCACGCTATCGCTCGGTTTTTAATTTCTGAGATTCTGTAAAACACTTCACAAACGTACGTTGCGCATTATTTTTTGCGCGATGGTGTTTTCAAAATAATAAATAATAGTAAAATAATAATATATTTGTTGGAAATATTTGCGTTCATTATAAACAACTGTCCACCGCTGTGGTCTCGAGGTAGCGTGCTGCCTTGTCACGCAGTGGGCCGGGTTCGTTTCCCGGTCGGGACAGGCTCCTGGGTGAGGTTTTTTCGGGTTTTTTCTTCATCTGTAAGACAAATGTCAGGAAGCTTAGGGCCCAACGGTCCCCGAAAATCATCCGGCCATCATCATCATCATCCTTATCATCCTTCGCCGGTGTGGAAATCAATGGGAAGCTACCACACCTTTAATTCCCTAGTAAATCTGCAAAGTATAGCATGAAAATGCTATGATTACAGTGAAATTACTATGGATGCATAAACAACTGACTAACGTTAACATTGTGGGTAATGTTTATAAGTTGAGAATACAGCAGGTCGTGACACTAATCAGTTATACAATGGCGGAAAATACGTATTTGTTGTTTTATATTGTTTCAAATAAAGTTCAGTTCATTTAAAATGCAGTGATTTGTTTCGTATAATGTATATTAACACTACCTTTTGGATATTTTTTGTATATACATTGTATGTAGTGTACATAGAGGGCAGTGGTTTTACTTCTCACACCTGGTTTGTAATATTACAATACAGTTATTTAGGTTGGCAACCCCGAATTGTAGGAAGTTGAACTTTTAATCATGTTTACCATTGCTGTAAGTACGACAAAACGCACTTTCGCGCGAAAACGTAAGTTACATGACACCGGTACAGATTAAAATTATATCATCACCATCGTCATCTGCATTCATGGATAAGGTCTGTTGACCCGTTCCGACTTCAGCCCATCTCTTTCTAGGTCTGCCCACATCTCGGGTGCCTTTAGGTTTGTATTTTGTTATTTGTTTTGGATATCTATCTTTATTCATTCTGTCTATGTGTTGCTTCCATTTTTGTCTATATGTATCTGTTTTATCAGTTATTGCAAATATTTCAAGTTCCTGTCTTATTTCTGTGTTCTTGTTTCTGTCTTCCTTAGTGCACCCTTTAACAGATCTCAAAAAATTCATTTCTGCCGCCGTTATTCTATTTAGATCTTGTTTTTTTATGTATCCAGGCTTCTGATCCACAGATCAGTACCGGTACTGCCAATGTTTTATAAAATTTCAATTGGGTCTCTCTTGTTGTTTTATTATTTAGTGATCGTTTTATCGTACCACATATTCCCTGGAATTTTGCTATTTTATTAGTTATATCATTATCATAATTAAATGAAATGTCACATCCTAGATAATTGAGATGGTTCACCTGTTGTATGATTTTGTTTCCTATTACTATTTTGGATCTGATTTGATTTTTCCCTTGGAATGCCATTACCTTAGTTTTTTTATGAATATTTTGAGATTATATTGTTCACATATATTATGTAATTTAAAAATATTCCTTTGAAGCTCGTCTTCCGTATTTGCTATTATTACCGGGTCATCAGCGTATAATAATGTTTTCAAGTAGTGTGTTTTATCTAATTTTATTCCTTTATTTGTTAAAAAAAAATATAATATATAAACTATATTCAATTATAAGAACCTAAAGAGCTTAAGGACAAATATATGCCGAGGCCTTCTTTAATTACACCAAACAATACTTACAAGAGACGATATCAATAAAGAATGAGTATTTTTTTTAACATACCGTACCTTTATCAGAATTTTGATGGCATTTCTCAAACTACTCACTTTTGATTGCAATGCCTTGTCCCATCGTTTCTGCCTGTTAGGAAAGACATGCTGGAACAGTTTTTTGACAGGTATTTCAAAGCCACTTCCCGAGTCTTCACCTCCGTTTCTGAAGATAGAACACTCGTCCCTCGAAACTGTTTCTTCAGGTTACTTACTCACTCACTGGCACTATCGAACCCGTAGGTTCATGGCCGCGCGGACATAAGCTCTCCATACATCCCTATAAAGTCCTAACATTCCATGTTCCTAGGAACATGTCCCTGTGTTTGAGCCTTTGGCATGGGTTCCCTGAAGTAGTCCCCGTTCGGAGAACCGAATGGGGGACTAATTGATCTCCGGGAAATTTTACCCCAGTTGAATCCATGTCCGCATTTCTTGATGGTTGTATTTTTACGGTGAAAGATAGTCACTCTTTCGACCAAGGTACTCTTTTCGTCTGGCTTATCACCTTCGACCAGTCCGGCATGGGTAACCCTATCGGCATAAGTACTCCATACATCCCTATAAAGTCCTAACATTCCATGTTCCTAGGAACATGTCCCTGTGTTTGAGCCTTTGGCATGGGTTCCTTGAAGTAGTCCCCGCCCGGAGTACCGAATGGGGGACTATTTGACCTCCGGAAAATTTTACCCCAGTTGAACCCATGTCCGCATTTCTTGATGGTTGTATTTTTACGGTGTAAGATCGTCACTCTTTCGACCAAGGTACTTTTTTCGTCTGGCTTATCACCTACGACCAGACCGGCATGGGTAACCCTATCGGGAGCAATGCTACCGCCGGCATAGCTCTCAGGATCGTTTAAGCACGCAAGCCACTCCAACACGACAAGGTAAAAGTTAAAGAATAAAAAAAGCCACACGGACTAAGTTAAAATTATGGGGAAAACCAGAGACGCACTTCACCTTGGTTTTTGTAAGATATTAGAAACATTGCAACATGCAGCCTCGCGATATGCTTGTTGCATGGAAATGTGTCTTGAAGAGGTATCAGGGAATCTCTATGTTATCGCTCAATTACTATGGTAATTACATTTTCGCCAGAGATTTCAAGGACATATGAGTGATCTGATATTCTTCCTGAATACCATTTGGATATCATCATCATCCTATCATATTCACCTTGTTTAATATAAATGTGAATTAATGTTCGTGCTATCACAGAGGTGGCCCCGCATTGAGCTCATCTCTCATTTTAAGGAGATCGTCCACGTCCTTTGTGTGGTCCAAAAAAAACTATGTATGTGAACCAAAATGTAAACATTCTGTTACAACAGGTCGTGTTGCTGTAAGGTCCGGGTGGCAAGAATCACATAAAATACCAAAAAAGGAAGACGTTAACTAATAATAAGAAATACATTATGAGGAAAACTGCAATTAAACTAGCGTGAAATATTTTAACTAGCGTGAAATATTTTCGAAGTCCTATAAAACAACAGCGCATGCGCCGGAGTTTATAGGGCCAGCGATAACCCACAATCGAACCAGATATCAATTATCATCCTCTATTACTACCCGTCGCTATGAAATTTAAATGACCAATTTTTGCAATAAATCCCCAAATATATGTTAAAAAATATATTAATAATATCGAAATTACCAAACGTTTATTAAAAATGGGTGTACACTTACTTATCACACCCTAACGCTGATCCAATCAGCGATAGAAAAATCATAGACTAAGTAATATACTCTGTGGAGAAAATAGCAGTTAGCATCACAGTATTGTCTAACAGTGTCATAATGTTGCGATTTGCATATTTAAATAAATACTTCAAAATTGTCTAATAATGTTATGAAAATTATTTGAAAAAGTTTAAAATATTAAATAATGTTAGTAAATACAGAAGAAGAGTTATAGTTTACAACAATATAACTGAAAAATCAAGCGCTAGTAGAAGTGCAGTTGAGCCATATTTATTATAAACAGTCCACCGCTGTGGTCTCGAGGTAGCGTGCTGCCTTGTCACGCAGCGGGCCAGGGTTCGATTCCTGGTCTGGACAGGCTCCTAGGTGAGGATTTTTCGGGTTTTTTCCTCACCTGTAAGACAAATGTCAGGAAGCTTAGGGCCCAACGGTCCCCGAAAATCATCCGGCCATCATCATAATTATCCTTCATCGGCGTGGAAAGCAACGGGAAGCTACCACACCTATAATTCCTTAGTAAAGCTGCAGAGCCTAGCATACAAATGCTATGATTGCAGTGAAATACTTGCCCTCGGGCAGAATTACTATGGGATGGAATTATAAAGAAACCAGCATTTAATACATGTACGTTATACAGACTCATGCCCCAAATGCTAATCAATGATCAATCACGTTTCAGTGAATCTTGTTTACAATCAATGGCAGTCGCGTTTAACTTCGCGCTTTATCGATTTCTATTTATCAGCTCCTGCTTTTGTGATAAAGGAAGCTCATCGTTTTTAATATTCTCAACAGGTCAGAGCATTATTTTTCTTCAACAAATACATTGAATATAGTAAATAATGAACAGATTCCTTGGTTTTACCGAGTTGTTTACTAAAAAAAATAATAAACCATAATATTGATCATAATTTACAGTTTGATATTTCATTATTTCTCCACTAGGGTCCATCCTTACAATATTGCGATCCTATTTGGCAATAAATAATATAATCAAGTTGCAATGAATATACATAATCTCAGATTTCTGATTTGTTTTCAAACATCCCTGTTTACATTAAATATATAACTAACTCACTCACTGGCACTATCAAACCCGTAGGTTCATGGCCGCGCGGACATAACCTCTCCATACATCCCTATCCTGAGCTAATGTTTTCCAATCATTCCCTGTATAATCTACTTCCCTCAAATCATAATTAGTTATTCTCCCACCCCATTATTGGTCTACCAACTGGGCATTTTCCCTCTGGTTTTCCTACAAGAAGCTTCCATGCACCTCTTTCATTCCCCATTCGTGCCACATGTTCTGCCCATCGCAGTCTACTACGAGACTTAACTGTTCTTATTATATCTGACTTCCTATAAAGACACATTAAATATATAAAGATTTTAAAATACCGGCAACTATATTTAAACAATGACTTTTGAGTAAACAGCTTAATTTTATTCCTTAAATAGTCCTAACAAATGCCACTCTTTGATTTCCAAATCCTCCAGATAAATTAGAAATCACTCGTGGCATTACTTATGACTATTTAACTCATGCCACAAATGCTAGTCAATGACCAATCACGTTTCAATGAATTTTGTTTTACGACCAATGGCAGTCGTGTTTCACCTCGCTCTTTATCGATTTCTCTTCATCAGCTCCTGCTTTTGTTATAAAGAAAGCTCCTCCTTTTTAATGTTCTGAACAGGTCAAAGCATTATTTTTCTCCAACAATACATTGAATATAGCAAATAGTGAAAAGATTCCTTGATTTTACTCAGTTGTTTACTAAAAAATAAATGAATAACCCGTAATGTTGATTATGATATATAGTTTGATGTGTTTCGTTGTTTCTCCACTTGGGTGCACTCTTACAATATTGCGATCTTATTTCGCAATAAATAATATGATCTAGTTGCAGTGAATGAACATAACCTCACATTTCTGATTCGTTTCCAAACATCGCCGTTTACATTAAATATATAAATATTTTAAAATAACTATAGTTAAACAATGATTTGTGAGTAAACAGCTTAATTTTATTCGTTAAATAGTCCTAACAAATGCCACTCTTGATTTCCAAATGCTCTAGGTAAATTCACTCCTCACTTCGTGAGTCGATAATTTGGAAATCACTCGTGGCATTACGTATGATAAACATCAAGGGAAGTTAAACTAAGTAAAAACATATATAAATGTATATAAACGTCCGGCAGTACCTAATTTCCTGTGGTAGGAAATTCCTTATGCGGGAAATACTGTATTACGATGTGTAAATGATTTGTCGTAACTTGATGTATATTAAGTCTAGATTGTTTATTGCACGGTATATATCAGTCAGCTGTAAAAGTGCGTAGATTGGAATGGTTGGGTAATGTTTTGAGAATGAAAACACAAGCATAGTCAAAAAATTTTGAATGAGAAACCAAGGGAAAGAGAGAAAGAGGAAAACCAAGGTTACGTTGGATAGATGATGGGAGTTAAGAGGTGGAGAAGTAAATCATTGGATAGACTAGAATGGGCATGTGTCTTAAAGGAAGCCAAGGTCAAACTGAAAGGACTGTAGTGCTAAGAAAGATGCATATCGAGGAATTCAGAATTACACAGCTTACTGAATACGAACAAAGATTAAATTCGCGGCATGGCCTAAGATGTCAAAGCGCACGTAAATAAGAAAATGAATATTAAAAAGCAGGATACATATTTGTTTCATTAGGATATTTAAATGTTTTTGGATTATTTTTATTTTATTTTTCCATATTTAGCAGTGTCCCGCGCCGTAGCCGAGCGGTTAAGGCAGGAAGCCTTGGCGCAGAGCTACGGGACTTGCGCTGGTTCGAGTCTCCGTGGGGAAGAAATTTTCTCATGGTATTTCGGCCAGTATGGGACCGGTGCCTACCCAGCATCGTGATGCATTTGGGTAGCTACAATAAGTAGCGGCTCCAGGTTGAGAAAACCAGCTATAACGGCTGGGGGACTCGACATGCTGACCACATGTCACCCCTACACTGGCTGATTATCATCTACCTCTGTGATTGACACATGTGGATGTGAGGCCAGCAGCCGGCTGGTAGGCTAAGGGCCTTGTAGGCCTGTCGCGCCAGGAGTTTTTATATTTAGCAGTGGTGATATGACGTAAATCTTGATCCAAATTCTAAAACAAATCATTGAAATATTTTTTTATAATCTATCTATCTTCGGGTTTTTACAGCTGCTGCCGTCTTCCCGTGCTAAACCTCCAAAGCCTACGGTCTTGGGCATCTTCGATGCTTAGCCCTCTAGCTTGCATTACTGTCTTCATGTTTTCCTTCCATGTTAACCTTGGTCTTCCACTTTTCTTCTTTCTGTTAGGATGCCATTCATATAGTTGCTTCGGCCATCGCTCATCTTCCATTCTTAAAACATGTCCTAACCACTTTAATTCCTTTTCCTCAATTCTTTCAATTATGCTTTCTTCTGCTTCCATTTTGTTTCTAATTTCCTTATTTGTGACACGTTCTAATTTAGACTTTCTGGCACTTCTTCGTAAATAATCCATTTCTAGAGCTATTAGTCTATTCTTGTAGTACTTATTGATTGTCCATACCTCACTTCCGTACATTGCAACAGATTCCACCAATGTTTTACCAATATATTTTTTGTGTCTTTCTAAATATGCTTATCCCACCATATGGAATTTAATGATGGTATTATTTTGCTACTCAATTCAATTCTATGTTTTATGTTCTCTTTGCCTATACCTTCGATGTTATCCATAATCATTCCCAAATGTTTAGTTTGTTTCACTTGCTTTATTTGGATTCCATCTTCCAATTCTAAGTTTTCTCTTTCATTGCTATATTTTTTTTATAATGGAATTGCATTTATTCTTGAATTCTTGTGGAATTTATATTATTTTAATCATTATTCAATTTATAGTGCAAAATCTATTTTCATTTTATAATTCAATAATTTCTAGAATAATCATATCAACCCTACCTATATTTTTGACATTTTAATGTGATATGCAAATTATTGTATCTTTCGACAATTTCATCTATTTTATAGAAATTCTCTACTCATGTCTGACCTAATGCCAGATAGACGAATCGGATTAGATTTTCTATTTTTTTTAGAGTGTTGTTCCTTAAGGCAGGCCTTTCACTGCAATCATAACATTTTCATGCTATGCTTCAACAGCTTTATCAGGGAATTATAGGTGTAGTAGCTTCCCGTTGCTTTCCACACCGTGGATGATAAGGATGATGATGGCCAGACGATGTTCGGGGACCGTTTGGGCCTCAAAGCTTCCTGACATTTGTCTTACAGGTGAGGAAAATCCCCGAATAAAAACTCGGGAAGCTTGTCCCGACCGGGAATCGAACCCGGGTCCGTTACATGACAAGGCAGCACGCTACCTCGAGAACACAGCGCTGGCCATGGGATTGTCTATAATAACTTGTATTAACCAAAAAAAAACAAAATGAATCCATCAACAATCACGGATTAAGCCCATGTGGCTTGTTCCGATCTCATAGATTCTCATTCAAAAAGTTGAATCCATCTCTTTTTCGGTCTACCAACATTCCTGTCTCCTTTTGGTTTGTGATTAAGTATAATTTTTGGTATGCGTTAATCTTTTATTCTTTGAACATGTTCTTTCCAATTTTCTCAAGATTATTTTATTTTATCTAAAAGTTTAAAAATATTTAGCTCATTTCTAATATCTTCGCTTCTTCTTTTATCTAGAAGTTTGCAGATAGCTACACTTCTCAGAAATCTCATTTCAGCTGCTTCTATGATCTTCTCTTCTCTTTTAGTTAAAACCCAAAATTCACTACCATACAACAGTAAGGTGACTGCCACAGCTGGATAAAATTTTAGTTTTGTTTCCATTCTTGTAATTTTAAATATTCTCTTAATTGTGCCACATATATAATTACATTTATTAAGTTTGTAAGAAAATCTTCATTTTTAAAATAGGAGATTTCATAACCCAGGTATTTAAAATGGTTGACTGATTCAACGGATTTCCCCTCCAGAATTATTTTAGCTCTTACGGTATCTGATCCTTTAAAAGCTTAATATTTTGTACAGACTTAAATGTCTGTCCGTTCATACCCACTTGAAGTAAGGGTGCTCCCTTCCTGCAGTTACATAACCAAACCAATTTATTCTTCTTCCTCGTGGTATACAACTGAATCACGTGCTTTTCAACAGTGCTAGTTCATTGAGAAGCAGTCTACCACATCTCCTGCCATTGTTTTGGAGGTCGTTCCAATAATATGTCGAATTTAAAATATAGGATCTGTAATATTGAAAAATAAATGCATGACAATAAACAAATAAAAGCAAAATGTTGGTCTATAAAACATGTGTAATACCAATTTCAACTTAAGCTACAGATACTAACAAGAAAAAAAAAAGTTTGGCTCAACTGTACTTTTACTAGCTCTTGATTTTTCAGTTATATTGTTGTAAACTGTAGCTCTTCTTCTGTATTTACTAACATTATTTAATATTTCAAATTTTTTCAAACAATTTTATAACATCATTAGACAATTTTGAAGTATTTATTTAAATATGCAAATCACAATAGTATGAAACTGTTAGACAATATTGTGATGCTAACTGCTATTTTCTCCACAGAGTATATTACTTAGTCTATGATTTTTATATCGCTGTTTTGGGTTATCACTGGTTGGATCAGCGTTAGGGAGTGATAAGTAAGTGTACACCCATTTTTAATAAACGTTTGGTAATTTCAATATTGTTAAGGTTTTTTTAACATAGATTTGGGGATTTATTGCAAATATTGGTCATATTAAATTTCATAGCGACCGATAGTAATCGAGGATGATAATCGATATGTGCTTTGATTGTGGGTTATCACTGGCTCTATAAACTCTGGCGCATGTGCAACTGTTGTTCTATAGGACTTCGAAAATATTTCACGTTAGATTAAGTGCAGTTTTTCCAAAAAGTTTAACAATAATAATTACAACATAAAATGAGAATTTTAACTAATATTGCAGACTAAAATTTATAAGCTAATTTATTTATCGTTATTTCCCTACAGATGTCAGCGAGTGACAAGTTGTTAGCTCATCGCGTCAAAAAGACACGTAGTAAACTAAGGTATTAATTAATGGGAAAGCTTGATGAAATTTTGCTCAGAGCCTTTAATTTAGGGTTTGCCGATCTTATACGGGCCCGAAAATCTTGAGATTCAGATGTCTCGGCTTAAAAGTTTCTCCCGGAAGACTCGTCCCTTGAATTTTTTCCATCCTAAAAAAATAATCGACCGTAGTTGGTTTGAACCCGCGATCATTGCGACCAGAAATATGCAACTTATCCCATATATCACTGAGATCGATACATAGATATAAAACAGAAAACTTAAAAAAGAAAGAAAACAAGGTCGAGGGACTGCATCACGCTAACCGTGACTTTAACACTAACATCAACCTCATCTTTAACTCTCTGAAGCTGTCGTTAAAGAAGTATCATTTAAAATGTAGTCAGGTGAATGGAGAAAACTACATAACAGTGAACTACATGGTCTTTATAGGAAGCCAGATATGATAACAGTTAAGTCTCGTAGACTACGATAGGCAGGACATGTGACACGAATGAGGAATGAAAGACGTGCATGGAAGCTTCTTGTAGGAAAACCAGAGGGAAAGCGCCCAGTTGGTAGACCAAAAATGAGGTGAGAGAATAGCATTAACTATAAGTTACTAATAAAATGCATATCAAATTCCGTTGAGGTGAATAATCACAAGATAAAAGTTAAAAATTAAATTGTACCTGTTTGCAGGTGCCGTCGTCCTCAACTTTGTTAAAATGGTGTATATAAAATTAACTGGAGGCCTTTCGGAAGCTAACTTCCATCTTCAGAAGGTTGAGCTTCTGCTACTAGTTGGACACTTGGAGTATACATCATCGTAATAACTAGTAGCAGAAGCTCAATCTGCTGATGATGGAAGTTAACTTCCGAAAGGCCTCCAGTTAATTTTATATGCACCATTTTAACAAAGTTGAGGACGACGGCACTTGCCAACAGGTACATTTTAATTTTTAAATTTTATCTTATAACATTTGCTATGATTTGAGGGAAGTAGATTATACGGGGAATGATTGGAAAACATTAGCTCAAGATAGGGATGTATTGAGAGCTTATGTCCGTGCGCCCATGGACCTACGGGTTTGATAGTGCCAGTGAGTTAGTCTATAAAAAAGAACGTGCCGCTGGTAAATTTATTATCTATTGTTCAATTTAATAACGATGTGACCCCTATAGGCCTAGTACAATAACGATGTGACCCCTATAGGCCTAGTACAATAACATACATTTTTATTATCACAACAAACAATGGAATATATAGGTCTTCTAAAAATCTAAATATTAAATAATTCACTTTCACTATCGAACCCGGCGTTCATGGCCCCCGGGGTTTTTTATGTAGGCCTACATTAGATAGCGACTGTCTATCGAACGATATAATTATCTTGCTTGTGTACATTTTATTATTAGTTTTGGTTTTAATTTTAATTCTCATAAGTAATGCCACGAGTGATTTCCAAATTATCGATAAATTCACGACTCACGAAGTGAGGAGTGAATTTATCTGGAGAATTTGGAAATCAAGAGTGGCATTTGTTATGTCTATTTAACCAATACAATTAAGCTGTTTACTCACAAATCATTATTTAACTATAGTTATTTTAAAATATTTATATATTTAATGTAAACTGCGATGTTTGAAAATAAACTAGAAACGATTTGTACTCTTCATTTGCTTCTCTTGTTCGTCACCGCAACCAGATCATATTATTTATTGCCAAAGGAACGCAATATTGTAAGAATGCTCTCTAGTGGAGAAAAAATGAAATACATCAAACTGTATATTAATTCATTTCTGATGTCCTATGATGTAAATATGACAATTATATTTTTCTGGGAAAAAATACATTTAAGAAAGTGCAAACAGTGGATTATTTTCTTGGTGGTATAATCAATTGCTACAAATGTTTTTATATTAACTTCCGCACGCGGTATGTGTTGACATTCATGCACTATATATACAATCTGGTAGCCATATTTCTTAGAGAGTCAGTCACTGCAAAATAATGCTATGACCTATTCAGATTGTTAAAAAGGAGGTGCTTTCTTTATTATGATAAACTTTAGTTGGTAAATTCTAGGTGAAACACGACTGTAATTGGTTGTAAATAAAAAAATAATTGAAACGTGATTGGTCATTGACTCACATTTGGGGCATGAGTTAAATAGTCATTAACATTATTATGTTATCGATGTTACTTTATTCGTTAAATTTTCATTTAGTATTGAATAAATTACGCTTATTCGGGGAGGCTCTCCATGTCTTTCTGTGGTCAAAATGTGTGTGACCCATAATTAAAATCCCTCTCCCGACAGGTGTGTGGCACGTTAAAGTACCTATAAGGTGAGAGGTTAAACTGTGTTAATGGAATGGAATTTAACATTAAAGTTAATTGTGATTTCTGTATTCTAAATTGGCTATTCAGAAATCTGACAGGAGAATATCTAATATATAATAAATAATAGTTTAAAAAACTAAAACGACACGCTTTATTAGAAAACCGAACTAAAAAATGAAAAATAATTTTAATTTCCAACACGTTTGGGATAAAATTAAAGTGGTCAACAAAAAAAAATCTCATCTCCAACACATCTAGAATAAAACTAGAGTTATCTACAAAAAATAATTTTACCATCAACAGCGTGGGGTGCTCTATATCAATTAATATATTTGATGATAAATAGATATTGGTAAAAGAAAAGTCTCTAAGAAGAAAATGTAAAAACCATAAAAAGCATCCCACGCTTTTGATGGTAAAATTATTTTCTTTTTGTTGATAAGTCTAAGATGTGTTGGAGATGTTTTTTTTTGTTGACCACTTTAATTTTATCCCAAGCGTGTTGGAAATTAAAATCATTTTTCATTTTTTAGTTCGGTTTTCTAATAAAGCGTGTTGTTTTAGTTTTTTAAAACTATTATTTATTTTTCAGTTTTAATATTTTACAGAATAAGATAAAAATGTAAATATTTTTAAATTCGATACTTTTGTAGTATGAGCTAAAAGTAATACTCTTCTAAAAAATCCTCTGGGCCGGATTTGAACCAGCGACCTATGGATTACTGAAATTATAAACCGCTACACTCCACCGCTCTACCGACGAGCTCTTATAACGATTGACTAAAAGGTTGATAAGTCCGCAACGTGTTATACCGGTTTTTATCTTCTTCTTCTTCTTCTTCCTTCCAAGTATCAGGCCAAGGCCTGTTACGATCCTATAGAAAATTTTCCCTCCTGCCTACCTCGGGAAATTCTCGTATAAGACTTGAAAGCATAATAATTTTATTTTATGATGATTCTGGCCAGGATTTTAGAAACAAATTATGAAATTATTGTATTGTCATTGGCCCTTTACAAGTATACAAAGTTTCAAGTCGATACAATGTTTATAAGTGGGTGAAAATCGTGTTGAAAAGTTCCGTTACATAGATACATAGGCACTTTTTTATGTCCTGATGATCCTGGCCAGGATCTTAGAAAAAAATGAAATTATTGTATTGTCATTGGTCCTTTACAAGTATACAAAGTTTCAAGTCGATCCAATGTTTTGAAGTGGGTGAAAATCGTGTTGAAAGATTCCGTTATATAGATGGACAGATACAGGTCAAGCTAATATAAAGCGTGTAAAAATGAATTGATTGTTTGTTTGTTTGTTTGTATGTACTTTATGCGCAGCCTTACCGTTCATCCGATTGTGATGAGGCTTTTTCTGTAAAATGTTCAGGAGATTCCCGGGATGAACATAGGCTATAAGAGAGTTGTGATACTCAACCCCTTCACCCCTAAAAATCATCCTTTGTAGTGAAAAATGTGAAATAAAGTCCTTATTTTGACTCTTAAAGGATTTTTCTGGGTGAGGTTTTTATCGGGGGTTTTCCTCACCTGTAAGACAAATGTCAGGAAAACTTTAAGGCCCAAACGGTCCCCGAAATCATATGGCCATCGCAATCATCATCATTCATATTCATCTTAGGTTAAGCTTAGGATCAGGGACTCTCCTGGCGCACCATTATCATCATCATCATCACCCATCATATCATCGGGGCAACGTAACCCCGCCTTCCAGGCACCCCAACCTCAGAAGTGGGTTACAAGTACGCCATGCCAGGAGAGAACCAGGAATGTCAAAAGACAAAACCTGGGGCATTTGAAAAAAAAATATTTTTCCTTTAACTGGTCGAACTATCTTTTTGTATATGCGGGTTTTGCTTTCTACTGACATATGGCCTAAATAAATAATAGTTTTAAAAAACTAAAAGAACAGGATTTTTTAAACAAAATATGAAAGTATTGTATTGTCACGGGTCCTCTACACGTAAACAAAGTTTCAAGTCAATCCAATGTTTCTAAATGGGTGAAAATCGCGTTGAAAGATTCCGTTACATTGATACAAAAACACTTTTTTTTTATTTTCTGATGATTATGGCCAGGATTTTATAAAATAAATATGAAATTATTGTATTGTCACGGGTCCTCTACAAGTATACAAAGTTTCAAGTCGATCCCATGATTTTAAGTGGGTGAAAATCGCATTGAAAGATTCCGTTACATAGATAGATAGATAGATAGATAGATACAGGTCAAGCTAATATAAAGCGTGTAAAAAGTATAAATTTATAATTATTTTTCCTTTTACTTACTCAACTAAACATTAAAAACACATTAATTTTCATTTATTTAGGTGTAGCGGCGCACGCCGGGTATTACCTAGCGACTAATAAAATGATTGATAATATTAATAAATATGAAATTATTGTATTGTCACGGGTCCTCTACAAGTATACAAAGTTTCAAGTCGATCCCATGATTTTAAGTGGGTGAAAATCGCGTTGAAAGATTCCGTTACATAGATAGATATATAGATAAATAGATACAGGTCAAGCTAATATAAAGCGTGTAAAATAGAACAGGAGGAACAGTTTTGCTACCCACGCAGTTATAATCACATAAACTAGTTTAAACTATTTATTATACCGTTCTTTAAAAGGAGGACTTCTTAAAGAGCATTTTTAAGAGATTTTAGAAACCAGTTACGCACAGTTTGAAAAAAGAAGTCATTTACTTAAACATTTATAAGAGGCAAGTATTTTAATGTGACATTTAGGACCTTTCATTTAGTTTAGTTTCTATTTGATTTATTGATGCTTTTACCTATTCAGGTCAATGGCGTCACAATTCAAATCAGGGAGCGAAATCATTAACAAAGTTTGTTCAGATATATCTATTTCACACTTTCACGTGCTGTATTCTATGACACGGGGTTCGAAGGAAGACATACTCACGATTTTTATGTCCTTAAAAATTAATCGATTCGGCCGCGGTGGACTAGTGGTTTTGCTCCTTGCCTCTGGTCCCGAGGGTCGCGGGTTCAAACCCGGCCGGGGCCGATGGATTTTTTTAGGATGGAAAAATCCAAGGAGTAGGTCCTCCGTGAGGGACTTTGTCGTGGGTTCCGAGTCTGAAGATTTTGAGGCTTGTAAATAATGATCCTTAAGCCTGAATGAAAAGGCCTCTAAGCAAAATTTGCCGAATTTTCCCGTCCTAGTACTACCTTGGTTTGCTAGATGTCAGTATGAGGCGGAACGCTGACCACGGACCACTGAAATGACATCTATACGAAAACAAGTGTAACTAAATTAGTATGGTTCAAATTCTTCCCTGTAGGGGGAGAGCGCCTAAATCTCTGTTAAGGGATACATGGGCTTACAACAACAAAAAATAATCGATCTGACCAGGACTTCGAAACCAGAGACGAGCTTGGTAATGACTAGACATTTAGAACTAGCCTAACAAGGAAACTCTCAACCATTGCATGCCTAAATCAACCTTGAAATTTCTTCCAGAGAAGCGTTGTGTTGTGCAAAAAACTGTATCGAAAAAAAAATTAACTGCAAGACACTACAATCAAGCGCCAAATTGCTTATTTAAATTATAGGAAAGTAATTCAACTCCTGTATTGGCAGATTGGAAAACCCTCACTACCTACCGTCCGCGCCGCGCCCCGCCTTACAACATTCTGCGTTTAACTCTTGCATATCTGTACAGGACAAGTCAAAATGATGGACTCGATTTCATACATTTATTCTGTGAAATCTACTGAACTTATAATGTGAGATATATGCTCAGAAAGGCAAACTCTCAAAGTTTTTTTCAGTCATATCACACGTGTTCTATGTGAGCACCTCGTGTAACACGACACACATCAAGCCGATAGTCTATCTCCTGCCAAACCTTGTGTAGTGTGTTGCGCTCAATCTCTGCAGTGGCTGTAGTGATGCGGGTACGTAAACAAGATCCTTTACGAAACCCCACAAGAATAAATCACACGTGGTCAAGTCGGGGGAAACCCCCCCTATTCTAATACCTTCTATAGTATGTATCGAGACAATTGGCCAACGAATGAGAGGTTGATCATCCTGAGATGCACGTTGTTCCAGTGCCTCATTGAGATGGTTCCGAAACCCTGCCATGGTAATGCGGAAGGGCACCACCCTGTTGAAGAATGAAGTCTGCACTATCCTCTTAGAGCTGTGGAAGGAGCCATTGTTGCAGCATACGCACGCATGCACACACACACACACACACACATATATATATATATATATATATATAGCTTCATCTTTTATCCTCCACGTTCCTCTTGCTCCCACACAACCACCACTTTGAATCAAGCAATTCAAGCCGATGGTAGCCCGTTGGAATACAAAGGAGCTAGATGAGTGCGAATAAAATTCGAAATAAGGCAAATCAATAATTGAAAATACTATTTTAAAAATACCATAATGACAGATGATGTAGCGCTTCACTAACATCTTCTGAGTAGCCGCCACTGCTTCTTTGAACTAATGTATTAATAAGGAAGGAAATTATGAAATCGCACTCAGTGGTTTTCCTCTATAATTTTATGCGGCTTTTATATCTTATTCCAACATCAGGCCAACTAGATAGTCGAAGGTCAAATCATAATTGGTTATATTTTTTAAACATTGCCATTTGCCATTAGTGTCGTGATTCAAAGCTGGACGCGAAGGTCAAATTAATTTTGCTACTTTACTTTACACTTCAAGCTTTCTTTTCTTTGTTTTTACGTGCTTGTAAATCTAGAGTATGTGATTCACGAATTTATTTCACTTCCGAGGAAACTCATGTTCTAGGTTATTTTGCTCCTTAAAAAAATGTAGAAGTTGCAGGATGTTCGTCTTCACGAAGCTTACGTCATAAATAATCACACATATTTATTAGTCATTCAAAATATCTCTGCAGGCGGAAGAATTACGAAGCTCTGTTTGTTGCTACACGTGACGTCATGTAAGGCAGTGTCACTGTCAGCGTCCCACCTCCCATTCCCCTCTGCACTCATAGATAGCAGTGTCACGTGTTCTATTCCTGCATAAACACGACTGCAGTGCCCTCCATCAACAACTGCGCTTACTCCTTAAGCGGGTAATAATATTCCACAATCACTTTATTTATTTCTACAAACTTTCACCAAGAGTTTGTTCACAATTTGGATCAATAAATCTTGATTCAAAGTTTATCTGTGTCACAATTATTCTACATTTGTACCCGTCTCCACCCCTTGGGATACCTCGAGCACACAGCCCATACTCCCAAATCCCAACTGCTTGTCTCCCCCTAATCTACTTCGCGACCCACTCCAAGTTCTGGGCTTAAAACCAACACCCCAGGAGAAGATGGAGTTACAATTTCGGGAAACTGCTAAGCTTCGTAGTACGTCAGGACGCTCACCTCTGACGACCCCATAGTTGGTTCACGGGCTCCTCGAGCCTGGCCGGGAGGACTGCTTTGCGTGCAGCATCGCAGATCCACCGAACATCCCCCTATTCTACCTCCAGAGACGCATCCTGCAGCCGTTGAGAGAACAATTATTCTACAGTCTGTTGAGTCCACTCACTAGAATTTCTTTTCTCACTTCACCTATCGCTGTCAAAACACAACTGACTTTCTTCCTGCCTTCGCCACTTATATATAGGCGAGGAGGAACTTTCTAGACTTATGGTCGAGACAGTTCCGAATGGAACCTTCTCGCCACCGATCTTTCCCCATAAGGAAAGTAGAGACTCTTAGAGATATCTGGAATGACAGCCTAGACATTTCATTGGCCTGTGATTAGCGACTTGAGGAATTAAATTATAAATATATGTATTTTCTGATGATAAGAACGTATTGAGATTAGAGGAAAAATTATTAGAAGATGAGATAGAAATAATCTAAAATACTTGATATAAATATTATAGATAGTGCTTGGTTGAAATAAGATTACCAGCTTAAGATAATATTGGTTTATATTTGCCAGCTACGTCGGCTGGAAAGCAATATGTGTCGTCTTGAATTCCACCGAGTTAGAGGATTCTTCGTTTTGAGACGAACACACGTATGTAACGAAACTTAACTATAGTTAATCAAGTGACCTAATCTAACTTAAGGTATCTTTTGTAACGTAATCTAATCTTAATTGCTGAAAAATTGTTCCAAAAACACATTACTTTATGATATAGGATGTAGTACCGAATGATGTCAGTAGATGCCACAATAGAAGGGGAAAAAATGTTTTAGTTAGAGATGTAAATTGATCGAAGATTAATGGAAGTTAATATATATACAGTCTTACTAATCCTTATACAGGCTTTCATCAGTTGTTTAGTTGTACAGTGTATAAGCCTTATATAGATCATGTATAATTTCCTTACTAATAAAAGATGTACAGGAGCTATATAACAATACAATCCTCATACACAATACGTCACATATTCGTCATTATGACGTCAGAACATATTACGCGCCATTTGTAACGGAAAGAAAACATTAACTTGTGATTAACAGTATAAGAAATGAGTATGGATAAGAATTTATACAGATTCCCTAATTGGGGAGGTATGGAAAAAGTAAGTGTTTTAATTTATTTACATTTTTCTTTAGACTATGTCAAATATATCGTAGAATATGTTTCACAGATAATGTGCTGCCATCTAAAGACAAGAACTTCAAACAATTCTTGGAAATTAATAAGAGTTTTCTCATTACTTATGAATTATTATATACAGTGTTCTAAGAATCGTTAGAAAACGTTCAAAATAATAGGAAATGTTAGCGATAACAGATTAACGCTTAAAAATCATCTGCGGTTTGATCGGGACTCGAACCTGGTACCTCAAGGACTGTGGTCGGAAATTCCTAACCACTAGACTATCACGCTAATAAACGGTTTGTTGTATTGATGCTACCTTTATAATTAAAAACATTTTTATATCGGTATGTTTATTATATATTAATGATGTAAGAAAGTTCTGTTAAAATAATATTACGAAGCATGTAAACTACATTCAGGTTAAATCTTATCTCAAAGAAACTATTGTAGAACATATTCTTTTGTGAATCAATGTTCAATTTTAAAATATTATTGAGAATGAATGTAACAAAAGACATTTTATGATGCCTTTATTTTCCTATCCACAGCTTTATTAATATTATGCCCTGTGTACCCATCAAACAGTCGTTAAAGTGTTGCATTTTGGGTTAAATTTAAGGATACATTTTATCAATATCATAAGAAAACAATCAGCTGATCTTAAAGTCCGCCATTTTGTCTAGTTATACAATCCTTAAACAAGTCTGGAGGCATGTATAACGATTCCCATGTAAAGTTGTACACCTCTTCTACACTGAACAGCTAATATAGTGTTTATTAGTAAGAATTTTCAACTGAGATGTGTATAAACCTTGTATAAAAGTTATATATGGATTATTAGTAAGAGGAATAGTTTATAACGTGTGACAGTTGTAACTTTCATATGTATCCGTTGTGATCCCGAGAACTTCTTGTAGCAAGCATAATAACCTCGAAAGAAACGACTTATATATTTATAATATATTTTTTATAATTATTTACTAAATTTGATTAACGATTTCCAAAGGTATGTATTAGTAGCCACCGAGTTTGTTCTCATGAAGAAAAAAAATAGCAATATTCATCGAGCCTACTTAGTAGGCACCGTAAATGACCTTGACATAATTATATGTCTGTTATTTATCCAGCGACCCAAATTTTGCTTTTATAGAACGAAACTCGCCATATAGTAATTATCATCATCATCTTCAAGGTATGGGTCTGTTGGCCCGTTTCGTTACCCGATGTACAATATGCAACAGGTCGTCCTTCCGACGTCGTTTTGGTCTTCCTACATTTCTTCGGCCTTGAGGTTTATAATGAAGCATCTGTTTTGATAAACGGATTATTTGGCATTTTTTGTACATGTTCAAACCAATTACATTTATTTCTATATATTCTCTCATTTATATTATATATTTGTAATTCATCTCTGATATCTTGACTTCTCTTTTGATCATCAACATCTTAAGGCACGACAACTTTAAAAGTGAAAGTTTTGGCCTTCTCAACAATCCTCCTCCATGCCAATCTGTCTCTTGCCATATTCAAACTAGTCACTTGCATTTTCTTTAGATCGTTCATTGTGTCATCCTCCCATCTGATCTTCGGTCTTCCTACAGCTCTGCCTCCTATAGGTTTCCATTTGTAGAGTATTTTTGACCAGTCTCTGATCATCCATTCTTATCAAATGTCCAAGCCAACCAATTCTGAGAGATCTTATGTGGTTTACTATGTTCTGATTTTTGATTAATTTGTTTAGTTCGTTATTTGATTCTCCAACAGTTATCAGTCCCTCTATTTGGTCCAAATATTGATCTTAAAATTTTTCTTTAAAAAAAATAGTAATTTCTGTTTTATTGTTTCTTTCCAAAATAAATAAATTTCAGACGGTGTGTGGAACAATACAGAGAACATTCAAAAATAAAATTAGAAAAGAAACCAAGATAAAAATGTATAATGTTATGGCGGTTCCCACAATATTGTATGGTTGTGAAACTTGGGCTCCAGTGAAAAGACAGAAGGACAGAATACAGACGGTAGAGATGCGGTTCCTAAGACAAGTAAAAGGATGTACAAAATTTGATAGAATAAGAAATGAGGATATAAGATAAGAATTGAAAGTACAGTCTTTATTGGATAAAGTCACGAATTACAGACAGAAATGGATTGATCACATGGATGGAATGAGTAAGGAGAGATATCCATTGTTAGCAAGAGGAAGGCGTGATGTTGGAAGACCTAGAAGACGTTGGGCTGATGCATTATGAAGTCGGAACGGGCAATTGCCTAATCCCTGGAGTGATGATGATGATTGTTTCTTTTAGGACCCATCTCTTTTGATCTCTTGAAGATATTCAATTAAGAAAAATAAGGTCGAGTTTAACAAGAAAAATGGACCATCATGAGTGGGGGTTAACCAGGAGCGAAAATTTAAAAATCGCTCTAGCGGCGCAATTTTTTACTTTTTTTTGCAATGAAACTCGGTATATGCTGTTGACATAAAACGAGAAATGTATTCTAAAAAATCGGAGCGATAAGACTATTAGGAGTGAGAAATTTATTTAAAAGCCGACATTTAAACATCGCTCTGGAGTCCACCATGATTGTTGCCTCTTAAGAAGGTACATGTGATTTAATTAACGAAGGAAGATAAACTATTATTCTACCAGTTATATTATATGGTGCGAAACATGGACTCTTACTTTAAGGGAGGAAAGGAGATTACAAGTATTTGAGAATAAAGTTCTATATCTATATATCTTATATATGAATGAAATCATAAAATTATGGCAAAACCAATCACAAACACACTTTATGATTGATGGTCGACCCCTCAACACATTAATGTATGCAGATTATCATAAGTAATGCCACGAGTGATTTCCAAATTATCGATAAATTCACGACTCACGAAGTGAGGAGTGAATTTATCTAGAGAATTTGGAAATCAAGAGTGGCATTTGTTAGGACTATTTAACGAATAAAATTAAGCTGTTTACTCACAAATCATTATTTAACTATAGTTATTTTAAAATGTTTATATATTTAATGTAAACGGCGATGTTTGAAAACAAATGAGAAACGATAGGTACGCTTCTACTGCTTCTTTTGTTTATCACTGCAACCAGATCATACTATTTATTGCCAAAGGAACGCAATATTGTAAGGAGGAGCTTTCTTTAATATGGTAATTATAACACTGATAAATATTTGGTGAAACACGACTCTGATTGGTTGTAAAACAGAAATCATTGAAACGTGATTGGTCATTGACTCCCATTTGGGGCATGAGTTAAATAGTCAAGTAATATTGGCTACTTCTGAAGATCACCTACAAAGAGCAGTACATAGATTGTCAAATATAACCCAAGATTATAATTTACAAATTTCGGTGAGTAAGACAAAAACTATGGCGTTTCAAGGGAAAATACCGATACGAACTAAAATTGTTATTAACGACAATATAATAGAACAAGTTAATAACTTTACTTATCTTGGCTGCAATCTTTCCTACGACACATGTAAAGACATAGACATAAAATTGGTCAAATTTCAAAAAACGTATAAGAACAATAAAAAGCATTCTTTTCCGAAAAGTACGCCCAGATACAATTCTAAAATTTTATAAAACAATGGCTCTTCCAACTCTACTTTATGGTTCTGAAACCTGGACTCTTACTACAGGTAAATTAAATAGGATAGTAGCTGCAGAAATGAAGTTATTAAGACCTTTAGCGGGTTATACGCTTTATGATCACATACGTAATGAAGATATCCGCAAAGCTCTCAACACACCAGCAATAACTGAAATCATTCAAAAATATCAAAATAATTGGCATGAACACCTTCTGAGAATGCCAAACAATAGACTACCCCTGCAGTTATTCAACTACAGACCCACAGGGCGAAGAGACCCAGGAAGACCTAAGAAGAGATGGAGGGATCAATTTCTTTCCTGAAGCGGAACAGGCTAATGGCCTAATCCATGCCTGCCATTGATGATGATGATGATCTGTCTTCGGGTTTTTACAGCTGCTGCCGTCTTCTCGTGCCAAACCTCCAAAGCCTACGATCTTGGGCATCTTCAATGCTTAGCCCTCTTGCTTGCATTAATGTTCTGTCCTGCTTTGACTGATTTGGTCTTTTAGCATTTTATGTTTTTTTTATGTGTGGGGAGCTGGCCCACAGCATAAACCCCCAACCTGCAGGACCAGGAAAATTTTTGTCTGGGTTTACCTCCCATAGCCTTTGCAGATACCTCTTCACCGCAAGGCAGCTTTTCTCTATTTCACTTAGAGATAGGGTTGGCTCTTCCGCCAGGTCCGCCGTGATGGACTCCTTCTGCGCCGACTCTGCTGTTGAGGTCTTCACCGTAACCTGGCTAGGGGCCCTTACAGGGTACTATCAGTCGGAGCCAACTGAACCCTGGTTTTTTTAATGAGGTTGTTACACATCCCCCTCCTCCTTTCTCATCCGGGCTTGGGTCCGGCCATGGCGGAGTTTAAAGTTCTTAGGAAAATTTTTGGACCAAAGAGAGATGAACAGGCAGGTGAATAGAGAAGATTGCATAACAGTGGACTACATGGTCTTTATAGGAAGCCAGATATAATGAGAACAGTTAAGGCTCGTAGACTGCTATGGACAGGACATGTGGTACGAATGGGGAATGAAATACGTGCATGGAAGCTTGTTGTAGGAAAACCAGAGGGAAAACGCCCAGTTGGTAGACCAAGAATGAGGTGGGAGAATATTAACTATGATTTGAGGGAAGTAGATTATACAGGGGATGATTGGAAAAAATGGCTCAGGATAGGGATATATGGAGAGCTTATGTCCGCGCGGCCATGAACCTACGGGTTCGATAGTGCCAATTGGTTAGTTAAGGAAAATAAATGCCGTAAAATCACACTATAAACTCGACTTGTTGATCAGAATTCTCTTAGTTTACGTAGTTCCTGCTTGAAGGAATTTTGATTACTTGTAAAGAACTTGATGAAATATGGTATGAAATAAAACATTTTAGCAGTCTTTGCGTTCCATGTACACAGCATATTATGACGTTTTATTTGGAATGAGAGTTTGTATAAGCAGGAATGCTGTCTGACAGCTATGTAGACTACACAGTGCTGGTGATTCCGTTTTTCTTCTGGTTCATATAAGTGCTATTTGTAGACTCGAGCTTATAAAATGTATTTTCTACTAAAGTGAAGGTCACCTTTTCTCATAAAGTTTATGTACTTTTTTTACGATCGCTCGTCTATACGTATGTATTGTATTGTAAGCCTATGTTTTCCCTTTACAGAGATTTAGGCGCTCTCCCCCTACAGGGAAGAATTTTAGTTACACTTGTTTTCGTATAGATGTCATTTTGAGTGGTACGTGGTCAGCGTTCCGCCTCATACTGACATCTAGGAAACCAAGGTAGTACTAGGACGGAAAAATTGGGTAAATTTTGCTTAGAGCCTTTTCATTCAGGCTTAAAGATTTTTTACGAGCCTGAAAAACTTCAGACTCGGAGCCCACGGCTTAAAGTCCCTCCCGGAGGACTTGCTCCTTGGATTTTTCCGTCCTAAAAAATCCATCGACCCCCTCCGGGTTTGAACCCGCGACCCTTGGGACCAGAGGCAAGGAGCATAACCACTAGTCCACCGTAAAAAAAAAAAAAAACCAGCTATACAAAAATGTTTTTCTAAATATGTATATCTCCCGTCCAAGCTTTTATTTTTCTTATTATGTCATATTAAGCTTGCATTGGTCAATGTGAAAAAAAAAAGATAATTATAACATCGAAATAAGCGTCACTGCTATAAAGTAAAAAAGAAAAAAAAAATGTTCTCTTTAATTTGCTTACTTGTTATAGGAGCTACTAGAGGGCAGTGGATACCGAGTTCCCGCTACCTCTAGTAATAATAGATAATATATATAAAGAAAAATACATGTTTGTACTAAATTTGCTTGGTAGCGTAATTGGTAGCACACTGGAATATAAATCTAGAGATCCCGTCCAAGCATTTGTTTTTATTATCATGGCATATATATATATATATATATATATATATATATATACATATATATAGTCCACTGCTGTGGTCTCGAGGTAGCGTGCTGCCTTGTCACGCAGCGGGCCCGGGTTCGATCCCCGGTAGGGATAGTTTTTCTGGCTGAGGTTTTTATCGGGGTATTTCCTCACCTATAAGACAAATCTCTGGAAAATTTTAAGTCCGAAACGGTCCCCGAAAATCATATGGCCATGATCCTTATCATTATCACCATCATCCTTCACCGGTGTGGAAAGCACGGGAAGCTACCACACCTACAATTCCCTAGCAAAGCTGCAATGCATAGCAAGAAAATGCTATTATTGCAGTGAAAGACCTGCCCTCGGGTAGAATTACTATATATATATATATATATATATATATATATATATCCATGGTATCTTTACCTTGTCGTGGTGGAGTGGCTTGCGTGCTTAAATGACCCTGAGAGCTATGCCGGCGGTAGCATTGCTGCCGATAGGGTTACCCATGTCGGATTGGTGATAAGCCAGACGAAAAAAGTACCTTGGTCGAAAGAGTGACGATCTTTCACCGTAAAAATACAACCGTCAAGAAATGCGGACATGGGTTCAACTGGCGTAAAATTTTCCGGAGGTCAAATAGTCCCCCATTCGGTTCTCCGGGCGGGGACTACTTCAGGCAACCCATGCCAAAGGCTCAAACACAGGGACATGTTCCTAGGAACATGGAATGATAGGACTTTATACTTTATTCTACCAGTTATATTATATGGGTGCGAAACATGGACTCTTACTTTAAGGTAGTAAAGGAGATTACAAGTATTTGAGAATAAAGTTCTTAGGAAAATTTTTGGACCAAAGAGAGATGAACAGACAGGTGAATGGAGAAGACTACGTAACAGTGAACTACATGGACTTTATAGGAAGCAAATATAATAAGAACAGTTAAGTCTCATAGACTGCGATTGGCAGGACATGTTGCACATATGGGGAATGAAAGACTTGCATGGAGGCTTCTTGTAGGAAAGCCAGAGGGAAAACGCCCAGTTAGTAGACCAAGAATGTGTTGGGAGAATAACATTAACTATGATTTGAGGGAAGTAGATTATACAAGGAATGATTGGAAAACATTAGCTCAGGATAGGGATGTATGGAGAGCTTATGTCCGCGCGGCCATGAACCTACGGGTTCGATAGTGCCAGTGAGTAAGTAAGTATATATACAGGGTGTAACAGGAACTCACCGACAAAATTAAAGAGGTGATAGGCCATAGCAGAGAGGATCATTTTTTGTGAAGGAACATATAGTCGCAAACACGTCGTTTATGAGTTATGCGCAGATGAAGGTGTTCACCCGTAAGGGTCGGAATTGAATACAAACAATTGTACACGTATCATTTTATTGAAAAGTACATGTTTTTATAATAAGTGTTCACACAGTGGACCCTGTGCCTCATTTTAATTTTGTAGATAGTTTAAATATTTCATTTGAGGCTAATCTTGTTAACAATCTCGAATCGAGAATCGGAACGATCTTGAATTCGAGAAACCGCACACTCTCGATTTCGAGAAACCGAACAATCTCGAATTCGAGAAACCGAACAATCTCGATTTCGAGAAACCGAACAATCTCGAATTCGAGGAACCGAACAATCTCGAATTCGAGAAACCGGACAATCTCGAATTCGAGAAACCGGACAATCTCGAATTCGAGAAACCGGACAATCTCGAATTCGAGAAACCGAACAATCTCGAATTCCAGAAGCCGAACAATCTCGATTTCGAGAAACCGAACAATCTCGAATTCGAGAAACCGAACAATCTCGAATTCGAGAAGCCGAACAATCTCGAATTCGAGGAACCGAACAATCTCGAATTCGAGAGAACCGAACAATCTCGAATTCGAGGAGCCGAACAATCTCGAATTCGAGGAGCCGAACAATCTCGAATTCGAGGAGCCGAACAATCTCGAATTCGAGGAGCCGAACAATCTCGAATTCGAGGAGCCGAACAATCTCGAATTCGAGGAGCCGAACAATCTCGAATTCGAGGAACCGAACAATCTCGAATTCGAGGAACCGAACAATCTCGAATTCGAGGAACCGAACAATCTCGAATTCGAGGAACCGAACAATCTCGAATTCGAGGAACCGAACAATCTCGAATTCGAGGAACCGAACAATCTCGAATTCGAGGAACCGAACAATCTCGAATTCGAGGAACCGAACAATCTCGAATTCGAGGAACCGAACAATCTCGAATTCGAGGAACCGAACAATCTCGAATTCGAGGAGCCGAACAATCTCGAATTCGAGGAGCCGAACAATCTCGAATTCGAGGAGCCGAACAATCTCGAATTCGAGGAGCCGAACAATCTCGAATTCGAGGAACCGAACAATCTCGAATTCGAGGAACCGAACAATCTCGAATTCGAGGAACCGAACAATCTCGAATTCGAGGAACCGAACAATCTCGAATTCGAGGAACCGAACAATCTCGAATTCGAGGAACCGAACAATCTCGAATTCGAGGAACCGAACAATCTCGAATTCGAGGAACAGAACAATCTCGAATTCGAGAAACCGAACAATCTCGAATTCGAGGAACCGAACAATCTCGAATTCGAGGAACCGAACAATCTCGAATTCGAGGAACCGAACAATCTCGAATTCGAGGAACCGAACAATCTCGAATTCGAGGAACCGAACACTCTCGAATTCGAGGAACCGAACAATCTCGAATTCGAGGAACCGAATAATCTCGAATTCGAGGAACCGAACAATCTCGAATTCGAGGAACCGAACAATCTCGAATTCGAGGAACCGAACAATCTCGAATTCGAGAAACCGAACAATCTCGAATTCGAGGAACCGAACAATCTCGAATTCGAGGAACCGAACAATCTCGAATTCGAGGAACCGAACAATCTCGAATTCGAGGAACCGAACAATCTCGAATTCGAGGAACCGAACAATCTCGAATTCGAGGAACCGAAGAATCTCGAATTCGAGGAACCGAACAATCTCGAATTCGAGGAACCGAACAATCTCGAATTCGAGGAACCGAACAATCTCGAATTCGAGGAACCGAACAATCTCGAATTCGAGGAACCGAACAATCTCGAATTCGAGGAACCGAACAATCTCGAATTCGAGGAACCGAACAATCTCGAATTCGATGAACCGAACAATCTCGAATTCGAGGAACCGAACAATCTCGAATTCGAGGAACCGAACAATCTCGAATTCGAGGAACCGAACAATCTCGAATTCGAGGAACCGAACAATCTCGAATTCGAGGAACCGAACAATCTCGAATTCGAGGAACCGAACAATCTCGAATTCGAGGAACCGAACAATCTCGAATTCGAGGAACCGAACAATCTCGAATTCGAGGAACCGAACAATCTCGAATTCGAGGAACCGAACAATCTCGAATTCGAGGAACCGAACAATCTCGAATTCGAGGAACCGAACAGTCTCGAATTCGAGGAACCGAACAATCTCGAATTCGAGGAACCGAACAATCTCGAATTCGAGAAACCGAACAATCTCGAATTCGAGGAACCGAACAATCTCGAATTCGAGAAACCGAACAATCTCGAATTCGAGGAACCGAACAATCTCGAATTCGAGGAACCGAACAATCTCGAATTCGAGGAACCGAACAATCTCGAATTCGAGGAACCGAACAATCTCGAATTCGAGGAACCGAACAATCTCGAATTCGAGGAACCGAACAATCTCGAATTCGAGGAACCGAACAATCTCGAATTCGAGGAACCGAACAATCTCGAATTCGAGGAACCGAACAATCTCGAATTCGAGGAACCGAACAATCTCGAATTCGAGAAACCGAACAATCTCGAATTCGAGAAACCGAACAATCCCGAATTCGAGAAACCGAACAATCTCGAATTCGAGAAACCGAACAATCTCGAATTCGAGAAACCTAACAATATCGAATTCGAGAAACCGAACAATCTCGAATTCGAGAAACCGAACATCTCGAATTACGAGAAACCGAACAATTTCGAATTCGAGAAACTGAACAATCTCGAATTCGAGAAACCGAACAATCTCGAATTCGAGAAACCGAACAATCTCGAATTCGAGAAACCGAACAATCTCGAATTCGAGAAACCGAACAATCTCGAATTCGAGAAACCTAACAATCTCGAATTCGAGAAACCGAACAATCTCGAATTCGAGAAACCGAACAATCTCGAATTCGAGAAACCGAACAATCTCGAATTCGAGAAACCGAACAATCTCGAATTCGAGAACCCGAACAATCTCGAATTCGAGAAACCTAACAATCTCGAATTCGAGAAACCGAACAATCTCGAATTCGAGAAACCGAACAATCTCGAATTCGAGAAACCGAACAATCTCGAATTCGAGAACCCGAACGATCTCGAATTCGAGAAACCGAACAATTTCGAATTCGAGAAACCGGAAATCTCGAATTCGAGAAACCGAACAATCTCGAATTCGAGAAACCGAACAATCTCGAATTCGAGAAACCGAACAATCTCGAATTCGAGAAACCAAACAATCTCGAATTCGAGAAACCGAACAATCTCGAATTCGAGAAACCGAACAATCTCGAATTCGAGAAACCGAACAATCTCGAATTCGAGAAACCGAAGCGATGTCGAATTCGAGAAAACGAACCAATCTCGAATTCGAGAAACCGAACAATCTCGAATTCGAGAAACCGAACAATCTCGAATTCGAGAAACCAAACAATCTCGAATTCGAGAAACCGAACAATCTCGAATTCGAGAAACCCAACGATCTCGAATTCGAGAAACCGAACAATCTCGAATTCGAGAAACCGAACAATCTCGAATTCGAGAAACCGAACAATCTCGAATTCGAGAAACCGAACAATCTCGAATTCGAGAAACCGAACAATCTCGAATTCGAGAAACCGAACAATCTCGAATTCGAGAAACCGAACAATCTCGAATTCGAGAAACCGAACAATCTCGAATTCGAGAAACCGAACAATCTCGAATTCGAGCAACCGAACAATCTCGAATTCGAAGCAACCGAACAATCTCGAATTCGAGAAACCGAACACTCTCGATTTCGAGAAACCGAACAATCTCGAATTCGAGAAATCGAACAATCTCGAATTCGAGAAACCGAACAATCTCGAATTCGAGAAACCGAACAATCTTATGATTTTTACATGTTCTTCTTAAAGAATTTACTTTTACCAATATCTGTTTATTATCAAATATATTAATTGATATAGAGCACCCCACGCTTTTGATGGTAAAATTTTTATTTTTGTTGATAATTCTAGTTTTATTCTATATGTGTTGGAGATGATTCTTTTGTTGACCACTTTAAATTTATCCCAAGCGTGTTGGAAATTAAAATTATTTTACATTGAATCGGAAGTTATGGATCTCAATTTTTGTTACGCTTCCCGTCATTCAAGGACATTTTCATTAAACAAAATTAGTTAGCTTCCGGTTCTTAGTTTGTTTTTACACGCTTTATATTAGCTTCACCTGTATCTACCTATCTATCTATCTATCTATGTAACTGAATCTTTCAACGCGTTTTTCACCCACTTAAAATAATTGGATCGACTTGAAATTTTGTATAATTGTAAAGGACCCGTGACAATACAATAATTTCATATTTATATTCTAAAATCCTGGCCAGAATCATCAGAAAATCAAAAAAAGTGTCTTTGTATTTATGTAACGGAATCTTTGAACACGATTTTCACCACAACTTAGAATCATAGGATAGACATGAAACTTTGTATACTTGTAAAGGACCCGTGACAATACAGTAATATATTAATTTTCTAAAACCGTGGCCAGAATCATCAGAAAATAAAGAAAAAGTGTCTTTGTAATTATGTAACGGAATCTTTGAACACGATTTTCACCCACTTAGAGACATTGGATCGACTTGAAACTTTGTATACTTGTAAAGAACCCGTGACACTACAATAATTTCATATTTTATTTCTAAATTCCTGGCCAGAATCATCAGAAAATCAAAAATATTAAAACTGGTATAGGTCTAATAGTTTACGGACTTGTCGACTTTTTAGTCAAGCGTTGTAAGAGCTCAGTTGGTAGAGCGGTGAACTAGTAGTTTACAATTCCAGTAATCCGTAGGTTGCTGGTTCGAATCCGTCTGGGGAGGATTTTTTTTAGAAGTGTAATAGTTTTAGCGCATACTACAATAGTATGGAATTTAAAGATTTTTACATTCATATCTTATTCTGTAAAATATTAAAGTAATATAATGTACGGTTAAAAACTACAATATAGTTACCTTGTAGGTCCGTCTCCTCAACTACAAGGTAACTATATTATAGTTTTTAACCATGCATTACATTACTGTGAACTAAAACCTCAACGGAAAATCACCATGAATTTTACTAGTATCGATAAAATATTAAAACTAAAAAATAAAAAATAAATAATAGTTTTAAAAAACTAAAACAGTACGCTTTATTAGAAAACCGAACTCAAAAATGAAAAATAATTTTAATTTCCAACACGCTTTGGATAAATTTAAAGTGGTCAACAAAAAAATCATCTCCAACACATATAGAATAAAACTAGAGTTATCAACAAAAAGAAAATAATTCTACCATCAAAAGCGTGGGGTGCTTTTTATGATTTTTATGTGTTCTTCTTAGAGACTTTACTTTTACCAATATCTGTTTATTATCAAATATATTAATTGATATAGAGCACCCCACGCTTTTGATGGCAAAATTATTTTCTTTTTGTTGATAACTCTAGTTTTATTCTATATGTGTTGGAGATGATTTTTTTCTCGACCACTTTAAATTTATCCCAAGCGTGTTGGAAATTAAAATTATTTTTCATTTTTGAGTTCGGTTTTCTAATAAAGCGTGCAGTTTTAGTTTTTAAAACTATTATTTATTAATATTCTGAACAGGTCTGACCATTATTTTGCAGTGACAGAGCCCGGTCAGAAATACGGCTACCAGATTGTATATATAGTGCATGAATGCCAACACATGCCGCATGCGGGAGTTAATATAAAAACATTTGTAGCAATTGATTATACCACCAAAAAAATAAACCACTGTTTGCACTTTCTTAAATGTATTTTTTCCCAGGTAACAATCCAGAAAAATATAATTGTCATATTTACATCATACGACATCAGAAATGAATTAATATACAGTTTGATGTGTTTAATTTTTTCTCCACTAGAGAGCATTCTTACAATATTGCGTTCCTTTGGCAATAAATAGTATGATCTGGTTGCAGTGATAAACAAAAGAAGCAGATGAAGCCTACCTATCGTTTCTCATTTGTTTTCAAACATCGCCGTTTACATTAAATTTTATTCGTTAAATAGTCCTAACAAATGCCACTCTTGATTTCCAAATTCTCTAGACTATTTAACTCATGCCCCAAATGGGAGTCAATGACCAATCACGTTTCAATGATTTCTGTTTTACAACCAATCAGAGTCGTGTTTCACCAAATATTTATCAGTGTTATAATTACCATATTAAAGAAAGCTCCTCCTTACAATATTGCGTTCCTTTGGCAATAAATAGTATGATCTGGTTGCAGTGATAAACAAAAGAAGCAGTAGAAGCGTACCTATCGTTTCTCATTTTTGTAAAATCGCCGTTTACATTAAATATATAAATATTTTAAAATAGCTATAGTTAAATAGCTATAGTTAAATAATGATTTGTGAGTAAACAGCTTAATTTTATTCGTTAAACAGTCCTAACAAATGCCACTCTTGATTTCCAAATTCTCTAGATAAATTCACTCCTCACTTCGTGAGTCGTGAATGTATCGATAATTTGGAAATCACTCGTGGCATTTCTTATAAAATCTTCTCAAGAGAACAATCTCAATAGCTACATTCCTTCAGAATTCGATAAAAGAAAATTCCCGTAAGATATGTCCACTAGATTAAAAACAAAATTACGTCTCTTGTAGAGAAGTCATTGCGTGATATTTTACGATTTAATATTCATTCCCCGTACGCAAACTGCAATGCTATTGATCTATATTTACGCCGATGACATGGCTATCGCAACGGAAGACATAAACTCTCTACAGACAGCGATAGATATTCTAACCGGCTGGGCAGAGAGAAATGACATAAAGATAAATGAAGAGAAGACAGAAATGATAGTGTTTAGGAAAGGCGGTAGACTGACCGAAGCAGAACAAATTAAATGTAATGGGAAAATCCTCAACAGAGTTAACAACTTTAAATATTTAGGCCTCACGATACAAACAACCGGGAAGAGCTTCAGGCTACATATCAGATCAAGAGCGGTGGCAGCAATAAGGGCAATGAATGAAATTAGGAACATCAGGTTACTGTCAATCAGCACCGCTATGGACTTGTTCAGATTGAAGGTACTACCCGTACTTGTGTATGGACTCGACTTGATACCTCACATATAAGCAACTGGAAGATATGGAGAAAGTGAAGTCAAGATACCTCAAGAGACTCTTAGGAGTATCACCGAGTACGAGATCGAGGCTGGTTTACGAACTCACCAGAGAGACGTTTTTAATAGAAGATCTGCGGACAACACTACTCTCCACCGTCTAGTAAGGCCTACAATGTACTCTTGCAAGACCTGCAAGAGAAGAAGAAGGACATACCATCATCATTCTATGCGACCTGTGCGATGCAAGACAGACGATGGACAGAATCGAACTGTGAAATGCGTCATATCACTACCAGGCTGGCAGTCCATGGCTTCCATCACAAGATATGCTGCAACAAGACATTTCATGAACCTAACGACATGTGCATATGTGTTTTGTGTTCACAAAAATGTGAAAAGTACCATATTCTGAATTGTAAAAAACGACTTAAATCAATCAGTGCTTATAGCAAAGACAATTAAGCACTTCACATGTAATATCTGCACAGTCTGTGCGCATTTCTCCTTTATTATTGATCAGAAATTAATAGTAAATGGATAAAGAGAGGTTTCCAATCTTTATTTCTCTTACAGGAAAGCTAACAAAAAAATCTTTGACAATGCTGAACATTAATAATGTTTAACTAAACTTACAAAGCAGTTTGTAGACTCTTATCAGCTGATAGCAACGTGCATGTAAACATTTTGTTTGAATAATTTAGTACCGCTGATTATTTATTACAAAGCTGCAGAAAGGAAGGAAACAATAATAGACCTAACCTCGAAACCTGCCATTACGGAAAAGTTTTAGCGAACCCCTTGAAATATTTTGTGAACCCCCGGGGGTTCGCGAACCACATGTTGGAAAACGATGTTCTACAGCAAGGCCAGGAACGTAGCCTATAACTCACGAACGATCACTGTTTATGTTAATAAATACCTAGGAACAATAATCACAAATAGGAATGAGATGCACAAAGAAATTAAACATAGGCTCAATTCTGGAAGTGCGTGCTATTATGCATTGCAGAGACTTTTGACGTCCCAACTCCTTTCAAAAAACGTTAAGCTGAAAATATATAAAACTATTATTCTACCAGTTATATTATATGGGTGCGAAACATGGAGTCTTACTTTAAGGGAGGAAAGGAGATTACGAGTATTTGAGAATAAAGTTCTTAGGAACATTTTTGGACCAGAGAGAGATGAACAGACAGGTGAATGGAGAAGACTACATAACAATGAACTACATGGTCTTTATAGGAAGCCAGATATAATAAGAACAGTTAAGTCTCGTAGACTGCGATGGGCGGGACATGTTGCGCGTACGGGGAATGAAAGAGTGCATGGAAACTTCTTGTATGAAAGCCAGAAGGAAAACGGCCAGTTGATAGCCCAAGAATGAGGTGGGAGAACAACATTAACTATGATTCGAGGGAAGTAGATTATACAGGGAATGATTGGAAATCATTAGCTCAGGATAGGGATGTATGGAGAGCTTATGTCCGCGCGGCCATGAACCTACGGGTTCGATAGTGCCAGTGAGTAAGTAAGTAAGTTAGCAACAAAGATAAGTTACATAAATATCATAATTAAAATCATAATTTTAATAATAAAACATGATTTGTAGGGGCTTATAATTTTAACAATAAAACATGATTTGTAGGGGCTTATAATTTTAACAATAAAACATGATTTGTAGGGGCTTATAATTTTAACAATAAAACATGATTTGTAGGGGCTTATAATTTTAACAATAAAACATGATTTGTAGGGGCTTATAATTTTTAAAAGTTCATTAAACTTGATAACAGTTTTATCGCACATTATCTCTGACAAGTTTCCTCTGTAATAAAGGATGCTTATACCTCATTACATATGTGTGTTGATAACATTCATTTCACTAGTGAATAAGGACATTGGAAGTGAAGCCAAGCCACTGTTATCTAGTTGTGCTTATTACGTGCTCACAGAATTTAATTATGGTGATTCATGATTTTTAAGATACGTTACGAAACTCCGTTGAGGTCACTGTCTTAAAGTTTTAAGAATTATAAAACAGTATCTGATATTATGCATTGCAGAGACTTTTGATGTCCCAACTCCTTTCAAAAAACGTTAAACTGAAAATACATAAAACTATTATTCTACCAATTATATTATATGGGTCCACCGCTGTGGTCTCGAGGTAGCGTGCTGCCTTGTCACGCAGCGGGCCCGGGTTTGATCCCCGGTCGGGGAAGTTTTTCTGGGAGAGCTTTTTCCTCACCTGTATGACAAGTGTCAGGAAAACTTTAAGGCCCAAACGGTCCCCGAATTCATATGGCCATCACCATCATCATCACCATCCTTCACCGGTGTGGAAAGCAACGGGAAGCTACCACACCTACAAATTCCCTAGTAAAGCTGCAAGCATAGCATGAAAATGCTATGATTGCAGTGAAGGACCTGCCTTCGGGCAGAATTACTATGGATGGATATTATATGGATGCGAAACATGGACTCTTACTTTAAGGGAGGGAAAAGAGATTACGAGTATTTGAGAATAATGTTCTTAGGAAGATTTTTGGACCAAAGAGAGATGGACAGGTGAATGGAGAAGACTGCATAACAATGAATTACATGGTCTTTAAAGGAAGTCAGATATAATGAGAACAGTTAAGTCTCGTAGACTGCGATGGGCAGGACTTGTAGCGCGAATGAGGAATGAAAAACGTGTATGGAAGCTTCTTGTAGGAAAACCAGAGGGAAAACGCCCAGTTGGTAGTTCTCTTCAATGGAAAGTAATGAAAATGTATTCGATCGTAGAGCAGTTTTTATATTCATTATGTTAAATTCTTAGATAAAGCAGTAATTTACTCCACGTACCTCTCAACAATCCCATATTAGCTGGGAACCACGTTTTATGAAGGGGACATGGAATGCATGCGCAGGAAAAACCAACGAAGATTTATATTGTCCATGTTGCAGGAGATTTGCAATGAGATTATTTCATGGCCACCCTCCATGTTGGAAATAACATGTTAAGATTAATTCATAATTAATTGTGGAAAATAACATTATGAGGTTCTTCAATTAATAAAATGAGACATATCTTACCACATACTTCGTGTTTTTCAAGCACGGGAACTGCAGTTTTCAAGAGGTATCCTTCCCATCCTCACTCAGTCAACATCGCAACTCATGATGTCGATTAGGATGAGAGGGACACCTCTTGAAAACTACAGTTCGCGTGCTTGAAAAACACGAAGAATGATATAAGATACGACTGAATGATTTTATTATTCTTTTCATACATTTCAATGATGGATAAACCATATTTGAAGAAAAAAATTATACACTCAGACTGGGACTCGAACCCAGGACATTTGGCTTTCTAGGCCAATGCTCTACCAACTGAGTCATCTGGGCGAGTTCCAATCTAAATGCGAATTTTTCTCTTATATACGCTGTCAATTCCCGCGCACAAAATGCTATGAAACCTTTGCTTCTATCTTGCAAATGGCGGCTTTGCCCAGATAGCTCAGTTGGTAGAACATTGTCCTAGAAAGCCAAAATGTCCTGGGATTGAGTCCCAGTCTGAGCGTATAATTTTTCTCTTCATATATGATTTGTCCAACATTGAGATGCATAAAATGAATAATAAAAAATCGAAAGAAGCTGTACTGGCTTTATAATGTAATGTAAAATTCCCAAATAATTGTCTTCTTAATAAAGAAGCTGCCATTTGCAAGATAGAAGCAAAGGTTTCATATTATTTGGTGCGCAGAAATTAATAGAGTATATAAGAGAAACATTTGCATTTAGATTGGAACTCCCCCAGATAGCTCAGTCGGTAGAGCATTGGTCTAGAAAGCCAAAGGTTCTGGGTTCGAGTCCCAGTCTGTGAATATAATTTTTCTCTTCAAATATGATTTGTCCATCATCGAGATGTATGAAATGAATAATAAAAACATCGAACATGTAAAGACTTCGTTTCGATTAAAAACACATTTTTTTTAAATCTTGATGTGGGAAGAATAAGTTATTTGAAAACTGATGGTTGCACAAACCTGCAAAATTCTGTAGAAACTGCCCCTGCACTATTCTATCATCATCATCATCATCCAGGGATTAAGCCTGTTGGCTCGTTCCGGTTTCATGAAAGCTAGAATTGTTAAAATTGTTCATATCATCTTCTGTGTGGGCGTCCAACATTTCACCTTCCGTGTGGTTTATAATTTAGCAATAATTTTGGAAATCTTCCTTCTGGCATTCTATCAATATGTTCTTTCCAGTCGTTCGTATATCTAATTATTCGGTCTGTAAGTTTGAAAATATTTACTTCCTTTCTTATATCTTCATTTCTTTTCTTATCCAGCAGAGTATATCCTGCTATATTTCTTAAAAATCGCATCTCAGCTGCTTCCAATCTTTGTTCTTGTCTTTTAGTGATCGTCCAACATTCTGATCCATACATCAGTACAGGAACAGCCATTACTTTATAAACTTTAATTTTCGTTTTTTTCTTGTGTTTTAAGGGTTCTTTTAATAGTGCCACACATTAGATTAAATTTATTTATTTTGTCATTAATATCTTCAGTTTTAACATATGATAAATTGAAATCTAGATACTTAAAACTGTTCACCTGCTCTAAAATTTTATCAATTACTATTTTTGCTCTTAAGGTATCATGTCCTTTAAATGCTAAAATTTTAGTTTTATTCTTTGAAATTTTTAAATTGTAATTGACACTTACTTTTTCCAAATTAAAAATAGCTCTTTCTAGATCATCTTCTGAACTGGAAATCACTACTTGATCATCGGCAAATAATATTGTATCCAACAGTTTATTATTTATTTTAAAATGTTTATTTAAATTAATCTGCCACTTTAACATAACTTCATCTATACATAAATTAAAAAAAGAGAAGGTGATAAAGGACACCACGATTTATTATTACCATTTTTTGATGTTTAGATTTAAAACCCCTGTCTATTACAATTTTATTATTTACATATAAATTTTGTATAGCCATAATCAACTGCTGTGGAATACCTAGCTATAGCACTATGCTATATGTTGTTATATTATGTATTTAAATTTGTTTGCAGTTATTCAGTATTTAAATTTGTTTGCAGTTATTCAGTATTTAAATTTGTTTGCAGTTATTCATCAACAATGAATTTGTGGACTCAGCTTCAGGAAAGACATTTCCGACATTAAATCCAGTGAATGGCAAGAAAATAGTAGACGTCTCGGAGGCTGACAAGGTAACAAATGTTTAGTGAGACATATTTATTATAGTTTTGTATATTATTTTGAGAGAAACATATTTCTGTTACAGAATATCCAAGTCTGAGTTGAGGGCCATTAAAACAGTAACCATCTTCCAAGACACATGGATTAATAAAATTTTGACCTAGTTTGAAGCCAGTGAACTTATGATAAATATGTTTTGTAATTGTGTAGAAAGGTATCACTCTTGAACTAATTAATATTAATAAACAATATTTCAAGATGGCTATCACATTCTATGAATTTTAGTTTGACCTACTTATACATATAGTCCAGTTCTGATAACTGTAGCTGTCTTGGTGGATCCTAAGGCACGTGGCAGGAGGGAACATTGGCGAGTGGGGGAGGGAAGTAGTAGCCATGCAAAAAAACATTTTCTTAATAATAATAATAATAATAATAATGATAATAATAATAATAATAATAATAATAATAATAATGAAATAGATTGTTATAAAAACAACACTATTCTATAATGAACACTCCAACATGTGAGAAAATATAAGTATTCATTAGCACAGAACTAGTAGATAAAAAAAATCAACTTTATAATAACTATTATGTTTCCAAAATTGAGTGTAGTTGCTGGCAGTACCTGCAACTCTCCCTCCCCTCTTACCGCACCATACAACATAGACCCCTTGAAAGCCTCTACAGAAGCCAGAACTAAACTATAGTATGTTGAATTTTGCTTCACGTGTACAAACATCTGTATTTAATATTTAAATAAATTGGAAATTCTTCGGTCGGCCACCAGATGGCACGGAGGTCAGTCTGCAGGATAGAAGGCCGTTGGACGTCAGTTGTGAACGTGACGCAGCATTGACAATGTCACAAATTATGTGAAGAAACCCAGGGTCTGCTATGAATTATGAAGTATGAGGTGAGTGAAATAATAAAAAAATAAACAATATTAAAGAACCTCATAGTGTTATTTCCTATCTACATAACTTAATCTGTATTTAATTTAAAAATGTAAATAAATTAACTCATGCTAATCTTATATTTGTCCTTTTATCCAGTAGCTATATGTTATTAGTTAGGTTTAATTTAATTTTTTTTTGCCTAATGCCACCAGGTTGTCTTTAATGACATTTCTGGTTTTCTCCCCTAGCATTGGCAGAATTGTAATCCATTTCTTAGGTTGGGGCACTTGGAAGGCGGAGTTACGTTACCCCGATGATATGATGGGTAATGAAGCGCCAGGAGAGTTCTTAACCTAAATTCCAGACCATAGGCAACCAAAGGAATAATTCCCTTTAAGAAAAAAATCCTATGGATTGGCCTGGAATGGAACCCGGGATCTAATGTCAGAAACGCTGATGACCACTTGCCCATGTGGCTGGTTGGCATTAAATTTTTTGTTCATGAAAAATTGCCATTTTTTAAAATTTGAAGATCACTCATAATAATGAGTAACGTAACCTAGAAAAATGAAAATAATTCTGACATTATAGTTCACTGAATTGAATTAGTTCAAGAGAGCAGTGTTTTTCCATACGACTACCATATATTTTAATTGCTGTCTTCTTAAGGTTCCAGTATTTTTTATATTACACGCTTTATATTAGCTTGACCTGTATCTATCTATCTATGTAACTGAATCTTTCAACGCGTTTTTCACTCACTTAAAATAATTGGATCGACTTGAAATTTTGTATACTTGTAAAGGACCCGTGACACTACAATAATTTCATATTCATTTTCTAAAATCCTGGTCAGAATCATCAGAAAATCAAAAAAAGTGTCTTTGTATTTATGTAACGGAATCTTTGAACACGATTTTCACCCACTTAGAGACATTGGATCGACTTGAAACTTTGTATACTTGTAAAGGACCCGTGACACAACAATAATTTCATATTTTATTTCTAAATTCCTGGCCAGAATCATCAGAAAAAAAAAAAATTAAAACTGGTATAATAGGTTACGGACTTATCGACTTTTTAGTCAATCGTTGTAAGATCTCAGTTGGTAGAGCGATGAACTAGTGGTATACAATTTCAGTAATCCATAGGTCGCTGGTTCGAATCCGGCTGGGGACTATTTTTTTTTAGAAGAGTAATACTTTTAGCTCATACTACATTAGTATGGAATTTAAAGATATTTACATTCTTATCTTTTTATGTAAAATATTAAAACTAAAAAAATAAAGAAAATAAATAATAGTTTTAAAAAACTAAACAGCACGCTTTATTAGAAAACCGAACTCAAAAATGAAAAATAATTTTAATTCCCAACACGCTTGGGATACATTTAAAGTGGTCAACAAAAAAATCATCTCCAACACATATAGAATAAAACTAGAATTATCAACGAAAAGAAAATAATTTTACCATCAAAAGCATGGGGTGCTTTTTATGATTTTTACATGCTCTTCTTAGAGACTTTACTTTTACCAATATCTGTTTATTATCAAATATATTAATTGATATAGAGCACCCCACGCTTTTGATGGTAAAATTATTTTCTTTTTGTTGATAATTCTAGTTTTATTCTATATGTGTTGTCTACAACAGATCAGATTTTTAGTATAAGACAGATTTTAGAAAAAGAAATGGGAATATAATGGTACTGTACATCAACTATACGTAGACTTCAAAAAAGCATATGATTCAATTAAGAGGGAGAAGTTATAGGCCCTATAGTATCCTGCTGGAGTTCGGAATTCCTAAAAAGTTAGTTAGACTTATACGAATGTGTCTAAATGGCTCAAAGAGTAGGGTGCGAGTAGGCAAACAGTTTTCAGACACTTTTGTAATCCAGAATGGGTTGAAGCAAGGAGATGCACTTTCTCCTCTACTATTTAATTTTGTACTAGAGCATGCCATTAAATCTTTAGAGAATGAGGAAGGCTTACAACTGAATGGTATTAATAAGCTGTTAGCTTATGCTGATGATGTAGTACTACTGGCCGATAGCGAGGAGATACTAAAGACCAACATGCACACACTATTGAGTAACACTAAGAAATTAGGACTGGAAGTAAATATCAGTAAAACTAAACATATGGTCACAGGTAGAAATTCAGTATATAATGGAAAGCTAATGACAAATGAGGGAAATTTTGAGGAAGTGGCTGAATTCAAATACCTAGGAACAATAATCACAAATAGGAATGAGACGCACAAAGAAATTAAACATAGGCTCAATTCTGGAAATGCATGCTATTATGCATTGCAGAGACTTCTGATGTCCCAACTCCTTTCAAAAAACGTTAAGCTGAAAATATATAAAACTATTATTCTACCAGTTATATTGTATGGGTGCGAAACATGGACTCTTACTTTAAGGGAGGAAAGGAGATTACGAGTATTTGAGAATAAAGTACTTAGGAAAATTTTTGGACCAAAGAGAGATGAACAGACAGGTGAATGGAGAAGACTACACAACAATGAACTACATGGTCTTTATAGGAAGCCAGATATAATAACAGTTAAGTCTCGTAGACTGCGATGGGCAGGACATGTTGCGCGTATGGGGAATGAAAGACGTGCATGGAAGCTTCTTGTAGGAAAGCCAGAGGGAAAACGGCCAGTTGGTAGACCAAGAATGAGGTGGGAGAACAACATTAACTATGATTTGAGGGAAGTAGATTATACAGGGAATGATTGGCAAGCATTAGCTCGGGATAGGGATGTATGGAGAGCTTATGTCCGCGCGGCCATGAACCTACGGGTTCGATAGTGCCAGTGAGTAAGTAAGTAAGTATGTGTTGGAGATGATTTTTTGTTGACCACTTTAAATTTATCCAAAGCGTGTTGGAAATTAAAATTATTTTTCATTTTTGAGTTCGGTTTTCTAATAAAGCGTGCTGTTTTAGTTTTTTAAAGCTATTATTTATTATAATAGCTAATATTTGGCATGCGCTGATATGCCTAAATAAATTAAGTGCATTTTTATGTTTAGTTGAATAAGTAAAAAGAAAAATAACTATAAATTGATATCGTAATTATTTTTAGATACCCCGATATATTTAGATATTTTTACTTTATTTCTAACTCTTTAAGGTTAGGAGAAAGTGCTATGCAAATTGTAAAACCTTGATAGAAAACTATTGTACCTTAAATTATAAATACTCAGCCTCTTAAATTTACCTTTTTTTTGTATGTAAATAATTTTGCTACTTGATAACTTGTATAACAAAACAAATTAATTATTTTCCAAATCAGTTTTTCTCAAATGAAAACTCCAAATGTTGAGCCCAAGAACAAATTTTGCTAAGTTAGGTAGGTAGGAAATAACATTGAGGTTTATTTTAATTTTGTTTAGTTGTTTCTTGACTCACCTCATACTTCTTAACTCCCTTGCATATCTAGATTTCGTCACAAATAGGCCTACAGTGACGAAACCTAGATATGCAAGGGAGTTAAGAAGTATGAGGTGAGTCAAGAAACAACTAAACAAAATTAAAAACAAATTTTGCTTTCAAAATTAAATTTATTTCGTGCTCAAAAAAATATATCAGGCACAAAAATAAAATGTCATGATTTCACTTCAGGACTGAAGAGGACATCTTTTAATCGTAAAAGAGCAAAATGGAAATACTGCAATAGTTAAGGCATACAAAAAGGATGGAGAAAAATCTAAAAAAGAAAGTTTCAGAATAAAGTTCACAGGAGAGTAAGATAAGATTAGAAAACAGAAGTGATGTAAACTATAATAAAACAATTATTTTCAGGCTGATGTAGATCGGGCTGTATCAGCTGCAAGAGCAGCTTTCAAGATTGGTTCAAATTGGAGAAAACTGGATGCATCTGCTCGTGGCAAACTCATAAATAAGGTACTACAAATATTTGAAAAGTAAATATAACTATGTACAGTTTGTTTGAGATCTGTTTTATTACCTTCATTCTGTGTTTTTAAAATTTCTTTTTATGTTTGTGAAAATTTCCATTAAATTATAACAGAATTATATTGTGTCTGTCATATATTCTTATATAATTTTAGTTACTATGAATGTACGCAGAACTAAGCAGTGTCCAATGCTTTTTGATTGAAGAAATTATGTACTAATTTTTCTATACACATTATTATCATCTTGTTCATCTTCTTATTCTTCTTTTTTCTTTTTCATCTTCTTTACATGTATTAGATCATAAAGTCCGTTACATCTTTTTTCCATTTATGGATTATGGGGCCATTAGACAATATATTTAAGGTACATATTTCTCGTGTCCACCGCTGTGGTCTCGAGGTAGCGTGCTGCCTTGTCACGCAGCGGGCCCGGGTTCGATCCCCGGTCAGGACAGTTTTTCTGGACAGTTTTTCTGGGTGAGGTTTTTATCGGGGTTTTTCCTCACCTGTAAGACAAATGTCAGGAAAACTTTAAGGCCCAAACGGTCCCCGAAATCATATGGCCATCATCAACATCATCATCCTTATCATTATCATCATCATCCTTATCATTATCATCATCATCCTTCACCGGTGTGGAAAGCAACGGGAAGCTACCACACCTACAATTCCCTATAGTGGAGGAGGACTAAGTTGGCATGATTTCTGCTTTCCTTGTCTAGAGAACTGTTCTTCCACCCTTCGCAAAACACAATGGGCTACCCTTGTAAAATTACTTAGCTTGATTTATCACCCGCGTGTACGCTAAACATCTCATTAACGCAGGTCATCGAATGAACACAATTGAAAACACTCTCACGATAATCCACCGAGAAAACATTCCAGCTAGGATAAATATATTTGAAGACCTCGAAATTCTAAAGGAAACAAACAATACCTCACTTCTTAATGAGAATGCACCCCAGTTAAACACATTAACGAGATCGTCAAAAACAAGTCAGTTGCTGCTACAAACAGTTGGAGTAAACATCACCGTACACAACAACAACAAGAAGTAGCGGAAACTCAACCTGCAGAAGATGGAAGATAACTTCCGAAAGCGCTCCAGTTAATTTTATATACAATATATTAACAAAGTTGAGGACGACGGCACCTACCAACAGGTACAATTTAATTTTTAACTTTCATCATATGACTTCACCTCAACGGAATTGATATGAAATTTACTAGTATTGATTTAACCATGTTGCACACCAACAGGCAGCCTTCAATAGTTTTACACATAGATTCACAAACATTCCCATGAACAGAGAAAATTTCAATCAAGATGAAGACCACATAACAAGCATTAGAAATAGAGAATAGCTTTGAAGAAAACATAATTTATAAGAAAATAAATAGGTTCAAAAAGTACACTTCAAACTGAAAATAAATATGAAATTATTGTATTGTCACGGGTCCTTTACAAGTATACAATGTTTCAAGTTGATCCAATGTTTCTAAGTGGGTGAAAATCATGTTCAAAAATTCCATTACATAGATACAAAGACACTTTGATTTTCTGATGATTCTCGCCAGGATTTTAAAAACAAAATATGAAATTATTGTATTGTCACGGGTCCTTTACAAGTATACAAAGTTTCAAATTGATCCAATGATTTTAAGTGGGTGAAAATCGCATTGAAAGATTCTGTTACATAGATAGATTAGATAGATATATACAGGTCAAGCTAATATAAAGCGTGTAAAAACAGAAAAGAAAAAATATAAGAAATTTGATATATTCCTGATTTTTTACCATCGTCTATCTTTTCATTTTTATTAGTTTTTATTAGTTTATTTAAACTATAATCTTTCTTTGGTACTAAAATAATATTCAATTTCCAAAAATCTTCTGAAATTTGTTGTGTGCTCAAGGGTGATATGTGAATTTCCTGCATTTCTTATCTTTTGGTTTTTCTGTCTGAGTGCTTTTGTTCCTCAATTTTTGTTTTTTGTACTTCTCAATTTTTTTGTGTATCATTTTTTCACTGAAACCATTTTCTTTTACAACCTTATTTTTCTTCTTATCGGCCGCGGTGGACCAGTGGTTATGTTCCTTGCCTCTGGTCCCGAGGGTCATGGGTTCAAACCCGGCTGGGGTCAATGGATTTTTTAGGATGGAAAAATCCAAGGGGCAAGTCCTCCAGGAGGGACTTTAAGCCGTGGGTCCCGAGACTAAAGATTTTCAGGCTTGTAAAAGATCCTTAAGCCTGAATGAAAAGGCTTCTAAGCAAAATTTACCGAATTTTTCCGTCCTAGTACGCCGTAGCGTAGTGGTTAAGGCACTGAGCTACAAGCCGGAGGGTCGAGGGTTCAAGTCCCATTGGGGTCAGGATTTTTAAACTGACCCAAACCCTCTGGCGGCACTATGGCCCTGGGGTCGACTCAGCCTCTAACGGAAATGAGTACCAGATGCTTGTTCTGGGGGTAAAGGCGGCCGTCACGCAGGGCTGACAACCCGGCTGACATAAAGTGCCGATTGTCTAGAAAAAGTGGGAGCCTTAACCTCCTACTACCCCAAGGACCTCCGGGTCTGTTGTGGGATCACTTTACTTTCTGGGGCACGCCGTAGCGTAGTGGTTAAGGCACTGAGCTACAAGCCGGAGGGTCGAGGGTTCAAGTCCCGTTGGGGTCAGGATTTTTAAACTGACCCAAACCCTCTGGCGGTACTATGGCCCTGGGGTCGACTCAGCCTCTAACGGAAATGAGTACCAGACGCTTGTTCTGGGGGTAAAGCCGGCCGTCACGCAGGGCCGACAACCCGGCTGACATAAAGTGCCGATTGTCTAGAAAAAGTGGGAGCCTTAACCTCCTACTACCCCAAGGACCTCCGGGCGTGTTGTGGGATCACTTTACTTTTTACTTTTAGTACTACCTTAGTTTCCTAGATGTTAGTATGAGGCAGAACGCTGACCATGGACCACTCAAATGACATCTGTACAAAGACAAGTAATAAAATTAGTATGGTTCAAATTCTTCCCTATAGGGGGAGAGCGCTTAAATCTCTGTTAAGGGAAACATGGCTTACAAGATACAAGAAGATTTTTCTTGTTCATGGGTATATTTACCAACATATGTACTAAGCTGTTGAAGACCGCCATTTTGTGTGAAATATGATTGAAACCTGTTGATTTGATATAGTTATCTGTATGTGGTTCTTTTCTGTAAATGCTGAATTCTATTTTTTTCTTTTCTTCATTTCTGTGTAAATGTCTAAAAATGGTAATTCTTAGTTCATTTCTTTTTCTAGTGTGAATTTGATTGTTTTCCTCTGTATATTTAAAAGTTTTAAGGTATCTTCTATGTGTTTTTGTTTAACGATGGCAACAACATCATCTACATATCTACACCAAAATTAGAACATTAAAGGATGTTCTTTGGTTATTTTGTTTTCAAAATTACTCATGAATAAGTTTGCCAAAAAGGGGATAATGGGTCTCCCATTGACAGTCTGGATTTTTGTATATAGAAACTCCCGTTGTATGTAAAAAACTTTTGGTTGATGCATAGTTCAGTTAATTTTAGGTATTCTTTTCTCCTTTCTTTGTCGATCTTGTTTTTGTTAAGCCATTTTTCCAATATTTCTAATGTTTCTTCTTTTGGTACACTGGTGAACAATGCTATGACGTCAGACTAGTCTATCTGCTTGTTCTATTTCTATCTTACTTAATTTTTCTACAAGTTGGAGAGAATTTTCAATAGTTAGATCATTAAAATTTTCCATTTCTTTCAATTCTCGGCTTAACCATTTAGAAATTTTGTAAGTGGGCAATACTATGTTATTGATTATTGGTCTCATTATTCCTCCTGCTTTATGAATTTTGGGGAGACCATGGATATTGGGGTTTGTAGGGTTAGTTTCTTTTAATTTAAATTTATCTTTTTTTTGTGAGAATTATTTTGATAGATTTTAAACTGTTTCAACCTTTTTAACTATTTTTGGAGGACCAGAGGCAAAGAGAGCAGGAATCAGGGCTGAGAACATGAGAAAATTCAGTTTGTAATCGCTGACGATGGGGCTAAGAAGCTCTGAAACATATGTTCGACAAAAACAACTCTAAGAGGTAAGAATGAACAGACAAAATGTTTTAATTATTAAACAGGTTATCTTGTAATGTAAATGTTTTATTCATTTTGCAGTTGGCAGATTTAATTGAGAGAGATATTGATCAAATTGCAAAGTTGGAAACAATTGATAATGGTAAACCATATGGAGACTCAGTGTTTGATATTGGCTGTGCTATTGATACATTCAGATATTATGCTGGTTGGTGCGATAAAGTGCACGGCCAAACAATACCAGCAGGTGAGTGCAGCTGCAGATGTTAGAATATATGATGTTAATACACTATTATGTAAAATTACATCTTGACTTATTGTAATGACGTATGTGGAAGGTATAGGAAACACAGAATTAATGACGAGATTTTAGAGGGATTTTTTTTTAATTTTAACATTAACATGAAATAATAATCGTAAGTAATGCCACGAGTGATTTCCAAATTTATCTAGAGAATTTGGAAATCAAGAGTGGCATTTGTTAGGACTATTTAACAAATAAAATTAAGCTGTTTACTCACAAATCATTATTTAAATATATAATAAATGCTTTAAACTCTGTTTGGTGGAGCAAAAATATTACAAAAAAATAGAAAATTACAAATATATCAAACCATAATTCAGAGCATTTTAACATATGGTGCTGAAGTCTGGCAAATTCCTACCAGGGAAATGAAAAGAATTTTAAGTACAGAGTGATTGGTTGTGGCTGACGTGCACTTCTACGTCGACCATTTCCTTATTGGCAGTAGAGGGCAAGTTTCTCCCTTTACCCGTCGTATAACCTAAACTTCAGAGCCGGAGATACGGTGGCTGTAGTGTAAATTGCATTAGGTTAGCTTTTAGGTTTGTTAAATATCATGCATATTTTGGCTGCTACCTGTGATTCCATAGTGTAAACCGCTTTGCGTTTGTTGGCGCATGCACATGGTATACGATTGGAACTTAGAAACATTTTTTTGCATTACATATTGTAAAGTATTTCCCATACTTCTAACACTTTGAATCAGGAATTATTTCTTTTATAAGCTCTTACAATGTGATTTTACCCAGGAAACTGAAGGTCAGAACTACTGGTTATTGGCACATACTGGTACTTGTAATGCAAGAGCAGGAGAAAATAATAGCACTGTAAAAACTGTTTCGTTAAAAAAAAACAAAATCACATGATTTTTACAATACCACATCCATAATAATTCTGCCCGAGGGCAGGTCTTTCACTGCAATCATAACATTTCCTTGCTATGCTTTGCAGCTTTACTATGGAATTGTAATAGGTGTGGTAGCTTCCCATTGCTTTCCACACCGGTGAAGGATGATGATGGCCGGATGATTTTCAGGGCCATTGGGCCCTAAGCTTCCTGACATTTGTCTTACAGGTGAGGAAAAACCCCGAAAAAACCTCACCCAGGAGTCTGTCCCGACCGGTAATCGAACCCGGGCCCGCTGTGTGACAAGGCAGCATGCTACCTCGAGACCCACAGCGGTGGACTACAACACCACAAGTAAAAAAAAGAATGAACACAATTTATTTTTTTGAATGTATTATTTAGGGAATAGAAAATTATTTTAGTTCGAGAATCTAAAATTACTTAATTCTTCTTATCAAAATCAAGTGCTGATTTACTATAAATTTGTTCAAGTTACTTTTATGAGGCAGAATCTAACCTTCAAACCATCTTGAAATGTTAGTGGGTAGGTATTTATTGTTCTTGATTTAATAATAGAATTATTTTATCTCCTGCTTCCAACGCATGTTTGGACGCATTAGACAGTAAAATGCCTTCTCTGCTGAGCAAGTTGTATGCTAATACGATTTTGCTTACTCAGAAATCTGTTCATGCGATAATAATTGGTTAAATTTGTAAGCTACCTGCGGAGGTAGCTTACATGAGCAACTCAAATTAAAATCCCGAAGGGTACCGACGGGAACCGATGGTAATCGATGTACTTTGCTGCTTTATCCAACATTTATCCAAGATGTCGGACCTTGAAGACTTCGATCATGTTTTTGGTATACACGGAGAAGAGGAATTTGATAGAGTCTACCAAAGAATTCAACTGGAAGAACAGGAGAATCGGCGTAATATTGCGTGTCGCAGACGTGTTTGTATACGGTATTATTTGCGGGATGCAAGCATAAATGCATTCCTCTATAGCAGACGAAAATAACGGAAGTGGTTTTATCGCTGAGAATTCTGGGTAATTCGTTGCCAATATTACGAAAACGTCGACTCTCGTGCATGACCGATAAGTCGGCCGTTAATTCGTTCTCAGCAATTGCTCACGGTGAATCAGCTCACTAGTGATTGGAAGTAATTTGAGTAGAGAGTAATGTTCTAACATACGACCCTTTTGATGTAATGCCTTTATTTTGATGGAGTGCTTCACAGTGGATTAAATTATTTGTGTCCATTTCTTCATTTTATGGATACAACAAACAATATTGGAATTACATGAGTTGCCAATTATTTCCTACAGACGTTCAACCAAACAATCATGATAAGTAAACAGTTGACATATAACTACTCGTACAGAAGATTTGTGTTGTAGGACAGGAATTAAATGACTGTCTAGTTAATCTTCCGAATTATTTAATATATAAAAGTAAAGTAATCCCACTACAGGCCTCGGGAGGCCCTTGGGGTAGTGGGAGGTTAAGGCTCCCACTTTTTCTGGACAATCGGCACTTGATGTCAGCCGGGTTGTGAACCCTGCATGACGGCCGCCTTTACCCCCAGAACAAGCGTCTGGTACTCATTTCCGTTAGAGGCTGAGTCGACCCCAGGGCCATAGAGCCGCCAGAGGGTTTGGGTCAGTTTAAAAATCCTGACCTCACCGGGACTTGAACCCTCAACCTTCCGGCTTGTAGCGCAGTACCTTAACCACTACGCTATGGCGTGCCCCATTTAATATATGGATATTATAATTATATTTTTCTCATGGAATTTCGGCCAGTATGGGACCAGTGCCCACCCAGCATCATGAGGCATTTGGGTAGCTACAATAAGTAACGACTCCAGGTTGAGAAGACCAGCTATAACGGCTGGGGGACCCGATATGCTGACCACATGTCACCCCCATACTGGCTTATGATCGTCTCTCTTTGTGATTAAAACATGTGGACGTGAGGCCAGCAGCCGGCTGGTAGGCCAAGGGCCCTCAAGGCCTGTTGCGTTTGGAGAAAAAAAATATTATTCTAATGTTATTTTTAACAACTTGTTATTTTTTAAATTAATGTCAGAATTATAAGTTGTATATTTGTGGGATTCTGGTGCCTTTCTAGCGCTAGAATATCAGGTCTCTCATTTCCACATTTTAAAACGTTTTATGTTAAATTTTTAAACTTTCTATCTTCTTTATCTTTATCTCTACCTCTCCAAGCGCAACAGACCTAGAAGGCCCTTGGCCTACCAGCCGGCTGCTGGCCTCACGTCCACACATATTAATCACAGAGTTAGACGATCATAAGCCAGTGTAGGTGTGACATGTGGCAGCATGACGGGTTCCCCAGCCGTTATAGCTGGTCTTCTCAACCTGGAGTCGCTACTTATTGTAGCTACCCAAATGCGTCATGATGCTGGGTGGGCGCCGGTCCCATACTGGCCGAAAATTTCTTCCCCCATGGGGACTCAAACCAGTGCAAGCCCCATAGCCCTATTCCAAAGGCTTCTTGCCTTAACCACAAGGTGAGCTGAGTTTTCCGTGAGAACATGCAAAGTTCGAATTAGCAAGTCACTCACTGGTCATGCATGAAAGTCTTTTTTTTTGTAATATTGGCAAGAAATTACCTAGAGTTCTCAGTGATAAAACCACTTATGTTATTTTTGTTTGCTAGAGAAATGCATTTACACTTGCATCCTGCAAATAAAACCGTATACAACGACGTCTGCATCATGCGATATTATGCCGATTCTCCTGTTCTTCCAGTTGAATTCTTTGGTAGACTCTTATCAAATTTCTCTTCTCCGTATATACTGAAAACATGATCGAAGTCTTCAAGGTGCAACATCTTGGATAAAGCAGCAAGGCAGGCAGCAAGGTTTCAAGTACATCAGTTACCATCGGTTAACATCGGCTCCCATCGGGTTGCTCATGATTCATTCTCTGCAAAGTCACCTCGCCAGGTAGCTTACGGAATTTCGACAATTATTATTGCATGAACAGATTCTTGAGTGCACAAAACGTATTTGGTTTTAACTTTCTCAGCAGAGTACATGTTGAGAACGACTTTTACTGTCTAATGCGTTCATAGATACGAGCCTTAGAAACATGATATTGGTATCAGTGGAAAGAGAAACTCAAATATTTTTTGTTCTCCATTCGGTTGAATCATATGTGCTACTCTTAAATCAACAAAAATTGTAAAACATGACATTTTTTCGAAGAAAAAAGTGTCTTATAGTCTGTAAAATACGGTATACGTGGGTATTTAAGTCTTGGCTCTAACAATAGTACTTTCTCTCCTGGTATGTAAATGCAATGTCTTTATTGAAGAAGTGTTTCACAGCACATTAGATGTAAAACAAATTCTTATTGAAACAAATTTAAAAAGTGAATAAAGAACATGCATTCCTTTACAGTCTTCTTCAATTTCTTTTCTCTTGTAACAATTTCCTCATTTTCAAGATTTTCCCATTAATAATAATCAATTTATGTTGTTTTGATACAGATGGTGAAGTATTCTCTCTGACTCGTAAAGAACCAATTGGTGTTGTTGGGCAGATTATTCCATGGAACTATCCAATTCTAATGCTGGCATGGAAGTGGGGACCAGCGTTAGCCACAGGATGCACTATTGTTCTCAAACCAGCAGAGCAGACCCCTCTTACAGCTCTATATACTGCTGCACTAACTAAAGAGGTATTCATACATTCTTCTTTTTCATCTCTTCTTACTTACTTACTTACTTACTTACTTACTTACTTACTTACTTACTGGCCCTTTGAGTTTAACCATAGTCTCTCCTTTGTTAAGAGTTTCTAGAACAAGCATAAGTTAGTTATTGACGTTTTTATTATTAATTTAACACTTCTCACTAAAGGATAAATTATATTTGAAGAGAAAAATTTTCGCCTAGAAAAAAAAAATTCCTAGAGGGAATTACAATGTATATAAGAGAAAAATTTGCATCCAGATCACAACTTGCCTCGGTAGCTCAGTTGGTAGAGCACTTGGCCCGGAAAGTCATGGGTCCCGGGTTCGAGTCTCGGTCTAGGCGAATATTTTTCTCTTCAAATATAAGTTAGTTATGTTAATTTTCCAACTGGTATTTAAAACATTAAAAATTGTTAAATTAAAATGCTTCATACCTCTCCTCACATCCAGTCTTTTAAGTAGACTGCAGTTTCAAAGCCTTGGCAGCTTCATCTTCAGTACTTATTTGTGGACTGGTGTTATTTTAATCAGAAGAACTACTTCTTCTTCCCTCTGTTGGTGGACCGATAAACCTCCGGATCTAGTCAGAATCTGCAGGAATTTCAAAGTTTAAGCTGTTCATGCTTGGTCTGAAAAAATCTAATTCAATCAAAGGCCAGTCTAATTAAACAAATTAGAAAAACAAAAAGAACTCATGGTTTGGGAAAAAAACCACATTCAAAAAAACAAGAAAGAAAAATTAATGAACTTCGATGTTTTTATTATTCATTTCATACATCTCAATGTTCCATCCATAGTAATTCTGCCTGAAGGCAGGTCCTTCACTGCAATCATTTTCATGCTATGCTTGCAGCTTTACAAGGGAATTGTAGGTGTGGTAGCTTCCCATTGCTTTCCACACTGGTGAAGGATGATGATGGCTATATGATTTCGGGGACTGTTTGGGCCTTAAAGTTTTCCTGACATTTGTCTTACAGATGAAGGAAAACCCCGATAAAAACCTCACCCAGATAAACTGCCCCAACCAGGGATCGAACCCAGGCCTGCTGCGTGACAAGGCAGCATGCTACCTCGAGACCACAACGGTGGACATCTCAATGATGGATAAATTATATTTGAAGAGAAAAATTATATGCTCAGAACAGGGCTCAAACCCAGGATCTTTGGCTTTCCGGTCCAATGCTCTACCATCTGAGCTACCTGAGCGAGTTCCGATCTAAACACAAATTTTTCTCTTATATACGTTGTTAATTCCCACACACCAAATGCTTTTGGTCGCTCAGTTGGTAGAGTGTTGGCCTGGAAAGCCAAAGGTCCTGGGTTCGAGCCCTGGTCTGAGCATATAATTTTTCTCTTCAAATATGATTAATGAACTTCTTTGCTTCTTTTTAGTTCTTACCAGTCTTAACCTCTCTCTTGTAGACTTTTTTCACTTGGTTATTCCATCTTTCTTGTCGTCGTTTTCCTTGTATCTTGAGATTTAACAGTTTTGTGGTAGTCTTTCCTTTTCCATTCTTTTTAAATGTTCAAACCATTTTAATCTACTTTTTTCTATGTGTTGTTAATTTTTCTATACTTAATGTCTCCCTCATTTTGTCATTCCTTTCTATCTCTCCTTGTTTTCCATCCATAGTAATTCTGCCCAAAGCCAGGTCTGTCACTGTAATCATAGCATTTTCATGCTATGCTTTGCAGCTTTACTAGGGAATTATAGGTGTGGTAGCTTCCTGTTGCTTTCCACAATGGTGAATGATGATGATGATGATGGCCGGATGATTTTTGAGAACCGTTGGGCCCTAAGCTTCCTGACATTTGTCTTACAGGTGAGGAAAAACCCCAAAAAAGAAACCTCACCCAGGAGCCTCTTCCAACCGGGAATTGAACCTGGGCCCGCTGCGTGACAAGGCAGCATGTACCTCGAGACCACAGCAATGGACTATTTTTTTTTGTTTTTCTGAATTTAGATTTTTTCCCAAAAGGTGAGTTCTTTTATATTTTCTAATTGTTTTAATAATTTAGTGTTCGAATTTATATTGTGATTTTCGGACCAAACATGCAAATTTTTCTATTTCCCCATTTTTAAAAATGGAAAATAGGAAAGAACTCACCATTTGGGAAAAAATCTACATACAGAAGAACAAAAGTAGAGTCATGAATTTTGAAATTCCTGCTGAACATGATCTAGTTTGGAGGTTCTTCGGCCAGCTGGAGGAGGGAGCTGATGTCGACATCCAGGGTTCACAACATAAAACTCATCAGTCTGGGCAAACTGACGATTATATCGAAACATGTTCAAACAGAACTCAACATTAATATGAGGTAAAATTGATGTTTTTTTTATTATTATTGATTTAACACTTCTCACTGAAGGATAAATTATATTTGAAGAGAAAATTGTTTGCCTAGACTGAGACTCGAACCCGGGACCTTTGGCTTGCTGGGCCAAATGCTCTACCAACTGAGCTACCGAGGCGAGTTGCGATCTAAATGCAAATTTTTCTCTTATATACATTGTAATTCCCTCGTGCCAAATGCTTTGAAACCTTTGCTTCTATCTTTGCAAATGGCAGCTTCTTAGTTAAGAAGACATTTATTGGGAATTTAACACTACTTTATAAAGCCAGTAGGGCTTCTATTGATGTTTTTATTATTAATTTAACACTTCACACTGAAGGATAAATTATATTTGAAGCAAAAAAAAAAAATTGTGTCTAGACCGCAACTCACCTCGGTAGCTCAGTTGGTAGAGCATTTGGCCTGGCAAACCAAAGATCCCGGGTTCGAGTCTCGGTCTAGGCAAAATTTTTTCTCTTCATATATGAGGTAAAATGTTCCCAGTCTCACAAAACTTGATCAAAAAGAACCTCAAAATGTTACTTCCTAAAATAAACCATTACCTCGTATTTTCTTTGCATGGCACTTGCAAGTGGTCCAACATTCCTTTTTTATCACTGATTTGGTAGGTGTCTTATCTAATTGTTTCCTATGATGGGGCACATTGTCCATGATGATTACAGATGGAGTAGACAGATTGAGAATAACTTTTTCAATCACCGTTTTTCGAAATTGTTACAGTTCATCTACCCATGGTAATCATCTGTTATGGTTCCTGTGTACTAATTTGCATCCTTCAATGAAGCCATTAGCTCCACCCAGATGGACAACAATGAGTTTTTGGTAAAATCAAATGTTTCATACTATTCCTCATACAAATCTTCTAAGTAGATTGCGATTTCGAGACCATAACGGTCTCATCTTCAGTACTATTTTGGTGACTGATGTTTTGTCGATCGGAAGAAACTCTTCTTCTTCTTCCCTCTGTTGGTGGACCGATGAACCTCTGGATCAGGTCAGAATTTGTGGGAATTTTGAAGTTCATAAGTTTTCCTTTGTTTTTCTGAATGTGGATTTTTTCCCAAACCGTGAGTTCCTTTTGTTTGTCTGTTTGTTTAATTAGACTGGCTTTTGATTCAATTTAATGTTTTTCGGACCAAGCATGAGCAGCTTCTGCTGACTTTACCACTTCTCCATTTTTGACGTTTCTAAGATGTTCTTTCACCCTTGTTTTCAAATTTCTTTTTGTTTTTCCAATATAAATTTTGTCACAATCCCTGCATTTGTTCTGATAAATTTCTGTTTTTTTTTTCTTCAATTCTTTCATTTTTATTGGTTTTAATTATCCTATTAAGGCTGTATTCATTCTTCGGTGCTAATTTTATATTAGACTTTTCTAAAATTTCTTGAAATTTATGGTGCTTCAATGGATGGTAAGTGAATTTCTTGAATTTTATTTTTTCCATTTCTTAATTAATGACAGCACACTTATAAAAGAAACAGAAAAAATAAATAATGAATTGAGTTGGTGTTTACTTGATGAAAATCCATATTTATTAATTAAATAATATTTCAAAACCTGCAGACAAACTCAGACATGTGCAGTAAATGTTTATGAAATAGGAATATTATATACAACTTTTATAGGAATTAATCACTATGAAGTTTAATTTCACCATAGGAATATTATGTTGAACAGCATGGTGCTCATGCAAGACTCTTTCTTAATAAGAATCAAATGAATCATGAATTCTTCTTACCTCATACATCTATGTTTTATAACACAGAACTGAAGTATCGTGAAACATGCCATTCCCATCTTCAGCTGTTTTCATAACTGTCAATTTTTTTATTATGATAATTTTCTAAACTGCCATCTGTTGTACTTTTGAAGAACTTTGTAATCAAACTTGGTTCATCTGGAACCCCGAAGTTCTTGGTTCTAGTATGGTTTTTTGAATATATATTTTTCCCAAACTGTTAATTCCAAAGGTTTAGATAGATGTTTCAAAAGTTTAGCTTCTTTTTCAATTCTATGATTCTCTAATAAACTATGTGCTGCTATAGCTGATTTTTCAATTTCACCACGTTTTATGTTTCTAAAGTGTTCTTTTTTATGAGTGGTCTAAATTCCTTTTTGTTTTTCCTATTATATATATATATATATATATATTTTATTGCAATCTTTGCAATTAATTAGATAAATTCCAGATTTTTTATTGTCTGAGTGTTAACTTTTTTATTAGTTAACAGAATTTATCAAATTAATTGCAAAAAAATATTTTTAAAAAATGTTTCTTATCTCACCTCATATCCAATCTTCTAATTAGACTGCAGTTTCAAAGCCTGGACAGCTTCATCTTCAGTAATTTCTCGTTGACTGATGTTATGTCGATCAGAAGAACTACTTACGGGGTGAATCATAAATATGGCTATAAGTTTGATCGCATAGTGTGATGAAAATATTACCACTACAGGAAATATGAAATTACCGTTGGAAAGGCAATTATTCAAATTACAACAATGGAATAAAACAAAACAGTGTAGAACTTACGTCATTAGTCAAAATGGCATTGAATATGCAACAGCAAATTACAATTGCTGCATGGGCAATAACATATGCTAATGATTGTGAGGCCGCAAGACGTGAGTATAATTGCAGCCGTCGACTGTGGGGAAGTGGAGAAAACGACTGCTGGAAACGGGAAGGATGCAGAAAATCAAATCTCCTGGAAGACCTCGCATTAGCACGGATGCAGAAACAACGAAGAGAATTGTGGAGACGTTCGATGCTAGCTCACAAAAATGAACCTGCCAAGCTGCACGTGAGCAGTGATTTGTTTTGTTTTGTTCTATTGTTGTAATTTGAAGGATTCCCTTTGCAATGATAACATCATATTTCCTTTAATAATAATGTTTTTGTCACAAAATGCGATCAAATGTATAGCCATATTTCTGAATCACTCTGTATATTTTCTTCTGTTCAATAATTTAACAATTAATTATATTTTTTGAAAATGAAAAATAATTTAAGAAAAGTTGCTGTTTTTTCAAGTAAAATGTAGGTTAATTGTTATTTGTGTTTGTACTAGGCTGGATTTCCTGCTGGTGTCATCAATGTTCTTCCAGGTTACGGACCAACAGCTGGGGAAGCCATTGCTTCTCATTCAGATATTGATAAAGTTGCATTTACTGGATCCACTGAGGTTTGTACATAATCATATTATTGTATTTTTTTTATTGTATAACATTTACTTTTGAAAACTACATTACCTGCTTAGAACTGTTTGTTCTAACTCCATTAAAAAAACTTTTTTTGCACGATAGTGTTTTTTGTTGTATTTACCAGCAGTGGCGACCATTATTGAAAGTTCAACTTCCTACATTTCGGGGTTGCCAACCTAAATACCTATACTGTAATATGACATTTACACCCACATGCGGGAAGTAAAACCACTGCATACTTTACATACAATGTATATACAGAAAATATCCAAAAGGTAGTGTTAATATACATTATATGAAACAAATCACTCCATTTTAAATGAACTGAACTTTATTTGAAGCAATATAAAACAATAAATACGTACTTGCGAACATGTTATCAATAATTGTTCTCAAGGCCTCCTGTTGTTTCAACTAATAAACATTGGCCACACTGTTAACGTTAGTCAATTTTTTATAATGAATGCAAATATTTCCAACAAAGATGTTATTATTTTACTATTATTTACTTACTTACTTACTCACTGGCACTATCGATCCCATAGGTTCATGGCCACGCGGACATAAACTCTCCATACATCCCTATCCTGAGCTAATGCTTTCCAATCATTCCCTGTATAATCTACTTCCCTCAAATCATAGTTAATGTTGTTCTCCCACCTCATTCTTGGTCTACCAACTGGGTGTTTTCCTTCTGGCTTTCCTATAAGAAGTTTCCATGCACGTCTTTCATTCCCCATATGCGCAACATGTCCTGCCCATTGCAGTCTACAAGACTTAACTGTTCTTATTATATCTGGCTTCCTATAAAGACCATGTAGTTCATTGTTATGTAGTCTTCTCCATTCACCTGTCTGTTCATCTCTCTTTGGTCCAAAAATTTTCCTAAGAACTTTATTCTCAAATACTCATAATCTCATTTCCTCCCTTAAAGTAAGAGTCCATGTCTCGCACCCATATAATATAACTGGTAGAATAATAGTTTTATATATTTTCAGTTTAACGTTTTTTTGAAAGGAGTTGGGACATCAAAAGTCTCTGCAATGCATAATAGCACGCATTTCCAGAATTGAGCCTATGTTTAATTATTTATTATTTTGAAAACACCATCGCGCAAAAAATAATGTACAACGCACGTTTGTGAAGTGCTTTACAGAATCTTGGAAATTAAAAACCTCGCTATTGCTCACATTTTTCGTTGATTCTGTAAAACCACTTTTCAACCTCGCATCGTAATGTACTATTTGTGTCTATGATGTTCTAACTCCTCTTCTGTATCAGTTTCAAACATAAAATAGTACATTTTGTGGCCAGAAAGTGTAAATCCCCTTTCCTCAAAACAGTGTTATTATTGTAGATAGAATAGTGTCCAAAACTTAATGAGATGAGTTGTCAAAAAATGTTCTCTGATAAATTTCAATGATTATACCTCATAAGGACCTAGAGTGTCTAACCACCTGTGCCATGGTGCCGCTTCTTTATCTTGTATTACGTAATAATTCTGTTAAAATTATTTTATTGTAACAAAATTTTAAAAAAGTTCGTAAACTTTGTTAAATATTTAATGATGGATATGTTGTAATGATAAGTGGTTTAATTTGTTTTTATTCATTTATTTTGCCACGAAACTTTAGGTCCCAAACGGTCTCCAAAATCATATGGCCAACATCATCATCATCCTTATCATTATCATCATCCTTCACCGGTGTGGAAAGCAACGGGAAGCCACCACACCTACAATTCCCTAGTAAAGCTGCAAAGCATAGCATGAAAATGCTATGACTGCAGTGAAAGACCTGCCCTCGGGCAGAATTACTATGGATGGATACCTCATAATGTTTACTTCCCAACATTAATTAATTTAACTATCTTTACCTTGTCGTGGTGGAGTGGCTTGTGTGCTTAAATGATCCTGAGAGCTATGCCGGCGGTAGCATTGCTGCCGATAGGGTTACCCATGCCGGACTGGTCGAAGGTGATAAGCCAGACGAAATAAGTACCTTGGTCGAAAGAGTGACGATCTTTCACCATAAAAATACAACCGTCAAGAAATGCGGACATGGGTTCAACTGGGGTAAAATTTTCCGGAGGTCAAATAGTCCCCCATTCGGTTCTCTGGGCGGGGACTACTTCAGGGAACCCATGCCAAAGCCAGTTATATTATATGGGTGCGAAACATGGACTCTTACTTTAAGGGAGGAAAGGAGATTACGAGTATTTGAGAATAAAGTTCTTAGGAAAATTTTTGGACCAAAGAGAGATGAACAGACAGGTGAATGGAGAAGACTACATAACAATGAACTACATGGTCTTTATAGGAGGCCAGATATAATAAGAACAGTTAAGTCCCGTAGACTGCAATGGGCAGGACATGTTGCGCGTATGGGGAATGAAAGACGTGCATGGAAACTTCTTGTAGGAAAGCCAGAAGGAAAATGCCCAGTTGGTAGACCAAGAATGAGGTGGGAGAACAACATTAACTATGATTTGAGGGAAGTAGATTATACAGGGAATGATTGGAAAACATTAGCACAGGATAGGGATGTATGGAGGGCTTATGTCCGTGCGGCCATGAACCTACGGGTTCGATAGTGCCTGTGAGTAAGTAAGTAATAGAGTTCTCCTGATAAAATATAAAAAAATGGAGTTAGGACAACCTGGTTCTAAGTAGATACTTAATAATATTGTAGATAGTGTGTAATATTAATTTTTTAGGTTGGTAGACTAATCATGGCAGCAGCAGCCAAGTCAAATTTGAAGAAAATCTCATTGGAACTGGGAGGAAAGAGTCCATTAGTCGTATGTTCTGATGCTGATGGTAATTAAAAATACGCTTTCATTTATATATTAAATTTGGGAATTTTTAACATTATGAGGTTCAAATTCATAAGAATTAAATTAATCGTGATTATTTCATACCTCATACTATGAGGTATGAAATAATCACGATTAATATAATTCTTACACATTCATTTACTTATTTTAGGAATTCTCACTATGAGGTATATTCATTAAGGTAGAATTTTCTATCACTCACCTCATATTGTTCTTCTTATTTGACTATAAACTAGTTTCAGAACATAGTTTCTGTTCCATCCTAAGTATCGTCACGACCGTTGTTCTGTTGTCTTGAAGAGCTGTCCTTCGCTCCTTCCATTGGCTGACTGAAAAACCTCAAAACCAGGTCATTCTCACCAGGAATTTCAAAGTTCATTAATTTCTTCTTTTCGCTCTTTTGAATGTAGATCTTTTCCCAAACAGTAAGTTCTTTAGGTTTTTCTATTTGTTTTAATAATTTAGCTTCTTTCTCGATAAGATGTTTTCAGACCATACATGGGCAGCCACTGCAGATTTTTCTACTTCCCCTTTCTTGACATTCCTGAGATGTTCTTTCACTCTAGTTTTCAAATTTCTCTTAGTTTTTCCTATGTAAAATTTCTTATATTCTTCACATTTAATCTGATAAATCCCTGAATTGTTTTCTTCTTTTATTTTCTCATTTTTATTAGGTCTAATCAGTCTACTGATGCTGTAGTCACTAAAATAAGTAAAATTGGAAATCTTCAGTTCAAATCCTGGTTCAGGCAAGATTTTTTGTATTAAATTAATGTTGGGAAGTAAACATTATGAGGTATAATCATTAAAATTCATCGGAGAACTTTTGTTTAAACAACTCACCTCATAAATTTCATGTTTTTCATGATACTGCAGTTTCAGAATATATCATGTCCATCATCAGCCATAACTTCGACTCATAACTCTCCTATGAATTTCAAATTCAAACATTTTTTTCCTCAAAAAAATGATTTATCGAACAACCTGAGTGTATAAATTTATATCATCATCATCATTATGGACAAATTCGTTTTAGGCCATGTGGCCTGTACGGTAAACCTAGCAAAGATGGTCTTGATCTTTCCACCGATGTTTTGGTCTTCCTTGGTCCCTATGTCCAGTTGGGGTATATTGGAATGCCAATTTTGGAAGTCTATTTCTTGCCATTCTCCTCAGATGATTTTTCCATTCTTGTTGGTATCTTTGTATATCTTCATTTAAACTTGTTACTCCAAGTTTTCCTCTGATAATAGTGTTCCTTTGGTGATCCAGTCTATTAACTCCTAACAATGATCGTAAGAAGCGCATTTGGCTTACTTGAAGTTTATGAGAGTTTCTTTTATTTAAAATCCAAATTTCACTTCCGTATTTTAGAGCAGCTTTTGATGTGATGTTATGTAATCTTAGTTTTGTCTCTGTCCTCATCTGTTTACCAAAATGTCTTCGTATTACCCCATTCATTTTATTATATTTTTGTAATTTTGAATCAATGTCACTCTTATACTCTGCAAATACACTTCCTAAGTAAGAGAAATCTGACACTTGTTCTATAATTTTTCCATCAATCTCAATTTTCACCCGTTGTATGTTTTTTCCACACATTGCCATTGTTTTGGATTTTGAAGTGGAAATTTTCATATTATATTTGCTGGCAATTTTGAATAATTGATACGCTGCTATTTGTAAGCTATCTTCAGAATCTGATAATATTATTTGATCATCAGCATATAATATTGTTTGAATTATTTTATTCCTAGTTATTGAAATTCCAAATTTTGTATATAGCATTATAAGAGTGTTAATTAAATTTGAAGAGAAAAATTTTCGCCTAGACCGGGACTCGAACCCGGGACCCTTGGCTTTCCGGGCCAAGTGCTCTACCAAATGAGCTACCGAGGCGAGTTACGATCTAGACGCAAATTTTTCTCTTATATACGTTGTAATTCCCTATCGCCAAATGCTTTTGAAACCATTGTTTCTATCTTTGCAAATGGCGGCTTCTTAGTTAAGAAGACATTTATTGGAAATTTAACATTACTTTAAAAGCCAGTAAGGCCTCTAATGATGTTTTTATTATTAATTTAACATTTCTCAATGAAAGATAAATTAAATTTGAAGAGAAAAATTTTCGCCTAGACCGGGACTCGAACCCGGGACCCTTGGCTTTCCGGGCCAAGTGCTCTACCAACTGAGCTACCGAGGCGAGTTACGATCTAGACGCAAATTTTTCTCTTATATACGTTGTAATTCCCTATCGCCAAATGCTTTTGAAACCATTGTTTCTATCTTTGCAAATGGCGGCTTCTTAGTTAAGAAGACATTTATTGGAAATTTAACATTACTTTTAAAAGCCAGTAAGGCCTCTAATGATGTTTTTATTATTAATTTAACATTTCTCAATGAAAGATAAATTAAATTTGAAGAGAAAAATTTTCGCCTAGACCGGGACTCGAACCCGGGACCCTTGGCTTTCCGGGCCAAGTGCTCTACCAACTGAGCTACCGAGGCGAGTTACGATCTAGACGCAAATTTTTCTCTTATATACGTTGTAATTCCCTATCGCCAAATGCTTTTGAAACCATTGTTTCAATCTTTGCAAATGGCGGCTTCTTAGTTAAGAAGACATTTATTGGAAATTTAACATTACTTTAAAAGCCAGTAAGGCCTCTAATGATGTTTTTATTATTAATTTAACATTTCTCAATGAAAGATAAATTAAATTTCTTCAAATTTAATTTATCTTTCATTGAGAAATGTTAAATTAATAATAAAAACATCAAGAGTGTTAATATTTGAAAAACTGAAAAACTTAATCAATTATGCTATGTGATTTGCATCCTCAGTAGAATATTACCAGAGGAAGTATTAAAAACTGTATATTTTGGATACATACATCCACAGTTAACATATGGTATAAAACTGTGGTGATCATCACCAAAATCTACTCAAATTACAAAAAAAGAATTATTAAAATCATTAAGAAAGCACCAATCCAGACAGAAAGTAAGAAACTCTACAAAGATATTACCTGTTCCTTGTATTTACATTTTAGAATCAGTTTGCTTTATTCATAAAAATGTAAAACTCTTCAAAATAAATTCAGATTTACATGAACATAGCACTAGAATATCAAATAATGAGTCATAATGGCAGTTGAAAATGAATGACAAGATCATTTGAAAACTATAGTTACCGTGTTTGAAAAACATGAAATATGAGGTAAGATGTTAAAATGACTCATTAATTTATTAAATAATATACACCTAAATTGTCACAGGCTTACCAGAAGTATTAACAGTCTATCACATCGAGGTATGGTTGGTTGGTATCTAATGTCGAGCACTTGATAATGAAATCATTCGTTCTCTTGCACTCCAATATTTAGCAGAAAGGCTGGTCTCTTCTACAAAAGCTGGACAACGGAGGAGATGGTTTCTTTCCATATCTTCATTTAAATTGCAAAAAGGGCATTTAGGTGAATCTGTTATGCCAATTCTGTGTAGGTGTTTATTCAAGCAGTCATGTCCCGTTAGCAGTCTGAATGTTGCTACTGCAGATTTTCTTTGTAATGTAGTAATGTCATAAGCTTGTAGATTTTCCCATTCCTTTCCAGATGTTTTGGTGGTGTATTCTTCTCTAAGTTCATTGATATATTTATTTGAGATAATTCTTTTGATAGAGTGAAAGGAAACTGGAGTAGAAGTTGGATTTGAAACAATTTTGCTACCCTTCTTGGCCAGAAAATCGGCTATTTCATTGCCTGTCACTCCACAATGAGCCGGAATCCATTGAAGTACAACTTTTTTATGTAGACGGGATAACTGTTTTATCATTTTGTGACATTCAATAATTTTAATGCTTTTGGGTGTTGTGTCTCGTGTTATAGCGAGAATGGCTGCTTTGGAGTCACATAGAATTACAACTTTTGTAAATACATAGAGGTATCAATCTATATAATCATCTCCCTTCCAATATTAAACTTTTTACGGGCAGACAATTTAAACTTGCTGTAAAGAATATTTTATTGTCTTACATACCATTAAGTATGGGTGAATACCTAAGTTTAAAATTGTAATATTTGATTGAAATTGTATTGCTATCCTTTCTCGTGAAAGTGCTGTCCCTTGATATTATGGTGTATTTTAGTTGCAATGTAAATTGGTTTTATTATGTATTTATGTATGTGTTATATTTTATATTGCTGTTTATAATCTGGACATGTCCTAAAGCATCTATGATGCTCTAATGGATGTTAACCCCTGAGCGCGGTTTGACTTACATATACGAGACCGGCTTCCTCCCTTCTGTGCGGTCATTTAAAAGTCCATGCAGTCCACCTGCACGGTAGTATTTTTAAACTACTCACCCAGTAACTTATTTTAGATAACTAACTAACTAACTCACTGGCACTCTCGAACCTGTAGTTCATGGCCGTGCTGACAAAAGCTCTCCATACATCCCTATCCTGAGCTAATGTGTTGTAATCATCCCCTGTATGATCTACTTCCCTCAATTCATATTTAATGTTATTCTCCCATTCATTCTTGGTCTAGCAACTGGCCGTTTTCCCTCTGGTTTTCCCACAAGAAGCTTCCATACACGTCCTTCATTACCCATTCGTGACAGATGTCCTGCCCATCGCAATCTATGAGACCTAATTTATGTTATTATATCAGGCTTCCTATAAAGACCATGTAGTTATCTGTTATGTGGAGCTTATTTTAGATATATACCAAATTATTAATAAATTATATTTAGTTACATTATATTTCTAATCTTACCTTGGTTATACATATCCTTTGCTCACGGAAAGTCGATTTTGATATTGATTGTAGAGCGTATTTATTTGTTTCTTCAACAATAATATTCAACAACGTATGGTCGAATATTTCCTCGAATATAGCAACAATGTCCCCAGAAACATCGAACTGTGGACCACTGATGTCACAGAATGTCTCTCGTATTGAATTAAACGTGTCCATATTTTGCCATACAAAATCTGTGGACACTCCCCCTAGCCCTTTAGCAATCAAAACACGTGTAAGTGTCTGAATATCTCCCTCGTCAACACAGCTGATGTCACTATCACTTATCTCATGAGGAGGTTGTGTATAGACAGGTGCAAAGAAACTATCCCCACTATCTGATATAGACGCTAAATCACTATGTTTATCAATCTCATCTAAAATTTTGTTGACAGACTTAAAATTTTTCTCTTCTGACAACACTTGGTTTTCTGCACAGACACGAGCCACGGTTTCACAAAGACTGCGATAATTGTTTCAAAAGAAAAGTTTGAGACCACACAATGAGACACTTTACAGATATTTATTCTTTTTCGGCAAAAATAAGGCACAGGATATGTTCAGAAGAGGGTCTGGCTGAAAAAAAAAGTATTTCCTTTCACTTACAAGTAGCCACCTCATTCCACTTGCCCTGTCATAAATTATGTTGTAACATGAAAGAGAATCTTTCCTTAACAGGGTGACAAAAAATAAGTTCTCCAACATGTAAAACAACCTAGTAATAGGCTTTGGAAATCATAGATGTACCACGCGTGTTGACATGGCAATCTGCATGTGGATATTTAAAAGTCCTGGCGTTTTAACATGTCCTTCTGCATCTGGGAAGGGAACGCAATGTTTAAATGTCCACGTTGATGGGTTAAATAAAATAAATAAAAAATATATAAAATAAATTGTATAGAATTTTAAATAGAAAATTGCTATTCTATATAAACATAATATGAATGTATTGTTTATCTAGTTGATGAAGCAGTAGAGATTGCACATGGAGCTATTTTTAACAACCATGGACAGAATTGTTGTGCTGGATCAAGAACATTTGTCCAAGAACCAATATATGATGAATTTGTGAAGAAAGCTACTGAAAAAGCAAAGAATAGAAAGGTTGGAGATCCTTTTGCAGATGGCACACAACAGGGTCCACAGGTAACAAAATTTCATAGTAAAATATACCTTCCACTCATGTTTGGGATAAAATTTGGGTCGAGGGTTGAGATGAATGTCCTATTATTGAAAATCTGTGATATACAAGGCCTGTTGCACCATCACTGGGGCAGGTGAAATGAAATTATGTGGATGATATGGTATGGAAAAGTGCGGTAATACCATTTTTGGAGGGAGAATTTGTTTCTTTTGTAATTGATCTCTCAGCAGATTAATTGACGGTTTTTCAATATTTTGTTTATCTAACAATATTAATTTAATTAATTTTAATTTCTATAAATATTTACTTGTTTTATTGTGTGTTACGATCTTGTGTAATTATTCTGGATCTAATATTTTTTCACTGGTTGAGTGGAAGAGAAGACCTTATGGCCTTAACTCTGCCAGTTTAAATAAATCATCACTCATTCACTCACTGGCACTATTGAAGCAGTAGATTAATGACTCATCCTGATTTAGTTTCTTTCCAATCATCTCCTGTACAATTTAAGTAAAGTAAAGTAAAGTAATCCCACTATAGGCCTCAGGAGGCCCTTGGGGTAGTAGGAGGTTAAGGCTCCCACTATTTCTGAACAATCGGCACTTGATGTCAGCCGGGTTGTCAGCCCTGCGTGACGGCCGCCTTTACCCCCAGAACAAGCGTCTGGTACTCATTTCCGTTAGAGGCTGAGTCGACCCCAGGGCCATAGTGCCGCCAGAAGGTTTGGGTCAGTTTAAAAATCCTGACCCACCAGGATTTGAACCCTCGACCTTTCGGCTTGTAGCTCAGTGCCTTAACCACTATGCTACGGCGTGCCCCTGTTCTTCTGTACAATTTACCTCCCTGAAATTATGGTTGACTTTATTCTCACATCTCATTCTTGGTTGGCCTACCTATGGGATGCTTTCCCTCTCTGGTTTTCGTACAAGAACTTCCCATAGCCTTCTTTCATTCCTCATTCAAGCCATATGTCCTGCCCATTGCAACAATCTGTGAGACTTAACTGTTTATTACATTATTACTATTATTATTATTATTATTATTATTATTATTTCAGGTGGACGATGAGATGTTCAATAAGGTTCTATCATTAATAGAGTCAGGGAAAAAAGAAGGTGCCAAACTGCAATGTGGCGGCGAACGTTTTGGCAATGAAGGATTTTTTGTGAAGCCAACAGTATTTTCTGATGTTGGTGATGACATGAGAATTGCTAAAGAAGAGGTAAGTTTCAATTTTTAAAAATCTTGCTTTGAATAATTGCTTCTCATCCAGCAACTCTGTTGTAGATAATTATGAATATTATAATATTGTACATTCTTGTCTTAGATTTTTGGCCCAGTTCAAACCATAATAAAGTTCAAGACACTAGACGAAGCAATTGAACGAGCGAACAACACAACGTACGGATTAGCGGCTGGAATCATTACAAAGGATCTGAACACTGCTCTTATATTTGCTCAATCTGTGAATGCCGGTTCTGTATGGTAAGCAGTATATATGCCTGGCGTGCGCCGGTGAAAGTGTGTGTATAGCCTGGCAAGCTCCAGTTTTCAATCTTATTATTTAAAAATTTTTTTTTCCAAAGTTTTTACTTCAATAAACTAAAATTATTTTCCGTTCATCCCTCAGGGGTCCTCATCTAGGGGATATGTGGATGGCGACCACAAGGTGCCCAAGCTGAGCAAAACATTTCTTCCACTTACTTGTGTTTTGCACTCTTTTAACTTTACTATCTAACCTCTCTTGGTTAACTCTTGTTTTTTTCGACCCCGACGCTATTAGGGCATCTGAGGGCTAGGGAGTCTTTCCTTTCTTCCATTTCTTCTTTCCTTTATTTTCTTTTCTTGTCCAGAAAAGCCTGACCAGAGGCTATAAGATGGCAGCCCCATCACTGGTCTTGCCTTCCTTTGGCCAGCAACCAATCGAAGGGACTATCATTATGCTTTCAAGTCTTATACAAGAATTTCCCGGAAGATGCTGGAGGGAAAATTTTCTATAGGATCGTAACAGGCCTTGTACTAATACTTGGAAGGAAGAAGAAGAAGATTTTCCGTTCAGTGTTTGTACATCCTTTCTTAGCAATACTTTGCACATCACTTACACAATAACAGTACAGGCTGGTTGTAAAAGAGTTTTCTAAAGGAGGGTGTACATTCATGTTTCAAGGATCTTTTTTTCTATGGAATATTGCAATTTCAGGATTTTTTCTTTATTTATTTTATTTTTAGTTGAAAAGATACCTGGCCAAGGGGTTGGTCGTGTGGTGAAACACAGTGATTCATGTCTCAAAGATGACGAAAATACAGTACGCGAGTTTTTTGTGTGAGTTTTATCAGAACATGAAAGTGACGGTAACAGCTCATCAAATGGTTATTTAAATTAATATTGGGAAGTAAACATTAAGAGGTTATATCATTAATAGTGAGTGGAGAACATATTTTTATCGACCCACCTCATACATTTTCAAACTTCTTTGATACCGACGGTTTCAGACAAAATCATATCCTTCTTCAGTCATGGCTTCCACTGATGAAATTCCGTGATTGTTGATTTCTTTAGTGACATCACCTCTTGTGCTGCCATCTTTCGTTGGGAATTTTGAAACAATTGGATAAACTGTTGGAATTGACAATTTGGGAAATGATATTCATTCAGAAGAATAAATATCGATCTATGAATTTCGATATTCCGGTGGATAAAAATTTAATTACAAATTTTATAATCCCAACGAAAGATGGTAGCACAAGAGGTGATGTCACTAAAGAAATCAACGATCATGGAATTTCATCAGTGGAAGCCATGACTGAAGAAGGACATGATTTTGTCTGAAACCGTCGGTATCAAAGAAGTTTGAAAATGTATGAGGTGAGTCGATTAAAATATGTTCTCCACTCACTATTAATTATAAATGGTTATTTGTTTGACGAATGTAGTAGTAGTCCTGTTTCTTATCATCATCATCATCATCCGGTATCATGGCAGCTGCTGCCGTCTTCTGGAAACCAAATGCCATTCCTCTCTATCCATCCATTGATCTTCCTCCATTCCTCTGATATTCATAGCTGCTTGTACCCCTTCTATCCAAGTTTTCTTCGGTCTTCCTCCTTTCCATTGGGATCCATTCCATAACAATTTTTGGCAATCTTTGCTCTGGCATTTGTTTGACATGACCATACCACTGCAATCTTTTCTTTTCTATGATGTCTATGATGTCCGGCTCCTCTTGTACACCCATAATTTCCCTTATTTCTTTATTTCGTATTCTATCCATTCTAGATTTTCCAGCTGATCTTCTTAAAACATCCATTTCTGTACTTAAAATTCTTTTCATTTCCCTGGTAGGAATTTGCCAGACTTCAGCACCATATGTTAAAATGCTCTGAATTATGGTTTGATATATTTGTAATTTTCTATTTTTTGTAATATTTTTGCTCCACCAAACAGAGTTTAAAGCATTTATTGCTTGTTTTGTTTGTGCGATTCTTTCTAAGAGAATATTATTACAATCTAAGCCTGTAAATAGTAAAGGAAGTGATGTAGACCTAAATGAACAGGGTGTGAGTGACAGTGGTGGGCGTTGTCGCACCAGACAAAACACGTGGCATAAAACAGCTGTTTGACTGGAATTGATTCGAACCCAGGACCAAGTGCTCTACCACCTGAGCAAGTACCGATCTAAACACAAAATTTTCTCTATATTTAACACTACTTTATAAAGCCAGTAGGGCTTCTAATAAAAATGGTGTCACAAAATTTTCAATAATCTTTCAATGCTTCAAGAGCCATGTCTTTGATATTGGTGAACATCAGCATATAAAGCTGAAGATTCAGGGTTCAATTTTCGGTTCAGGCATATTTTTTTCTATTTGAAGAGAAAAATTCTCGCCTAGACCGGGACTCGAACCCGGGACCCTTGGCTTTCCGGGTCAAATATAATTTATCCTTCTATGAGAAGTGTTAAATTAATAATAAAAATCGTCAATATTTTTTTCTCTTTACCATTGATTAAAATAGTTTAGTTGCATACATTAATGTATTTCGTAAATTAATGAGTCATTTTTTCACATCTTACCTCATATTTTATGTTTCTTTAAACACAGGAACTAGTTTTCAAGAGAAGGATCTCTCTCATTTTCAACCGACATTATGACTACTGGATTTTCGTTCGAAACGTTGGAATCTCCACCAATAACATTGCCATCTGGTGTTGATTTGATGAACTTTGAGATGAGGTCATGTTCATCAGGAATCACAAAATTCATGGATCTAAATTTGTTCTTCTGAATATATATCTTCTCCCAAATTGTCAATTCTAAAGGTTTTTCCAAATGTTTTAAAAGCTGGGCTTTTTTTTTTCTATTTTATGATTCTCCAATAAACTATGTGCTGCAATAGCTGATTTTTCAATTTCACCATTTTTAATATTTCTAAAGTGTTCGTTAGTGCAAGTGTCCAAATTGGGAGAAGATATATATTCAGAAAAACAGATTTAGTTCATGAATTTCGAGATTCCTGATGAACGTGACCTCATCTCAAAGTTCATAAAATCAACACCAGATGGCAACGTTATTGATGGACACTCCAACGAAAATCCGGTAGTCATAATGTCGGTTGAAAATGAGAGAGATCCTTCTCTCGAAAACTAGTTCCCGTGTTTAAAGAAACATAAAATATGAGGTAAGATGTAAAAAAATTACTCATTAATTTATGAATTAAGAACCTCATAATGTTATTTTCCATATTTAACTATGAATTAATGTATTTATTTCTATCATAGTAATAGCTTTAGTTTTTTAATATTAATTTAATAAGATGATTTAAATTTGTTTCAGGGTGAATTGCTATGATGCAGTAGTACCACAGTGTCCATTCGGTGGCTTTAAACAGTCTGGAATAGGAAGAGAACTGTAAGTTAATTTACTTATACAAAAATCAAATGTTGGTACGATTGAAAACTTACTTGTAATCATTGTTTTTCTGTGAGAAAGTTAAAATTAAATTTGTCCACCACCGTGGTCTCGAGGCATCATGCTGCCTTGTCATGCAGGAGACCTGAGTTCGATCCTCGATCAGGACAGGTTTTCCTGGGTGAGGTTTTACCTCACCCATAAGACAAATATCGGGAAACTTTGAGGCCCAAATGGTCTCCAAAAAAACCATCTGGCCATCATTATTATCACTATTACACTCGCCTCCTTCAGAGTACAGAGTGATTCAGAAATATGGCTATACATTTGATCGCATTTTGTGACGAAAATATTATTATTAAAGGAAATATGATGTTATCACTGGAAAGTGAATCCTTCAAATTACAACAATAGAACAAAACAAATCACTGCTCACGTGCAGCTTGGCGGGTTGAGTTTTGTGGGCTAGCGTCAAACGCCTCCACAATTCTCTTCGTTGTTTCTGCATCCGTGCTAATGCGAGGCCTTCCAGGAGGTTTGATTTCCTGCATCCTTCCTGTTTCCAGCAGTCGTTTTCTCCACTTACCCACAGTCGACAGCTGCAATGCTATGTTAAACTCACATCTTGCCCGTCTTGCGGCCTCATGATCATTAGCATACGTTATTGCCCATGCAGCAATTGTAATTTGCTGTTGCATATTCAATGCCATTTTGACTAATGACATAAGTTCTACACTGTTTTATTTTATTCCATTGTTGTAATTTGAATAATTGCCTTTCCAACAGCAATTTCATATTTCCTGTATTGGTAATATTTTCATCACACAACGCGATCAAACATACAGCCATATTTATGATTCACCCCGTAAGTTTAGGATTAAGGCCTCTCCTGGTGCATCATTAGCATTATCATCACCTCTCATATATCATCGGGGCCTTCCAGGTGCCCCAGAAGTGGGTTAATAGTACTCCATGCCAGGAGATATTACCAGAAATGGTGGCATTGATAAAAGAAAATAATAATAATAATAATTAAATCTTGGATAATAATATCAGTCAAATATTTACTTAAACATAATAGGAATTAGATTATTCACTACTCACCTCATATTTCTAGATTTCTTGAAGACCTAGATTTCGATGCGTTAGGCATCATTATTAATACTTTCTAGAAAAACTGATAATGATGCTTACACGTTGAAACCTAGGTCTTCAAGAAATCCAGAAATAATTGATCCAACAATCCATAGTAATTCTGCCCAAGGGCAGGTCTTTCACTGCAATCATAGCAATTTCATGCTATACTTTGCAGCTTTACTAGGGAATTATAGGTGTGGTAGCTTCCCGTTTCTTTCCACACCGGTGTTTGAATTTAATAAATCTTCAATAGTTTTGCCACTAGGATTATAGTCTTTGTATCCCCATTTAGGTGAATGACCATTAAAATCACCAATCAGAATTGTTCTTATTAATTAAATAAAAATAAAACATAGTTTTATTTGATTTTCATATTTATTATATAATTCAGTGACAGCTGTTTTGGTACACTGTACCTTCTTCAGACATGTTAACAAATTATGAATTGTGTTCCAACTGATCTAAGCAACAATACAACAATATTTATTTAACTTTCACAGGGAAAGAACACTATGAGGTTTAATTTAATAATTAAATTAATGTTTTTATTACCTCACCTCATATCTTTTTTCTTCTATACTGCAGTTTCGGAGCTTATCTCCATCGTCAGTAGCCTCTGGTCGACCGGTGTTATGTCGTTTCTTGGCGGTTTCCTTCTTACTGACGATGGAGATAAGCTCCGAAACTGCAGTATAGAAGAAAAAAGATATGAGGTGAGGTAATAAAAACATTAATTTAATTATTACAACAATATTTATTTAAATTTTTTAATTTAACAAAAGGGATTCATTCAAATCAAGTTGAGAATTTAACAGTTTATTACTACTTTTAAATTTATTAATTTCTACAGCCTCCAAAAGATCTAACTTCTTACCCTTATTACAAACATGCAAATTTCAAAATTAGGATCGAAACAATGATTAAATTGGAATAGGTGGTTAGCATATTTTGAATATTCTAAATTTCTGTTATATGCTCTCATATGTTCCTTTATCCGAGAGATAAAAGGTCTACCAGTTTGTCCTATACAGACATTGTCACATGTGCCACACTTCAATTTATATACACCTGATAATTTTTCTTTTATTATTTTGGTTTTATTGTTTTTTATTATATTTTGTAAATTGTTTTTGAATAAATATTAATTATATCTAGATAGGGATAGTTATTTGGTGGATTGTATATTTCATATATGTTGTAATGTGAATTTCCTTTCCAGATTTCAATTTGGATGATTTCTACTTTGTCCTCTTGTTGCATTTCCTTTATAACTTTAGATTTTGATAAAATATTTGTTCTGATGCCTGCAAGAATTCCAATAGCTACTTGCCGTGCTTTGGGGAGGATATGTATGTTGAATCCAGGAAATTGAAAATATTTTAGTTGGTCTCTTGATACATTAGCATCTTGTATGATAAATACATCTATCCCATTTTCCTCTATGATTGTTTGTAGTTCGGTTTTTTTACTCTGTGTAAGTCCTCCTGCGTTCCATTGGAGAATTTTAAGGATGTTCTGTATATGACGTCCTGCAGATGTCCCCACCCGGAGATCCGAAAAGGGGAGTGTTTTACTCTGGAAAAGTTATCTGAAGGATTTGCCATTAGTTCAGTATAAATGTAACCGTTTTTTAAGCGGGCACCAATATTTTATTTGTAATGGTGGTTACCATCACCCACTCACCCCAGTATGGCTGCAGGGTCACACATGCCATTGGTTAATGGGTCCATCGGACCTTACCGGGAGGATATATATATATATATATATATATATTATATTTGAAAAGAAAAATATACACCCAGACTGGGGTTTGAGCCCAGGACCTTTGACTCTCTATGTCAATGCTCTTCCATCTGAGCTATCTAGGCCTCCAATCTAAATGCATATTTTTCTATTTGAAGAGAAAAATTTTCGCCTAGACCGAGACTCAAACCCGGGACCCTTGGCTTTCCGGGCCAAGTGCTCTACCAACTGAGCTACCGAGGCGAGTTACGATCCAGATGCAAATTTTTCTCTTATATACGTTGTAATTCTCTCTCGCCAAATGCTTTTGAAACCATTGCTTCTATCTTTGCAAATGGCGGCTTCTTAGTTAAGAAGACATTTATTGGGAATTTAACATTACTTTATAAAGCTAGTGAGGCTTCTAATGATGTTTTTATTATTGATTTAACATTTCTCACTGAAAGATAAATTATTTCTTAACTAAGAAGCCGCCATTTGCAAAGATAGAAGCAATGGTTTCAAAAGCATTTGGCGAGAGGGAATTACAACGTATATAAGAGAAAAATTTGCATCTGGATTGTAACTCGCCTCGGTAGCTCAGTTGGTAGAGCACTTGGCCCGGAAAGCCAAGGGTCCCGGGTTCGAGTCTTGGTCTAGGCGAAAATTTTTCTCTTCAAATATAATTTATCTTTCAGTGAGAAATGTTAAATCAATAATAAAAACAGCATATTTTTCTCTTACACATAGTTAATTCCCTAACCCCAAATGCTACGAGCCGTTGCTACGATTTTTGCAAATGGCGGCTTCTTTATTAAGAACACTTTTTATTGGGAATTTAAACATTACTTATAAAGCCAGTAGTGCTTCTTTCAGTGTTAACATTATTCGCTTTTAAACATCTTAATGATGGACAAACCCCAGTCTAGGCATATATTTTTCTTTTCAAATATAATTTGTCCATCATTAAGATGTTTAAAAACAAATAATATTAACATTGGATATATATATATATTTTTTTTTAAATCCACCGACCATTCTCACAAGCACTATTTGTGGACCATTTCTACACTGTGGCATGCCAGCGTAAATGTTGAAATAGCATTTCCTCTATTTCTGATGATGTGGTTATACCACCATTACTTGGTCCTCATAGCCTCATTTGTAAAATCAGGTTGCACCACGGGCAGGTTGAGGTTGAGATTTGGATAGGAGAGGTTATGGAATGCACTTCACAATTCCTTGCAACCCTAGATGACCCAGTGAAGGATGATGATGATAATAATATGGATGATGATGGCCGGATGATTTTCGGGGACCGTTGGGCCCTAAGCTTCCTGACATTTGTCTTACAGGTGAGGAAAAACTCCCCAAAAAAAAACCTCTCCCAGGAGCCTGTCCCAACTGGGAATCAAACCCGGGTCTGCTGCGTCATAAGGCAGCATGCTACCTCGAGACCATAGCGGTGGACGAAGTTGTTATAAACTATAAGATATATTTTTATCATTGATGTGTTTTAGGGGAGAGGATTCTTTGAAAGAATACCTTGAAGTAAAAACGGTTACCATCAAGCTGCCATACAAGATCTGAAGACATGTATTCAAAATGGGGAAGGTATGATTATTAAACTTTTTAGGCCTACACCAAATTAAAATGTGTAAAATAAATTTTAAAGGGAAACACACAAGATTTAAAAAATACAAATATTATTGTACTTACTATAATAAATATATTATTTAGTTAATAAACATTGACTGTAATATTTATTTTTGTTTTAGAAGATAACACTGTATTGGCTAAGGAGTAAGTTGAGAGAAGATTGTAAACAGACAATAAATATGGTTAAAACATTTTGTCTGTTCTGTTAGACTCCGTAATCGCTGACAATGGGGCTAAGAAGCCCTGAAACATATGTTCGACAAAAACGACTGTAACAGGTAAGAATGAACAGACAAAATGTTTTAATTATTAAACAAACCTCTTAATTATATTTGAAGAGAAAAATTTTTGCCTCGACCGAGACTCGAACCCGGGACCCTTGGCTTTCCGGGCCAAGTGCTCTACCAACTGAGGTACCGAGGCGAGTTGCAATCTAGACGCAAATTTTTCTCTTATATACGTTGTAATTCCCTCGTGCCAAATGCTTGAAACCGTAGCTTCTATCTTTGCAAATGGTGGCTTCTTAGTTAAGAAGACATTTATTGGGAATTTAACACTACTTTATAAAGCCAGTAGGGCTTCTATTGACGATTTTATTATTAATTTAACACTTCTCATTGTAGGATAAATTATATTTGAAGAAAAAAATTTTCGCCTAGACCAATAAATGTCTTCTTAACTAAAAAGCAGCCATTTGCAAAGATAGAAGCTACGGTTTCAAGCATTTGGCGCGAGGGAATTACAACGTATATAAGAGAAAAATTTGCATCTAGATCGCAACTCGCCTTGGTAGCTCAGTTGGTAGAGCATTTGGCCCGGAAAGCCAAGGGTCCCTGGTTAGAGTCTCAGTCTAAGCAAAAATTTTTCTCTTCAAATATAATTTATCCTTCATTGAGAAGTGTTAAATCAATAATAAAATCGTCAAACCTCTTAATGTTACTTTCTATTGTATTTTAAAATAAATATGGTTATTCTCTCTTTTACACAGCAGCTAATATGGAGTGCTTCTTCCATGAAATTCATGGAGAAGTCAGTGATGTACTGTTCCCCTCTGTTATCATAAATTATTTCATTCTTATTATCTGAATCTGCTACTATTTAACTAATTCATTGGTACTATCGAACCCAGAGGCTGCATAGACATAAGCTCTCCATAAATCCCTATCCTGATATATTTTCCAATCATTCCCCCGAGTAATTAACACATTCAATACCAGGCACTGAGCAGGGCATTTAAATACCCCAGCTACACTTTTCGTGGCACTTCAGAAAATGGACCATTATTCACAAACTATTAGTCCTAGAAAATTCAAATTTTGTACATACCTAAAGGAGATATCCTAGTAGGATTTGATGGTGAAATAACTTGGGTGATTGACATCACATGGTATCGGCGTATCAATTTCAGGAAATGGAAGTTCATCTTCACTTTCACTTTGTGAATCTTCTAATTCAGGTATCAGTTCATCGCCTGAATCATCATTATACAAAATATTCACTAATTCTTCTTCAGTGAGATATTTTTCTTTCGCCATGGTTTCACTCACGCACAAACAACAGCGCGATAACGAGAAACATATATATGACTGCATTGGAGCCTGGAGGCAAGTTTGGATGAACAAATTCCATGTGTTGTTTGTTTTAAAAATAAAGGGGATTCACCAAGGTTAAACGTGTCAAACGGGAATAGAAAATGTACATTTACATGCCATCTATGATCTCCAAGACATACTAAGCCAACACAATATTTAGGTGCCGAATATAATCGTGGTTTGTTCGTGCCCACTTTAAAATGAGTTAACTGACTGACGGCCGCATACACGATAGTCTCTTTAAATGCCTTAACTGGTTTACGGTACTGAATGTGTTAATTCTCTCAAATGATTATTAATATATTCTCCATCTCATTATTGGCCTAACTACTGGTAATTGATTTTTTCCATGTCCCTCTTTCATTCCCCATTTGTGCCACATGACCAGCCCATTGCAGTCTACAAGATCTAACTAATCTTATTACATCTATGTCCCCTACAGATAATGTAGTATTATGAAGCTTCCTTCATTCTGTACCAACTGAAGATGGAACGGAGATGCTTTGAAACATATGAGGAAAGTTAAAAATTAAATTGTACCTGTTAGTAGGTGCCGTCGTCCTCAAATTTGTTAATATATTATATATAAAATTAACTGGAGCGCTTTCGGAAGTTACCTTCCATTTTCTGCAGGTTGAGCTTCCATTACTTGTTGTTGTTATGTACGGTGATGTATACTCCAACTGTTTATAGCAGCAACTGACTTGTTTTTGACGATCTCGTATAATGGGTTTGACTGGGGTGCATTCTCATTAAGAAGTGAGGTGTTGTTTGTTTCCTTTATAATTTCGAGGTCTTCAAATATATTTATCCCCAGCTGGAATGTTTTCTCGGTGGATTATCGTGAGAGTGTTTTCACTTGCGTTCATTCAATGACCTGCGGGTGATAAATCAAGCTATGCTAAACATCTCATTAACGCAGGTCATCGAATGAACACAATTGAAAACACTCTCACAATAATCCACCAAGAACATTTTCTATAGGATCGTAACAGGCCTTGGCCTAATACTTGGAAGGAAGAAGAAGAAGAAGGAAGAAGAAGAAAAACTGCATTAAGTACAACTATTGGTACTCATGAGACAAAAATCATGTTGACTAGCGTTATACTTAATTAAGATGGCCTGAGTTCCAAATCTGCATTCAGATATTCTGTATCAAATCAAGTTTTCTTATGATTTTGAAAAGATATACAGATATGTGTCAAAATAGGCATGTTAATGGTTAAAAATAAATTTTAATACGGCAATCTAACTTAACTTAAACGACTAATTCTTGGTATTGAATCCAAATCTGTATTCAGGTTTTCTCTTTCATTAAGTTATGTAGATAGGAAATAACACTATGAGGTTTTTTAATATTGTTTATTTTTTATTATTTCACTCACCTCATACTTCATAATTCATAGCAGACCCTGGGTTTCTTCACATCTTTTGTGACATTCTCAATGCTGCGTCACATTCACAACTGACGTCCAACGGCCTTCTATCCTGCAGACTGACCTCCGCGCCATCTGGTGGCCGACCAAAGAATTTCCAAATCAGTCCTCTTTCTTTATAACTGGGTATTTCAAAATTCATAGTTGTATTTTAATTCTTGCATATGTAAATTTTTTCCAAATTGTGAGTTCCTTCGGTTTTTCCAATTGTTTAAATAATTTTGTTTTGGTTTCTATTCTATGTTTTTCTGACCAGGCATGTGCAGCTATTGCAGATTTTTCGGTTTCTCCATTTTTAACATTTCTGAGGTGTTCTTTTAATCTTGTATTTAGATTCCTTTTTGTTTTTCCTATGTATATCTTTTCACAATCTTTACAATTAATTTGATAAATTCCCGATTTTTTGCAGTCTTCAATCTTTTCATTTTTGTTGGTTTTTATTAAATTACCTAAGCTGTAATCATTTTTCGGTGCTAATTTAATGTTGAATTTGTTGAAAATTTTTTTCTCTATCATGCTTAGTTCTACTGTAATTTTTAGAAATAAGAATGGAAAACTTCAAAATTTAAACAATAATTTTAAAAAAAAATCAAATTAAGTACATTATTTTTAAAAATGATATTGTAACATCTTAATAGGACATTCAAGAGTATAAAATTAATTATAAAAATAAAAAGTATGCACATTCATTCAGATGTTTCGAATGTCACTCAAATTTTACGCTACTAACAACTTTAAATGTAGACATTTCAATAAGAATTGGGCTGTGGCTCTTTGACAAAATGTTCCAGTATTTGTTTTACAACCAGGAAAAATCACAGAAAATCCTAGTCAGATTCGACCCAGGAAGTTACTGTGTGTTTAGAATAGGGAACTGGGTTGCCATTTTAACAGTATTTTCTTGAGAGAAATCCTTAAATAAAACTGAAGTATGCAACACAGCAGGTACATAGTTGTAAGTTGTAGCCGTTCAAGCCACCCCCTCTTAAAGAAAAAAAACAGTTACCACTTGTCACTGAACTCGTGCAGATCTGTACTATCCTGTGTGAAAGTGTCGACTCTCATATTCACTATAAAACTAGTTTGCAAGCCGTAAAAGAAAAACAATGTTTTTTAAATGTATAGTACATAGATTTGGAGAAAGTACTGCTAACCTTGCCCCTCCACCCCTCCTTAACAAATAAATACCGTTATGAGTTTGGCAACATCTACCCCCTGTACATAGGGGGACACTGGCTGTAGTAACTTCCTGGGTTGAATTAGAGTGTAGTCAGAACACCAATGTAAGCTATGATCATGTTCCAATCCTGGATAATTGTGCTAGGGTGTGAATTCAGTATCTAGGTTTTGCCTCTGCTGAAGAATTTAGCAGACAAATGCTTCTTATGATGAAGGATGCTGAACTAGAAGATTCCATAGTTAAATATGGGAAATTACATTGAGGTTTTTAATTCGTAAATTATTGAGTAATCGGTCGCGGTGGACTAGTGGTTATGCTCCTTGCCTCTGGTCCTGAGGGTCATGGGTTCAAACCCAGCCGGGGTTGATGGATTTTTTAGGATGGAAAAATCCAAGGAGCAAGTCCTCCGGGAGGGATTTTAAGCCGTGCGTCCTGAGTCTGAAGATTTTCAGGCTCATAAAAGATCCTTAAGACTGAATGGAAAGGCCTATAAGCAAAATTTACCGAATTTTCCCATCCTAGTACTACCCATGTATACGAAAACAAGTGTAACTAAATTAGTATGGTTCAAATTCTTCCCTGTAGAGGGAGAGCACCTAAATCTCTGTTAAGAGAAATATGGGCTTACAAGATTACAAGAAGAAATTATTGAGTCACTTTTTTACATCTTACCTCATATTTTATGTTTCTTTAAACATGGGAACTAGTTTTCAAGAGAAGGATCTCTCTAATTTTCAACCGACATTATGACACCAATGTAAACTATGATCATGTTCCAATCCAACATAATTGTACTAGAGTGCGAATTCAGAAGCTAGGTTTTGCTTTTGCTGAAGAATTTAGCAGACAAATGTTTCTTATGATGGTCATAATGTCGGTTGAAAATGAGAGAGATCCTTCTCTTGAAAACTACACTGCAGCCACTGATTCTCTGGCCTTGACATTTTCACGACAGTGTTGCCGATATGGATATTCAGTGGGAGTGGCCGCTTTATCTATGCGGTTAGCAGACATACAGCTGACAACATCTCAGCAATTTCAAACTTTACTAGTGCGCTATAGCTGCGTCAAGAGCAGTGATTGGTTATGGCAAACGTTCACTCCCAATGCAACCATTTCCTTATTGGCACTAGAGGGCAAGTTCTCCCTTTACCCCTCGTACAACCTAAACTTCAGAGCCGGAGAATCAGTGGCTCGGGTATAGTTCCCGTGTTTAAAGAAACATAAAATATGAAGTAAAATGTAAAAAAATGACTCATTAATTTACGTAGAAGATTTCAGTCATCATAACTGCAGTGGATAGAGTGCATTGTGGTCTATTTTCAATTTGTACGTAATTTTGGCAGATCACATTACATTGTATGAGTGTAAGTGTGTGTGTGTTTTTTTTTTGTGACGGATGATGATGAAGAGAAGGGAAATCCATTGCTGCACAATAGCTTAATCCAGTTAAAGAGCACAAAGGAAACACTCAGGCTTAAAATCTCCCATCTAACAGATAGTCACTGTCAATAGTACAATACCCTTCTCAACATTTGAACTGCAATAGGATTTATAATTTAATTCATGGCATGACAGGTCTAGAAGGTCTTCCAATCCAGCTGCTGGCCTCACATTCACATGTGTTAATCACAGAGGTGGACAATCATCCAGTATAGGAGTTACATGAGGTCAGCAAGTTTGGTCCCCCAACCATTTAAATTGTTTTTTTCTCAACCTGGAGCTGCTACTTATTGTAACTACCCAAATTTCTCATGATGCTAGGTGGGTACAGGACCCATGCTAGCCAACATTCCATGAGAAAATGTCTTCCCGTAGAGACTTATACCATATTAGTCCTGTAGCTGTGCACCAAGGCATTCAGGTGCAGGACACTTGAACAATCTAGAGATTAAATATTGTATGCTGTTGCCCCTCCTAGCCCTGTAATTGAAATTTCCAACTGCACTGGGAATTGAACCCAGAACTACTAGTCAGGTGGCAGGGATGCTACTTCCTGAAGTAGCATAGCAAACTACAGAAGAAAACAGAAATGCTTGTTTGGAGTAGCAAATGCATGTAAAGACAGTTGTAACTAAGAAGAATAAATAATAGTTTTAAAAAACTAAAAGAACACGCTTTATTAGAAAACTAAAAAATGAAAAATAATTTTAATTTCCAGTACGCTTGGGATAAAATAAAGTGGTCAACAAAAAAATCATCTCCAACACATATAGAATAAAATTAGAGTTATCATAAGTAATGCCACGAGTGATTTCCAAATTATTGATAAATTCACGACTCACGAAGTGAGGAGTGAATTTATCTAGAGAATTTGGAAATCAAGAGTGGCATTTGTTAGGACTATTTAACAAATAAAATTAAGCTGTTTACTCACAAATCATTATTTAACTATAGTTATTTTGAAATATTTATATATTTAATGTAAATGGCGATGTTTGAAAACAAATGAGAAACGATAGGTACGCTTCTACTCCTTCTTTTGTTTATCACTGCAACCAGATCATACTATTTATTGCCAAAGGAACGCAATATTGTAAGGAGGAGCTTTCTTTAATATGGTAATTATAACACTGATAAATATTTGGTGAAACACGACTCTGATTGGTTGTAAAACAGAAATCATTGAAACGTAATTGGTCATTGACTCCCATTTGGGGCATGAGTTAAATAGTCAACAAAAAGAAAATAATTTTACCATCAAAAGCATGGGGTGCTCTATATCAATTAATATATTTGATAATAAACAGATATTGGTAAAAGTAAGCTCTCTAAGAAGAAAATGTAAAAATCATAAAAATCACCCCACGCTTTTGATGGTAAAATTATTTTCTTTTTGTTGATAACTCTAATTTTATTCTATATGTGTTGGAGATGATTTTTTTGTTGACCACTTTATTTTATCCCAAGCGTACTGGAAATTAAAATTATTTTTCATTTTTTAGTTTTCTAATAAAGCGTGTTCTTTTAGTTTTTTAAAACTATTATTTATTTTTTAGTTTTAATATTTTACAGAATAAGATAAAAATGTAAATATCTTTAAATTCGATACTATTGTAGTATGAGCTAAAAGTAATACTCTTCTATAAAAAAAACCCTCCCAGCCGGATTTGAACCAGCGACGTATGGATTACTGAAATTATATACCACACACTAAGAGTTCACTGCTCTACCACTGAGCTCTCACAACTATTGACTAAACACTCGACAAGTCCGCAACCTATTATACCAGTTTTCATTTTTTTGATTTTCGGATGATTCTGGCCAGGATTTTTGAAACAAAATATGACATTATTGTATTGTCACGGGTCCTCTACAAGTATACAAAGTTTCAAGCCGATCCAATGTTTCTAAGTGGGTGAAAATCGCGTTGGAAGATTCCGTTACATTTTTACAAAAACACTTTTTTTGATTTTCTGATGATCATGGCCAGGATTTTAGAAAATAAATATGAAATTATTGTATTGTCACGGGTCCTCTACAAGTCCTATACAAAGTTTCAAGTCGATCCGATGATTTTAAGTGGGTGAAAATATCGTTGAAAAATTTGGTTACATACGAGGGCGGATCGGAAAGTAACGCACAATAATTTTTTTCTGCCTTGGTATTGCAGCTAGAATGTTGAAATTTCACAGAGATATAGTTTGAAGTTTTCACTACAGATGGTATTTTTTTTCTCAGGTGCACATCTTGCGAGAGAAGCTTGAACTATGCAACAAAGATGACGCACATGCTACAGTCGTCCACCTGTGACGAACAGAGAAGTGTTGTTCGATTTTTGTGGGCCAAAGGGCATAAACCCAGTGAAATTCACAGGGACATGCGTGGTGTATGGGGATGATTGTATGGACCGTAGCAATGTCTTCCGTAAAGTTAGTGCTCGCTGGGTGCCTAAGAACCTGACAGACGACCACAAGGGCCAGCGAATGATGGCAAGCTTGGACCACTTAACGCGGTACACCGCACAAGGACATGACTTTCTGGAAGGAATCGTCACAGGTGATGAGTCGTGGGCGTACCACTACACGCCCGAAACAAAGCAGGCATCAGCAGTGCGCAGATGGCTACACTCCAACCAAACGGACTTCTACGAACAGGGCATATTGAAACTGGTAACACAATGGGAAAAATGTGTTGAGAAAGTTGGTGACTATGTCGAAAAGTAGGTAAAAGATGTAAGTTCATTTGTGATTTTTTTCCTTTTTTTTACTATTAAACTTTTTAAAAAAAAAATTATTGTGCGTTACTTTCCGATCCGATCCGTCCCTCACAGGTGGACGACTGTAGCATGCACACCATCTTTGTTGCATAGTTCAAGCTTCTCTCGCAAGAGGTGCACCTGAGAAAAAAATACCATCTGTAGTGAAAACTTCAAACTATATCTCTGTGAAATTTCAACATTCTAGCTGCAATACCAAGGCAGAAAAAATTATTGTGCGTTACTTTCTGATCCGCCCTCGTAGATAGATACAGGTCAAGCTAATATAAAGCGTGTAAAAAGGGACAGCATTTCATATACAGACCATCTTTAGCATCATGACTTGAAGTGGGGTATGCAAGGATCATTAACTTTTATTCAGTAGTCTCTTATTTTAGCCTATGTCTCATTTTAGTATTTCATAATTTTATAAAGAGCGAAAACAGTGCCATGTACTGTAATATTCACAAAAATGGACATACTTTCACACTCTTGGCAAATGCTCTACCAATTGAGCTACCTGAGAAACTCCAATCTAAATGCAAATCTTTCTCTGTTAATTCCCATGCACCAAATGCCATGAAGCCATTGCTTCTGTGTTGCAAATGGTGACTTGTTTATTAAGAACACCTTTAATTGAGAATTTTGCATTATATTATGAATGACTACTGGAAGGATACAAAAAAAAAAGCACTGGAATTTTTATGAAAAGAGAAGAGACCAACAGGTCGGCCAAAATTTAGATGGGGAAAAAAAGAAAAATGGATGGGATTGACAGAATGAGAGACATGGAGGCTTTTGTGCAAAATATGATCCCTGAAACGGACACAAGTTGGAAAAGAAGGGCTGTTTTAATATCCGAGGAATTCCAATTAATCATTTATAGCATTAAAGACTGATAAATAGGAAAGAAACATTTTATTACACTCATATCATACATCTAGAAATTGCAGTTTTACAACGTATTATTGAAGAACTATAGAGAAAATAAATCTTATTCCTCATCATCTGGTGGTATTCCAAGCTCTTCATCTGTCCATTTTGATGGGTCTGGATACTCAAATTCGCCCTAAAAATAGAAAACAATTTTTAGACATAGAATAATGACAAATGAGGGAAATTTTGAGGAAGTGGCTGAATTCAAATACCTAGGAACAATAATCACAAATAGGAATGAGATGCACAAAGAAATTAAACATAGGCTCAATTCTAGAAATGCGTGCTATTGTGCATTGCAGAGACTCTTGATGTCCCAACTCCTTTCAAAAAACGTTAAGCTGAAAATATATAAAACTATTATTCTACCAGTTATATTATATGGGTGCGAAACATGGACTCTTACTTTAAGGGAGGAAGGGAGATTACGAGTATTTGAGAATAAACTTCTTAGGAAAATTTTTTGGACCAAAGAGAGATGAACAGACAGGTGAATGGAGAAGATTACATAACAATGAACTACATGGTCATTATAGGAAGCCAGATATAATAAGAACAGTTAAGTCTCGTAGACTGCGGTGGGCAGGACATGTTGCACGTATGGGGAATGAAAGACGTGCATGGAAACTTCTTGTAGGAAAGCCAGAGGGAAAACGCCCAGTTGGTAGACCAAGAATGAGGTGGGAGAACAACATTAACTATGATTTGAGGGAAGTAGATTATACAGGGAATGATTGGAAAGCATTAGCTCAGGATAGGGATGTATGGAGAGCATATGTCCGTGTGCCCATGAACCTACGGGTTCAATAGTGCCAGTGAGTAAGTAATTCCAGAAATTTATTTTCTTGGAAATAAACCATCAAGGATGAACCGTATGAAGAGAAAAAAAAAACATAGGCTATTCTATGCCAGGATACCATCTGGAAATATTCCATCACAGAACGAGTGATTGTTAGCATCATGTTGGCCAATTTGATAAACATGTTTCCACTAGAGCAAATTGCCAACATGTTTACTCATATAGGTAAGGGAATTCTATACCAGAAGTCTACCTACATTAGTGGGTAAGTCAGGGTGAGAAAATGGACAAGTTAGTGTATACCAGATTAATTTGCACAAGTTAGGGTGTGAAAATGAATGAGTTAATGTATACCAGATTCAGCTGTTAGTGTGTTTTTATAATAAGTTGGCTACACTGTTCGAACAATGACTAATACATGTTTTTCATTGTAATTATAGTTATTTTAGGTTACTTCTAGCCCAACATCTCACTTATTTTTAAGGAATTTCTAATTTTTTAGGGTGAAAAAAATTTTTTTCTCAAGTAAGTATTCATAAACTGCAACATTCTTTTTTTAAAATTTGGATTCATGTCAGTGGTGTTGTGACATAGAATCCCCAAAATATATATATTATTGATTTTTTTTTTTTTCCATGTTCACCTAGTTTGTCTTATATTTCTGGCATTAGCAGAATTGTATCCCACTTCTGAAGTTGGCCATCTAGAAGACAGAATTACTTATTCCAATTATATGATTGGTAATAAATAATGAAACACAAGTAAAAGTCCTTAAATCTAAACATAGCCTAAATACCAGACCAAGGGCAGGACTACAGGACAAATTCTTATAGTGGGAATCTATGAACTGTAGTAAGAAGCTCTGACAACAAGATCAAGGCTGGTTGAAATATCAGAAATAATAATATAGTCCATCAAATAGTATCTAAATTAAGTTTAGATTCAGGTTAGCCAGATGTTGGCACTTATCCAATGAACATACCATGACTTTAAGATGTACTAGAAGAGAGATTTTATTCAGTTTTGCATTTTAAATTAAAGAAAATCTACGATACTTACAACTATATGGCCCCATTCGTGCCACAAATGCCAGAAAATCCACCACCACATTATGCCACCTAAAGCATCAGCCATAACTCGAATATATTTCTTTTGGGGTGGTTGTGGTGCTCGATATGTCCATCTAAAACACAAATAGCATACAAATATAAAAATGATAATCTGGTAAGATATAACCTATAAAAAACACCTACTAATTATACTTACATTGCATCGTGAGCATTTCTAATCGGCTGTAAATTCTGTGTTAAAGATTTAGATTTTACATGTGAAAGGACACATCTCAGAGCTCCGGCTCCACGAGATATTATCATTTTGAAAATACCCTTCGAACAGCTGATCTGCTGTTCCTAAAATATTTGCAAGAAAATAGTTCTCCTTTTATCCACAAGATAGCACCAAATTTGATATTAGGCAAATGCGCACGTACGTGCAACTTACAGATTGCCTGCTTTTTATATTTCACTTAGTTCATACTAGATGGCAGTACCAACGATTTAATCGAATAACTATTATCGATCTATACTGATTTGCTAGTTTCGCGAGGAAATCTAATTAGTGGAGTGAATAATATTATAATTCAGTATTCATTTTATTGTACGTGTTAATAGTGATTAAAATATGCGAAAGTAATAATATTTAAATAATAGTTTACCCATACATACCATAAGATCGGTAAGTTATAAATTTATATTTTACTTACTTTTTTCGACTATTCAATTCTTTAGGTAGACTTTATATTTATTTTATTTCGTTAGGTAGCAAAATGGTCGAGTAAGGATACCATAAGAAAAATGGGTTATTCTGTTTGAACAGTGACTAATATAGGTGAACTCTGGGCATAGATCCCCTTTCTTCTATATAATAAATAATTCCTTGGCGCGACAGGCCTAGAAGGCCCTTAGCCTACCAGCCGGCTGCTGGCCTCACCTCCACATGTGTCAATCACAGAGGTAGATGATCATCTAGCCAGTGGAGGGGTGACATGTGGTCAGCATGTCGAGTCCCCCCAGCAGTTATAGCTGGTTTCCTCAACCTGGAACCGCTACTTATTGTAGTTACCCAAATGCCTCACGATGCTAGGTGGGCACCGGTCCCATACTGGCCGAAATATCATGAGAAAATTTCTTCCCCCATGGAGACTCGAACTAGCGCATGTCCCGTAGCTCTGCGCCAAGGCTTCGTGCCTTAACCATTGAACTATGGCGCGTGACCTTTTTCTCTTTAAATATGTTAAATATTAATTATACGTTAATTCAAAATTCATGCATAGCCAACATCACGTTATGGCGTAAAAAAATATATTAACATGTAATAAACCATCTTCAGTCTGGATCTGCCAACCTTCCTTCTGTCACTATGTTTATCATCCAAGAGTTTTCGGGAGACTCTGATCTTATTCATTCGTAGAACATGGTCCAATCATTTCAACCTGCTAAATTCGATATCAGTAACAATGCCGTAATATTTGTACAACAGTTGTAATTCTGCATTTGTTCATATTTATGAGAAATATACCGTTCTCCCATTCATTTCATTTTGTCACATTTGCGGTTGCATTTGTTATTACTTACCGCGAAAAATAGTGTGTATAGTTTTTTATATGTTAAAGTAATTATCCACCCATAGTAATTCTGCCCGAAGGCAGGTCCTTCACTGCAATCATAGCATTTTCATGCTATGCTTGCAGCTTTACTAGGGATTTGTAGGTGTGGTAGCTTCCCACACCGGTGAAGGATGAAGATGATGGCCATATGATTTCGGGGACCGTTTGGGCCTTAAAACTTTCCTGACATTTGTCTTACAGGTGAGGAAAAACCCCGATGAAATCCTCACCCAGAAAAACTGCCCCGACCGGGGATCGATCCTGGGCCCGCTGCGTGACAAGGTAGCACGCTACCTCGAGACCACAGCGGTGGACAAAGTAATGATACATATCTAATTAATTAATATAACACAAATATAAATAAAAATATAATTTACGCACACATAAATTCCTTAGAGACAATTCATTTTATTTTAATTTAATTTATTTGTAACACATATTATGCATACATTTTATTTTTCTGCACTAGTTCTCTGTATGAACTTTAATTATGCCAAATATCACACTCCTCCGTGCGCGCAATCTGCTTAAAAAGGGTACGAAGTTTTTTCTTCACATATTAAAAAAATATATACAGTAAAACGTGTTTACTCCGGAACGTGAATAATGCGGAAATCTGTCCAATGTGAACACATTTATTGGTCCCGGCGAAATAATAGTAATTTTACGTGTATTTATTTTTCATAAAACGGAATCTGTCCAACACGGAAACGGAAGGATATCTCTACACAATTCATGAAAAAAATTATAAAGCGGAAAGACAGAGAGAAAAGTTAATTTCTACTTCATTGAATTCCCGTTAGGCAGAAAAAACAATAAGGAAAGATTCCTGCCGTCGGATGAAGTAGAGATTATACCTGTACCTGAAATTTTCTTTCGGCCTCACTGCTCACCCGTAATGCGAAATATATATACCTGTCTTACAAATAACCACTGCACTGTTATATCTTAATTGACTGATCTTTCACAGGTAGCGTTCTGAATTTACGGAATAAAGATGGACAAAACGTATGTATAATTGTCATTTAACGAAAAAGTGAAAGTGATTGAAGATAAATCTCCTAATTTCCGGATCGATGCTCCGAAATCAAGATCTAGTTATTGCTAAATCCCTAGGGATTAATGATTTCAAGGCATCTTCAGGTTGGCTGGACAGTTTTAAAAGACGACACAATGTAGTGTGGAATGAAATTTGCGGGGAATCAAAGGATGTGGACGAAAGTGTAGTTAGTGAGTGGAAACCGAGACTGCAAACTTTAATTTCAGGATACGCGCCTAAGAGACATTTTTAACGCTGACGAAACGGGACTTTTTTTTTCGCGCGTTACCGTCGAAGTCGCTCGTACATACTATACTTCACTTTCCAAATGCAGGGGAACTACAATTAACCGAATGTACGTAAAAAAACATAGCCTGTACTCTCTCTTGTTAGAACATGGAATTCCCTTCCACCCTATGTCAGAGACTGCCAAACTTTACAACCTTCCAGAAACAAATTGAAAATAAAATTATTAACAGAAACAACTCACTAATATTACTTTTTAAAAATTAATAATTTGTTTTTTAAATAAAAATAGTTTTAAGATTTGTTAATATATTTACCTAATGCCTTGTACAATAAGCGATAGATTAATTCATTATAGTTTATTACTTTTTTTGTATTTTTTTCTTTATTTTCTTTTTATGTGTAGTAGATTCGAGCTGTTATTCCTTTCTGTATTCATTCTATCATTAATTTAATTTTAATTGTATTTAATTTTATTGTATTATTAGACATTATTTTCATTATTATTCAATTTCACAGATAATTAATTGTTTAGTATGACTATTATTGTAATTTTTTGTATTTATATGTAACATATGTTTGTCCTGGTGAGTGGAAGAGAAGGCCACATGGCCTTAACTCCACCAGGCTAAATAAATCTATTCTATTTTATCCTATAATTATTAATACATTTTAGTTTTTTTATAATGCGGAATTTTGTCTAATGTGGAAAAAAATGGTCCCATGCGATTCCGTTTTGAGCAAGTTTTAGTGTATATATATATATATATATATATATATATATATATATGCGTGTGTGTTCGTTTTATGCTCTTTTTTATTTAATTTTAGCTTCATTCTTTCGCAATTCTTCTTCTTCTTCTTCTTCGGCTTTTCCCCGCTTATAGGTTTGCCGTCTTCAGTTTCCATTTATCTCTATCATTCCAATCTCCCTCTTCCAAATTCCTATCATCCATTATAGTTCTGACACATAGGTTTTCCATTTCCATCTTGGTCTGCCACGTTTATTTATTCCAGGGGGTGACCATTGGTATATATTTTTGACCATCTTTTATTTTCTATTCTTTGTACATGGCCATACCATTTAAGCATTTGATTTTCAATCCTCTTAACAACAGTTGTGGTGACATTCATTTATCTCCAAAGGAATTCGTTTCTTATTTTATTCTGCCTTGTTTTTTGAAGGCTTCTTCTAAAATTATCAAATTCAACTGTTCTAATTTTATTCTTTTGTAATTCCGTCAAAGACCAAGTTTCACTTCCATATGACAAAATATTCTGTATTATGCTCTTATAAATTTTCATTTTAGTTTCCTTTGTAATATTTTTATTCCAAATTATTCCATGTAATGTCTTAGTTGCATTTTTTGCCATTGCAATTTTAGTCTGTACATCTCTCTCACAGGTACCTAAACTTGTAATTATTGACCCAAGGTATTTAAAAAATTCACTTTTTTTTTATTTTCCATTTCACTAAAAGAATATTAGCTTAAGTTTGATGTAATGTGAATTCGATAGCTAGTTATCGTGTTGGTAACTGATCCTTAGAGAAAAGCTAATTTATGTTATGGAGATTGTTAACCATGGAATAAATGTTGTTTAAGATTTTGTTGAGTGGAATTATCTTGCAACATTAAATGGTTTAATCGCACGAGAGAACAGTTTTAATGCGCATGATAGGAATATAATGAGTTTAATATTCCATTGATCAGTTGAGGCACTGCATCTCGGATCCTTCAGGCTGTAGTATCTTTCCCATCTCACCTATAATTTTCCGCTAACAGTGCTCCAATACAGATTTATTTAATAAGTTACTTCTAGGTTCAATAACCTAATTGTGCAGAATCTTTTGACATCTTGAAAATTATGTGAATAAATTCACTCGACTGAAAATGATATTCACTTCTTCACAACCTATGGTCTAGTGCAGGGATGCCCAAACTGTTTTGTATCGCAACCAGATGGAGGAAACAGTAAGGAAGCCCGCACCGTAGGCTCTACTATAGTTGTTCCACATACACAGTAATTCTGCCCGAAGGCAGGTCCTTCACTGCAGTCATAGCATTTTCATGCTATGCTTGCAGCTTTACTAGGGAATTGTGTAGGTGTGGTAGCTTTCCGTTGCTTTCCACACCAGTGGAGGATGATGGCGATGATGATAATGATAAGGATGATGATGATAAGGATGATGGCCATATGATTTCGGGGACCGTTTGGGCCTTAAAGTTTTCCTGACATTTGTCTTACAGGTGAGGAAAAACCCCGATAAAAACCTCACCCAGAAAAACTGCCCCGACCGGGGATCGAACCCGGGCCCGCTGCGTGACAAGGCAGCACGCTACCTCGAGACCACAGCGGTGGACACTATAGTTGTTATAGAGATTATTATTATTATTATAAAATTAATATTAAATATTCAATAGTAGATTATATAAGACATCCATCCATAGCAATTATGCCCGAGGGCAGGTCTTTCACTGCAATCATAGCATTTTCATGCTATGCTTTTACTAAGGAATTATAGGTGTAGTGGCTTCCCGTTGCTTTCCACACCGGTGAAGGAGGATGATGATGATGGCCGGATCATTTTCGGGGACCGTTGGGCCCTAAGCTTCCTGACATTAGTCTTACAGGTGAGGAAATATCCCGAAAAAACCTCACCCAGGAGCCTATCCCGACCGGGGATCGAACCCGGGCCCGCTGCGTGACAAGGCAGACACTACATTGAGACAATAATAATAATAATAATAATAATAATAATAATAATAATAATAATAATAATAATAATAATAATAATAATAATAGTAATAATAATAATAATAATAATAATAATAATAATTCTTTATTTTAGCTGGCAGAGTTAAGGCCATAAGGCCTTCTCTTCCACTCAACCAGCGAATAGTAGAATTATACAAAAATTACATACTTATTACAATTTTGAGATATTATTAAAATACAGACTAAACAAAATACAATGATGATGTGATCTAATACTAGCTAATACTAATAAAAACATAGAATATAATACAATTAAAATGATATAAAATAAAGTAAGTAGCTTCCTAGATGATTATTATTGGAATTATATAGTTGTTATGCAGTTAATGTTTTCATTGTGTAGAACTTAAGATATCAGTTAATTTGTATTTAAATAATGATAGCGATTGACAGTCCCTGACATGACTGGGAAGTGAGTTCCATGCTCTAGTCATAGATATTATGTAAGATTCAGAGTACAGACATGTCCTGTGCTGTGGCCACAGCGGTGGACAATTTTTTTATTTAATATCTTATTACATAACTTCAACGGTGTTTTAATATGAATTTTAAAAGTTTTGGGCCTTGGAAAGTGATAAGTGAACAGAAAATATAGGTATTTTTTACCAAAAATGCTAGAATTGTTCTGACGATTCTAACATCCTGCGGCCCCTGATTGAAAGTGTTTTAAGAAATCGTTTTAAAATCCTGGCCGAAGCATAGCCACTCAATTGTTCCTCACTTTCAATCCTTGTAACGTAAATAACTATTTTAGTAACATACTCAAACATTGTAAATGATGTTACAGGCGATGATGTGTGATGCCACAGCCCTCAGGACAGCGTTGTGCTGTGATTAATTTTAACACTCTAGTGGTACAATGAAAACATAGCATTATCTTTACATTCATTTAACTAATATTAAATTAAAATATTCAGTTTTATTTCATCTTGTTTCTTAAGACACGACTCTTTGCCTCTGGCCACAGAACCTGAACACTTAATGTTACGTTTGGCGCCATGTTGCAAACACACATCTGAAACAATTTCGTAGCGTGGATTCATTCTGACAACTTAAAAAAATGTTCGTGCAATAAGCTAATTTCTCTGAGAGTCGAATGTGTTATTATTATTATTATTATTATTATTATTATTATTATTATTTTATTATTATAAGAAGAATGAAGTACAAGCAGGCTTTAGGTCTGAGAGATCTACAATTGATCACATATTTGTGGTAAAACAATTGATTGAAAAGGCGAATAATAACAACCAACAAGTTCATTTCACATTTGTGGATTTAGAAAAGGCATATGACACTGTACCTTTACAAAAGTTGTGGGAAGCATTAGAAGATATGGCCATAAACGATACAATTATTAATGCAATAAAAAAATGGTATAAACATGCGTGTATCTAAAATTAAAATTGGAAAATATATATCAGAAGAAATTAAAGTAACAAAAGGCCTTCGTCAAGGTTGTAGCATATCACCAACATTATTTAAGATATTTATACATAAAGCGCTGTCAAACTGGAGCAAAACATGTTCAGGAATGGGAGTACCAATTGGAGATGGATCAATAGATACAATATATACACTGTTATTTGCGGATGACCAGATAATAATTGCTCAAGAATATGAAGACATGGAGTTTATGTTCAGAAAATTATTGGACGAATACGATAACTGGGGTTTGAAAATAAATTTAGAAAAAACATTTTATATGGGATGTGGAGCCGAAACCGAAGATTTGATATTAGAAGATGAAAAGGGGTATATTAGGGGATGTGAAGAATTTGAGTATCTGGGAGTAAAATTAGATAAAGAGGATAAACAAGAAAGTGATATTAAGAACAGAATAAATAAAGGTAGAGCAATAACAGCAATGATGAATGGAGTCTTACGGAACAGACATATAACCAGGAAAAATAAGTTACAAATATATAATTCAATAGTGAGAAGTACTGTCACATATGGAGCTGAAGTTTGGAAATTCAACAAAAACTTAGAACAAAAACTTATATCGATGGAAATGGATTTCTTGGGGAGAGCAGTAAGATGTTCAAAATTAGACAAAATAAATACTATCATAAGAGAAAAAATGAATACTGGTTATTCAATAGTAGATTATATAGGTACGGTATAAGCAATTAAATTGGTATGGGCACGTACGACGAATGCAAGAAGAAAGATTACCCAGGAAAACATTGGAATGGTGTCCATCTGGAAGAAGGAGGAGAGGATGACCTCGAAACTCGTGGATGTAGGAAATAAGAACTGGAATGAGAGCAAGAGGACTGGAGGACATGGGTTGGATGGAGAGAGACGAGTGGAGAAGAAAAATAAAACTTTAGGCACAGAAAGATGTGTACGCATTAAAATTCTGTATATGAATAAATAAAATTATTATTATTATTATTATTATTATTATTATTATTATTATTACAGTTTCGGAGAATTCCGTTCTCATTTTATTCAAATTTCATATACCTAGTTTTATTGCGAAAAGGTAAAAAATTGCGGCCGCTAGTGCGATTTTGATTTTCGTTTCTGGTTTACTCCCGCTTCTAATGGCCCGACATAGTTGATTAATGAATTCGATCTTACTTTTCTTAATTTATTGTTATATTCCGAGTTTTGTTGCGGAAACACAAAAGTCGAGGACGCTGGAGGGTTAATAATACATGCATAAGCCCTATAGACATATATATTCTTCTCATCAGTATTTTTGTAATTAATAAATATAATATAAATTTTATAACACAATAAAATGTTGTGATTTTCAAAACTTTAATGGTTTTATACAATAGAAAATATGAGTTTTTATCAAGTAAACACCAAATCAATTGATTATTTCATAACAATTTTTTTACAAAAAAAAATAAATAAAATAAAAAAAAATCGCCCGAACAGGGACTTCAACCCTGGACCCTTAGGTTAAAAGCCTAATGCTCTACCGACTGAGCTATCCGGGCTTTATGCTTGGTGAGTATAGTAATTAACCATTAGTCCATATGATGGATCATGACAGTGGAGTGTGACTCATTACAATTGGAGTATAGGAGAGTTACAGTATTGCAGCACATACATACAGGAGTGTCGGAAATAATAAATAGGATCGATGAAGATTTTATCTATTTTAAATATTTTCATGCGTAGGGCTCTAATTTCAATAGCTACATCCTTTCGGAATTCGGTTATGTTTTATATTAAAGCTTTATATTAGCTTGACCTATATCTATCTATGTAACGGTATCTTTGAACAAGATTTTCACCCACTTAAAATCATTAGAACGACTTGAAACTTTGTATACTTGTAAAGGACCAATGACAATACAATAATTTCATTTTTTTTTTCTAAAATCCTGGCCAGGATCGTCAGGACATAAAAAATAAATAAATAAAAACCGGTGCCTAATAGGTTGCGGACTTACTTTTTAGTCCATACATTTTCATGGGATACCGGTTTATGACAATCAATTAAACTAAAAATAAAAAAAATAATAGTTTAAACAACTAAAACAACACGCTTTATTGGAAAACCGAACTAAAAATGAAAAATAATTTTAATTTCCAACACGCTTGAGATAAAATTAAAGTGATAAAAAAAAATCATCTCCAACACATCTAGAGTTATTACAAAAAAAAAAATAATAATTTTACCATCAAAAGCGTGGGGTGCTTTTTAAGGTTTTTACGTTTTCTTCTTAGAGACTTTACTTTAATATCTGTTTATTATCAAATACATTAATTGATATAGAGCACCCCACATTTTTGTTGATAAAATTATTTTTTTTTTGTAGGTAACTCTAGATTTATTCTAGATGTGTTGGAGATGATTTTTTGTTGACCACTTTAATTTTATCCCAAGCGTGTCGGAAATTAAAATTATTTTCCACTTTTAATTCCGGTTTTCTAATAAAGCGTGTTATTTTAGTATCTTTGAACTATTATTTATTTTTTATCCAATAATAAACAAGAATTTTTTTCAAGTAAACACCAAATCAATTGATTATTTCATAACAAAAGAAATGAAAAAAAAATCGCCCGAACAGGGACTTGAACCCTGGACCCTTAGGTTAAAAGCCTAATGCTCTACCGACTGAGCTATCCGGGCTTATTGTTTGGTATCTATAGTAATTAAGTATTAGTTCACATGATGAATCATGACTCTGGAGAGTGACTCATTACAATTAGAGATAAAAGAGCGATATAGTATTGCCGCTCATACATAGTTGTGTCGGAAATTATAAATAGGATCCATGAAGATTTGATCTATTTTAAAGATTTTCATGCGTAGGCCTGTAACTTGAACAGCTACATCCCTTCGGAATTCGGTTAAAGACAGTGTGTGTGCGCGCGCGTGTGTATATATATATATATATATATATATATACCTAAAACATTGGATCGACTTGAAACATTGTATACTTGTAAAGGACCAATGTCAATACAATAATTTCATAATTTTTTTTCTAAGATCCTGGCCAGGATCATCAGGATATCAAAAAAAAAAAATAAAAACCGGTACAATAGGTTTGCGGTTCTTTTTAGTCCATGTATTTTCATGGGATTCCGGTTTATGACAATCATTTAAACTAAACATTTAAAAATAAATAATAGTTTTAAAAAAAACTAAAACAACACGCTTTATTAGAAAACCGAACTATAAATGAAAAATAATTTTAATTTCCAACACGCTTGGGATAAAATTAAAGTGGCCAACAAAAAAATCATCTCCAAGACATCTAGAATAAAACTAGAGTTATCTACAAAAAAAAATAATTTTACCATCAAAAGTGTGGGGTGCTTTTAATGGTTTTTACGTTTTCTTCTTAGAGACTTTACTTTTACCAATATCTGTTTATCAAATATATTAATTGGTATAGAGCACCCCACGCTTTTGTTGGAAAAAATTATTATTTTTGTATATAACTGGTTTTATTCTAGATGTATTGCAGATGATTTTTTTTGTTGATCAGTAATTTTATCCAAAGCATGTTGGAAATTAATTTTTTTTTCATTTTTTAGTTCGGTTTTCTAATAAAGCGTGTTGTTTTAGTTTTTAAGCTATTATTTAGTTTCTATTCAATGAAAACATGAATTTTTATCAAGTAAACGCCAAATCAATTGTTTATTTCATAACAAATTTTTTACAAAAAAAAAAAAAAAAAAAAAGGAAATAAAATGAAAAAAAAATCGCCCGAACAGGGACTTCAACCCTGGACCCTTAGGTTAAAAGCCTAATGCTCTACCGACTGAGCTATCCGGGCTTAATATATGGTGCCTATAGTAAAAGTAAAGTGATCCCACAACAGGCCCGGAGGCCCTTGGGTAGTAGGAGGTTAGGGCTCCCAGTTTTTTCTAGACAATCGGCACTTTATGTTAGCCGGGTTATCAGCCCTGCGTGACGGCCGTCTTTACCCCCAGAACAAGCGTCTGGTACCCATTTCCGTTAGAGGCTGAGTCGACCCCAGGGCCATAGTGCCGCCAGAGGGTTTGGGTCAGTTTAAAAATCCTGACACCAACGGGACTTGAACCCTCGATGGTGCCTATAGTAATTAACTATTAGTTCACATGATGAATCATGACTCTGGAGAGTGACTCATTACAATTAGAGATAAAAGAGCGATATAGTATTGCCGCTCATACATAGTTGTGTCGGAAATTATAAATAGGATCCATGAAGATTTGATCTATTTTAAAGATTTTCATGCGTAGGCCTGTAACTTGAATAGCTACATCCCTTCGGAATTCGGTTAAAGACAGCGTGTGCGCGCGCGTGTGTATATATATACTTAAAACATTGGATCGACTTGAATCATTGTATACTTGTAAAGGACCAATGTCAATACAATAATTTCATAATGTTTTTCTAAGATCCTGGCCAGGATCATCACGATATCAAAAAATAAATAAAAACCGGTACAATAGATTTGCGGTTCTGTTTATTCCATGTATTTACATGGGATTCCGGTTTATGACAATCATTTAAACTAAACATTTAAAAATAAATAATAGTTTTAAAAAAACTAAAACAATACGCTTTATTAGAAAACCGAACTATAAATGAAAAATAATTTTAATTTCCAACACGCTTGGGATAAAATTAAAGTGGTTAACAAAAAAATCATCTCCAAGACATCTAGAATAAAACTACAGTTATCTAAAAAGAAATAATTTTACCATCAAAAGCAGGGGAGCTTTTTATGGTTTTACGTTTTCTTCTTAGAGACTTTACTTTTACCAATATCTGTTTATTATCAAAGACATTAATTGATATAGAGCACCCCACGTTTTTGTTGGTAAAATGATTTTTTTTGTAGGTAACTCTAGTTTTATTCTAGATGTGTTGGAGATGATTTTTTGTTGACCACTTTAATTTTATCCCAAGCGTGTGGGAAATTAAAATTATTTTCCACTTTTTATTTCGGTTTTCTAATAAAGCGTGTTAGTTTAGTATCTTTGAACTATTATTTATTTTTTATCCAATAATAAACATGATTTTTTTTTTCAAGTAAACACCAAATCTATTGATTATTTCATAACATTTTTACAAGAAAAGAAAAAAAAATCGCCCGAACAGGGACTTGAACCCTGGACCCTTAGGTTAAAAGCCTAATGCTCTACCGACTGAGCTATCCGGGCTTAATGTTTTTTGCCTATAGTAATTAAGTATTAGTTCACATGATGAATCATGACTCTGGTGTGTGACTCATTGCAATTACAGATAAAAGAGCGATATAGTATTGCCGCTCATACATACTTGTGTCGGAAATTATAAATAGGATCCATGAAGATTTGATCTATTTTAAAGATTTTCATGCGTAGGCCTGTAACTTGAATAGCTACATCCCTTCGGATTCGGTTAAAGACAGTGTGTGCGCGCGCGTGTATATATATATATATATATATATATACTAAAAACATTGGATCGACTTGAAACATTGCATACTTGTAAAGGACCAATGACAATACAATAATTTCATAATTTTTTTTCTAAGATCCTGGCCAGGATCATCAGGATATCAAAAAATAAATAAAAACCGGTACAATAGGTTTGCGGTTCTTTTTAGTCCATGTATTTTCATGGGATTTCGGTTTATGACAATCATTTAAACTAAACATTTAAAAATAAATAATAGTTTTAAAAAAACTAAAACAACACGCTTTATTAGAAAACCGAACTATAAATGAAAAATAATTTTAATTTCCAACACGCTTGGGATAAAATTAAAGTGGTCAACAAAAAAATCATCTCCAAGACATCTAGAATAAAACTAGAGTTATCTACAAAAAAAAAAAATTACCATCAAAAGTGTGGGGTGCTTTTAATGGTTTTTACGTTTTCTTCTTAGAGACTTTACTTTTACCAATATCTGTTTATCAAATATATTAATTGGTATAGAGCACCCCACGCTTTTGTTGGAAAAAATTATTTTTTTTGTATATAACTGGTTTTATTCTAGATGTATTGCAGATGATTTTTTTGGGTTGATCAGTAATTTTATCCAAAGCATGTTGGAAATTAATTTTTTCTTCATTTTTTAGTTCGGTTTTCTAATAAAGCGTGTTGTTTTAGTTTTTAAGCTATTATTTAGTTTTTATTCAATGAAAACATGAATTTTTATCAAGTAAACGCCAAATCAATTGTTTATTTCATAACAATTTTTTTACAAAAAAAAAATAAATAAATAAAATGAAAAAAAAAATCGCCCGAACAGGGACTTGAACCCTGGACCCTTAGGTTAAAAGCCTAATGCTCTACCGACTGAGCTATCCGGGCTTAATATATGGTGCCTATAGTAAAAGTAAAGTGATCCCACAACAGGCCCGGAGGCCCTTGGGTAGTAGGAGGTTAGGGCTCCCAGTTTTTTCTAGACAATCGGCACTTTATGTCAGTCGGGTTATCAGCCCTGCGTGACGGCCGTCTTTACCCCCAGAACAAGCGTCTGGTACCCATTTCCGTTAGAGGCTGAGTCGACCCCAGGGCCATAGTGCCGCCAGAGGGTTTGGGTCAGTTTAAAAATCCTGACCCATAACGGTACTTGAACCCTCAATGGTGCCTATAGTAATTAAGTATTAGTTCACATGATGAATCATGACTCTGGAGAGTGACTCATTACAATTAGAGATAAAAGAGCGATATAGTATTGCCGCTCATACATAGTTGTGTCGGAAATTATAAATAGGATCCATGAAGATTTGATCTATTTTAAAGATTTTCATGCGTAGGCCTGTAACTTGAACAGCTACATCCCTTCGGAATTCGGTTAAAGACAGTGTGTGCGCGCGCGCGTGTGTATATATATATATATACCTAAAACATTGGATCGACTTGAAACATTGCATACTTGTAAAGGACCAACGACAATACAATAATTTCATAATTTTTTTCTAAGATCCTGGCCAGGATCATCAGGATATCAAAAAATAAATAAAAACCGGTACAATAGGTTTGCGGTTCTTTTTAGTCCATGTATTTTCATGGGATTTCGGTTTATGACAATCATTTAAACTAAACATTTAAAAATAAATAATAGTTTTAAAAAAACTAAAACAACACGCTTTATTAGAAAACCGAAGTATAAATGAAAAATAATTTTAATTTCCAACACGCTTGGGATAAAATTAAAGTGGTCAACAAAAAAATCATCTCCAAGACATCTAGAATAAAACTAGAGTTATCTACAAAAAAAAATAATTTTACCATCAAAAGTGTGGGGTGCTTTTAATGGTTTTTACGTTTTCTTCTTAGAGACTTTACTTTTACCAATATCTGTTTATCAAATATATTAATTGGTATAGAGCACCCCACGCTTTTGTTGGAAAAAATTATTTTTTTTGTATATAACTGGTTTTATTCTAGATGTATTGCAGATGATTTTTTTGGTTGATCAGTAATTTTATCCAAAGCATGTTGGAAATTAATTTTTTTTTTCATTTTTTAGTTCGGTTTTCTAATAAAGCGTGTTGTTTTAGTTTTTAAGCTATTATTTAGTTTTTATTCAATGAAAACATGAATTTTTATCAAGTAAACGCCAAATCAATTGTTTATTTCATAACAAATTTTTTACAAAAAAAAAAAATAAATAAAATGAAAAAATAATCGCCCGAACAGGGACTCGAACCCTGGACCCTTAGGTTAAAAGCCTAATGCTCTACCGACTGAGCTATCCGGACTTAATATACGGTGCCTATAGTAAAAGTAAAGTGATCCCACAACAGGCCCGGAGGCCCTTGGGTAGTAGGAGGTTAGGGCTCCCAGTTTTTCTAGACAATCGGCACTTTATGTCAGCCGGGTTGTCAGCCCTGCGTGACGGCCGTCTTTACCCCCAGAACAAGCGTCTGGTACCCATTTCCGTTAGAGGCTGAGTCGACCTCAGGGCCATAGTGCCGCCAGAGGGTTTGGGCCAGTTTAAAAATCCTGACCCCCACGGTACTTGAACCCTCGATGGTGCCTATAGTAATTAAGTATTAGTTCACATGATGAATCATGACTCTGGAGAGTGACTCATTACAATTAGAGATAAAAGAGCGATATAGTATTGCCGCTCATACATATAGTTGTGTCGGAAATTATAAATAGGATCCATGAAGATTTGATCTATTTTAAAGATTTTCATGCGTAGGCCTGTAACTTGAACAGCTACATCCCTTCGGAATTCGGTTAAAGACAGTGTGTGCGCGCGCGCGTGTGTATATATATATATACCTAAAACATTGGATCGACTTGAAACATTGTATACTTGTAAAGGACCAACGACAATACAATAATTTCATAATTTTTTTCTAAGATCCTGGCCAGGATCATCAGGATATCAAAAAATAAATAAAAACCGGTACAATAGGTTTGCGGTTCTTTTTAGTCCATGTATTTTCATGGGATTTCGGTTTATGACAATCATTTAAACTAAACATTTAAAAATAAATAATAGTTTTAAAAAAACTAAAACAACACGCTTTATTAGAAAACCGAAGTATAAATGAAAAATAATTTTAATTTCCAACACGCTTGGGATAAAATTAAAGTAGTCAACAAAAAAATCATCTCCAAGACATCTAGAATAAAACTAGAGTTATCTAAAAAGAAATAATTTTGCCATCAAAAGCGTGGGGTGCTTTTTATGGTTTTTACGTTTTCTTCTTACAGACCTTACTTTTACCAATATATGTTTATTATCAAATATATTAATTGGCCCCACGTTTTTGTTGGTAAAATTATTTTTTTTTGTAGGTAACTCTAGATTTATTCTAGATGTGTTGGAGATGATTTTTTGTTGATCACTTTAATTGTATCCCAAGGAAATTAAAATTATTTTCCATTTTTTATTTCGGTGTTGTTTTAGTATTTTTGAACTATTATTTATTTTTTACCCAATAAAAAACATGAATTTGTATCAAGTAAACACCAAATCAATTGATTATTTCATAACAAAATTTTTACAAGAAAAAAAAATCGCCCGAACAGGGACTTGAACCCTGGACCCTTAGGTTAAAAGCCTAATGCTCTACCGACTGAGCTATCCGGGCTTGATGCTTTGGGTTACTATAGTAATTAGCTATTAGTTCACAAGATGAATCATGACTGGAGTGTGACTCATTACATAAAGTGGTGTCTACCGCTGTGGTCTCGAGGTAGCGTGCTGCCTTGTCACGCAACGGGCCCGGGTTCGATCCCCGGTCGGGGCAGTTTTTCTGGGTGAGGTTTTTTATCGGGGTTTTTCCTCACCTGTAAGACAAATGTCAGGTAATGGTCCTCGAAATCATATGGCCATCATCCTTACCATTATCATCATCATCCTTCACCGGTGTGGAAAGCAACGGGAAGCTATCACACCTGCACAATTCCACTCATAAAGCTGCAAGGACCTGAAATAACAAATACAGTCGATGAAGATTTGATCTATTTTAAATATTTTCATGCGTGGGCCTCTAACTCTAACTTCAATAACTACATTCATTCGGAATTCTGTTAAAGACAGCGCACGCGCGTGTGCGTGTGTGTATAGATCTACATATATCACATTGTGATTCTGCCCGAGGGCAGGTCTTTCACTGCAATCATAGCATTTTCATGCTATATCCATCCACAGTAAGTCTGCCCGAAGGCAGGTCCTTCACTGCAATCATAACATTTTCATGCTATGCTTGCAGCTTTACTAGGTGAAGGACGATATGATGATGGCCATATGATTTTGGGGAGCGTTTGGGCCTTAAAGTTTTCCTGACATTTGTCTTACCCCGATAAGAAACCTCACCCAGAAAAACTGTCCCGACCGGGGATCGAACCCGGGCCCGCTGCGTGACAAGGCAGCACGCTACCTCGAGACCACAGCGGTGGACTTCATGCTATATATATTTATTTATATACAGAATTTTAATGTTTACTCATCTTTCTGTGTCTAAATTTTTATTTTTCTCCTCCACTCGTCTCTATCCATCCACTCCATGTCCTCTAGTCCTCTTGTTCTCATTCCATTTCTTATTTGTTGCATCAACGAGTTTCGATGTCTTCCTTTCCATCTTCTTCCTGGTGGACACCATTCCAATGTTTTCCTGGGTAATCTTTCTTCTTGCATTCCTTGTACATGCCCATACCAATTTAATTGCTTATATATTATATAATCCACCACTGAATAATAATAATGACAGTATTTCTTATTTATTCTAATTTTGAACATCTTGCTGCTCTTCTAAAGAAATCCATTTCCATTGCCATAAGTTTTTGTTGTACGTTTTTGTTAAGTCAATTTCTTTGACTAATAATTTATTTCTGTACGTTTGCTTCAATATCCATGTTTCCGCACCGTATAATATATATATATATATATATATATATTATATATATATATATATATATATATATATCTTATAAGTAATGCCACGAGTGATTTTCAAATTTATCTAGAGAATTTGGAAATCAAGAGTTGCATTAGTTAGGACTATTTAACGAATAAAATTTAACTGTTTATTCACAAATAATTATTTAAATATACTTATTATATATATATATATATATAATGTGTGTTTGAAAACAAATGAGAAACGTTATGTTTCATTTATTCATCACTGCAACTAGATTATATTTATTGCCAAAAAATGGCAATATTGTAAGAATGCACCCTAGTGGAGAAAAAATGAAATACATCATTACAGGTTATTAATTAATTTCTGATGTCCTATGATGTAAATATGTCAATTATATTTTTCTGCAACGTTAATTGGTGGGAAATAATGCGTTTAAGAAAGTGAAAACGCGTTTTTTTTTGTGGTATAATCAATTGTCGGCCGCGGTGGACTAGTTGTTATGCTCCTTGCCTCTGGTCCCTAGGGTCGCGGGTTCAAACCTGGCCAGGGTCGATGGATTTTTTAGGACGGAAAAATCCAAGGAGCAAGTCCTCCGGGAGGGACTTTAAGCCGTGGGTCCCGAGTCTGAAGATTTTCAGGCTCGTAAAAAATCCTTAAGCCTGAATGAAAAGGCCTCTAAGCAAAATTTACCGAATTTTTCCGTCCTAGTACTACCTTGGTTTCCTAGATGTCAGTATGAGGCGGTGCGCTGACCACGGACCACTCAAATTCTTCCCTGTAGGGGGAGAGCGCCTAAATCTCTGTAAAGGGAAAATATTGGATTACAATACAATAATCAATTGCAGGAACGTTTTTATATTATATCTCGCAAACAGAAGGTTACATTCGTGCACTATATATATATATATATATATATATATATATATATATATATATGCAATCTGGGAGCCATTTGTTTAGGTATGGGTGATAGAATCGAGGTGAGAACGACTATGATTGGTTGTAAATAAAAATTCATTGAAATGTGATTGGTCATTGACTGCCATTTGGAGCATGAGTTAAATAGTTTCAGGTAATTATTTATATACTGTACTATAATAAAAATGGAGAGGAAAATCTTAGGCATAACTCTGAAGGACAGAATCTCGAATACAACACTTCAAGCGATATCCTCAACAACTGATCCCGCACAACAAGCCATCAGGAAAAAAATGGAAGTGGGGAGGCCACGTCGCAAGAATACAGGACGACAGGTGGACAATAAAAACAACCATGTGGGACCCGTACACAGGCAAGAGACAGCGCGGAAGACCAAGACGACGATGGGCTGACATCTTCAAAGAACAAGCAGGGGCTCAATGGTCCAGAGTCGCCAGATGCAGGAAAAGCTGGAGAACGATGGAGAGACAACTGTGTATTAACTAATCACAGAACAGACAGTGTATACAAACCAAGTGCTACATCCAAGTCAACTTCTCACCACGGAGTAGCTCACCGGGTGACACTCTCAAATAGAGCTTAACCCCTGTACAGGGAGGCCTTTGCCCTAAAGGGACATATCAGGCTTTATTTATTTATTTATATTTATTTACTATAATAATAAATTGCGTGTTTTTCAGTATTTTTTAATTTGAATTTATGTCGATGACATAGAATCCCCAAAACGTGATAAAGATGTACGTTTATATAAGGTTTTAGTCGGTATCAGGTCATGTAATGTTCAGCATCGTGACATTTATGTTAAATACGCATGTTATACTTGCCAAAACTGGTAACACATCTTGCTCATATCTGCTTAGTTTGAAATTGTGGCGGTTTAAAAAGTTGATTGTTTATTCATCAGATGGTCAAATTACACGATCTAAAGACCCAAATGATCCATAGGCCCATGTATTTTCTTCTTTACATTAGATTAGTCCACCGCTGTGGTCTCGAGGTAGCGTGCTGCCTTGTCACGCAGCGGGCCCGTGTTCGATCCCCGGTCGGGGCAGTTTTTCTGCGTGAGGTTTTATCGGGGTTTTTCCTCACCTGTAAGACAAATGTCAGGAAAACTTTAAGGCCCAAACGGTCCCCGAAATCATATGGCCGTCATCTTCATCATCATCCTTATCATCATCATCCTTCACCGGTGTGGAAAGCAACGGGAAGCTACCACACCTACGATTCCCTAGTAAAGCTGCAAGCATAGGATGAAAATGCTATGATTGCAGTGAAGGACCTTCCTTCGGGCAGAATTACTATGGATGGACATTTGAATATTTGCTCTATCTTGCATATGAACTTCCTTTTGAGGAATGGCAACATCAGGGCATCGAACTAAAGAATATTGTCTCGAAAAAACCCATACAGATTAAATCTTCTTCTTCTTCTTCTTCTTCTTCTTCGGCTTTCCCCCACTTATAGGTTTGCCGTCTTCAGTTTCCATTTATTCTTTTATCCCACTACAGGCCTCAGGAGGCCCTTCGGGTAGTGGGAGGTTAAGGCTCCCACTTTTTCTGGACAATCGGCACTTGATGTCAGCCGGGTTGTCAGCCCTGCGTGACGGCCGCCTTTACCCCCAGAGCAAGCGTCTGGTATTCATTTCAGATAGAGGCTGAGTCGACCTCAGGGTCATAGTGCCGCCAGAAGGTTTGGGTCAGTTTATAAATCCTGATCCCATCGGAACTTGAACCCTCGACCTTCCGGCTTGTGGCGCAGTGCCTTAACCACTACGCTACGGCGTGCCTCTCAGATTAAATAAATATATATATATATATATATATATATATATGACATGAAAAGAAAAATAAATGCGTGAGTCGGAATTTAAACCCGAGTTTGTAAACTCTGTACGTTTAGCGCTCTAACCATCTGAGTTGCTCAGGAATCCAAATACAAACATTTATTTTTCTTCATCCATAGTAATTCTGCCCGAGGGCAGGTATTTCACTGCAATCATAGCATTTTCATGCTATGCTTTGCAGTTTTACTAGACAGTTATAGGTGTGGTAGCTTCCTGTTGCTTTCCACACCGGCGAAGGATGATGATGATAATGGTAAGGATGATGATGATGATGGCCGGATGATTTTCGGGCATTCGGCCCTAAGCTTCCTGACATTTGTCTTGCAGGTGAGGAAAAACCCCGAGAAAAAACCTCACCCAGGAGCCTGTCCCGACCGGGAATCGAACCCGGGCCCGCTGCATGACAAGATAGCACGCTACCTCGAGACCACAGCGGTGGTCTTATATATATATATATATATATATATATATAATAACTATATTTTTGGCATTTGGCAATGAAGGCAATGAACGTACAGAGTTTGGAGACTCGGGTTGAAATCCCGACTCAAGCATTCATTTTTCTTTTCATATATATATACATATATATATATATATATATATATATATCCACCTTTGTGGTCTCGAGGTAGCGTGCTGCCTTCCTTGTCACGCAGCGGGCCCGGGTTCGATCGCCGATCGGGAGACAGTTTTTCTGGGTGAGGTTTTATCGGTGTTTTTCCTCACCTGTAAGACAAATTTCAGAAAACTTTAAGGCCCAAACGGTCCTCGATATCATATCATTATCATCATCATCATCCTTCACCGGTGTGGAAAGCAACGGGAAGCTACCACACCTACAATTCCCTAGTGCCTTTTAAAGCTGTAAGCATAGTATGAAAATGCTATTATTGCAGTGAAGGACCTGCCCTCGGGCAGAATTACTATGGATATATATTCGTAGACAAAGTTTTTTTTTTTTTTTTTTTTTTTTTTTTTTTTTTAGGATCCAGCATTATCGGCAAACATCACTATATTTGACACCGACAAAACTAGAAGATTCAGCATAATTTTGCAAGTTATATTCTGTGGAGATGAAAAATATGTGCAAAAGTATCACAACTACTAAAAATGTACCGTATTTTTGTAACGTAGAATAATTTATTTCTGATTAGCCATGTAATAAAATAACTGATGACGTGAAATTATAATTTATCTCCATGTAATTATCGGCTTATATTACTCTTTGTCTTGTAAATTATCAATTAAGTTTGGCTGATTTATTTACATACTGGCGAAAGTTGGGTCCGTTTTTGTGAATATTACAGTACATGGTACTGTAATGTCCCATATTCCGGCCTCTTAGTAAAATCTTCTCCATAATAGTTAATCTCTCAGTTTAAATGTATACCTATTTTCACTTGCCCCACATCGCACGGACCTTATAGCGGCAAGACTTTTCGGAGCAAAACAATTAAACTTTGGATGACACACGCACTTTTCTGGCCATGCAAGGATATGGAGGGCCTCCCCGAATGAGTGATCAACAGGACTGAAAAAAGTATGGATGACAGGCTAGGCTGCATCGTACTTAGACCGCTATACGTTGACACGCGCTACTCTTTTTTTTTTCTTTCTCGTTTTCCTTTCGTTTACACTATTCTTCCTTTTTTCTGTTTACCTTTGTTAACTTTTTTTATCTTATTCACACATACAAACACAAGACAGGACACATACCCAGACCCAAGGTGGCGATTTAAAATCCCCTACCCCGCCGGGAATCGAACCCGGGTCGCCGGAGTGGAAGGTAGGGATTCTACCGACTACGCCACAGCGACGGACATACTGGACTACTTTTTTTTTTCGTTTATACTGGTTTTCCTTCTTGTTTTACCTTTTTCTTTTCTTTTTTTTTTTGTTTGTTTTGCCTATTTGCTAACTTTCTTTAATTCTCACATAGACATAAGGACAGGACACACATACCCAGACCCAAGGTGGGGATTTAAAATTCCCTACTCTGCCGAGAATCGAACCCGGGTCGCCCACACTTCTAGTACAGTCCGCTTTGTGTGATAATGGACTCATCTTTGCACAATTTTTTTTCGGCATTCTGATACAACCACATGTCACGTAAACAGGTCTATTACTGAGGAGAGTCGAACATGCACACTCTCCGCTCCGAGCAGGCAGTGGAGACGCTCGACAAAGACACGCATTTTGTAATCAATGTGTATAGAAATTAGTTACTACCCTTATACCGATAATTTTTTTTCAGCCTTAGTGATCAGCCCAATTCAGGATCTCCTCCGAGACACAACATTAAGACCAAACACTGTTTACTCACACATTCATACTAAACATGGCGAATATGATGTTGATAATGATGGCCAGATGATGTTCGCCGACCGTTTGGGCCTTAAAATTTCCTCAAATTTGTCTTACAAGCGAGGAAAGCCCCCCCCCCCCAAAAAATCACTCAGGAAACTTATCTCGACCGGGGATTGAACCCGGGCTCGTCTCGTACGAGACAGAGATTCTATCCCCAGAACACTTCACGCTTATCCATCCATCCATAGTAATTCTGCCCTAGGACAGGTCTTTCACTGCAATCATAGCATTTCATGCTATGCTTTGCAGCTTTACTATGGAATTGTAGGCGGGGTAGCTTCCCGTTGCTTTCCACACCGATGAAGATGATGATAAGGATGATTATGATGGCCGGATGATTTTCGGGGACTGTTGGGCCCTAAGCTCCCTGACATTTGTCTTACAGGCGAGGAAAAACCCCGAAGAAAACCTCACCCAGGTGCCTTTCCCGACCGGGAATCGAACCCGGGCCCGCTGCGTGACAAGGCAGCACGCTACCTCGAGACCACATCGGTGGACTTCGCGCGTATAATATCATAAAATACTGAAATGAAATATAATTTGAAATAAAGGATTTACAGCGTTTAAAAAAAAAGAGTGTTAAACGATACTTGTTTGAGCCAAGCCGTTAAGTTATAATATAGCGTTTAGTGCTGAAAACGAGTGTACGTAATGAAAATAAAGTTTTAAATAATGGTATTAGAACTGTAGGCCTATATGGAATTCATGATAAAAAGGTTGAAAAACACATATGAATCATGGGGTCTCACAGTAAATTTACAAAAAAACAATATCTGGCAGTAAATAGCAACGAAAGAGAAAATTTAATATTGGAAGAAGGAATCCAAATAAAGCAAATGAAACAAACTAAATATTTGGGAATAATTATGGATAACATTGAAGGTATAGGCAAAGAGAATATAAAACATAGAATTGAATTGAGTAGCAAAATAATATCATCGTTAAATTCCATATGGGGGGATAAGCATATTTGGAAAGACACAAAAAAATATATTGGTAAAACATTGGTGGAAGTATGGTGGAGGTATGGACAATCAATAAGTACTACAAGAATAGACTAAAAGCTCTAGAAATGGACTATTTACGCAGAAGTGCCAGAAAGTCAAAATTATAACATGTCACAAATAAGGAAATTAGAAACATAATGGAAGCAGAAGAAAGCATAATTGAAAGAATTGAGGAGAAGTAATTAAAGTGGTTAGGACATGTTTTAAGAATGGAAGATGAGCGATGACCAAAGCAACTATATCAATGACATCCGACCAGAAGGAGGAAGAGAGGGAGACCGAAGTTAACATGGAAGGAAAACATGAAGACGTTAATGCAAGCAAGAGGGCTAAGCATTGAAGATGCCCAAGATCGTAGGCTTTGGAGGTTTGGCACGGGAAGACGGCAGCAGCTGTAAAAACCCGTAGATAGATAGATAGATAGATAGATTATACAGGGGATGATTGGAAAACGTTGGCTAAGGATGGGGATGTATGGAGAACTTATGTCCGCGCGGCCATGAACCTACGGGTTCGATAGTGCCAGTGAGTTAGTTAAACGCTGCTTGTTTGAGCCAAGCCTCTAAGTACATGTATTAAAATATAGCGTTCAGTGCTGAAAACGAGACTACGTAATGAAAATAAAGTTTTAAATGATGGTATTAGAACTGTAAATTAGGAAAGTGTTAGTATTTTTGTCTTGATTGAGGTGGTTTGTAATTCTCATATACCCTGTACGTATTTTGTAGAAAGCCCCTGAAGGCTTTGCGGATCAGAGACTTCAAAAGTAGTGGTACTAGAATATTGTAGTAAAAAGCCAAGAGCGCAGGCATTCCAACTCCAGTCTTCGGTCAGCTCTCGTAGCGTGCAGAGCTCTGGTCGATTCGGGTCTTGCATTTGGCTCCACGTGTGTTTCTCGTGCTTGTGTTATCACGTGTTTTTCGTCATATTGTTAAACACATTGTTTATTTAAATCGCAAACAAAAGTGATTTTCATTTATTTATTATTTCTCATTAAGCATTACCGCCATAATCATCTTTATCATAAAAATATCATTTGAATTTTATTTCATTTAATAATTACTTATATTGTGAAATTATAATTTAAGCTTATTTTATAAAAAAAAATAGCTGCATTTTTCGACAATCCAGTTTCTTTTACAATAAACGAACAAAAAAGTTTTTACCAAATAATGTAAAATCTCGACAGGCAAAATTTCATTATCATAAATAGGTAAATAACGTTTTATTATTTTATTTTTTAATAATACTTCAGTCAAGATTTGTGCTTTAAGCAGTGTTGCCATTAAAATAAAATTCCTCCAACAACATGAATGTCATATATTTTCCATTATCTGGCATCAGAATAAACGGAATTATTTATAAAAATAAGCTTAATTTATTTTTAGGAATAATTTCGTTTATGTAGATGTCAGGTAATAGCAAATATATGACATTTTTCACGTTGTTGGAGGAATTTTATTGTATTGTCACGGGTCCTTTACAAGTATACAAAGTTTCAAGTCGATCCAATGATTTTAAGTGGGTGAAAATCGCGTTGAAAGATTCCGTTACATAGATAGATAGATAGATACAGGTCAAGCTCAATTTATCAAATTTTATTTTATAAAATATAATTTGGGTGATTAATAATTTGAGATGTTTTTATCCCATTTCATAAAATTTGAATATATATTTTTTAAGTTAGAAAGAAAGTAGCCATTGATCCAGCATTAATTCTGTTTGTTATTCTTTTCAGAAATGTTCGTTATGCCCTGTTTAACAATTATCTTCTATTAATTTGAAGCACAGACGAAATATAAGCCACGACTTTCAAAATAACTTTCACCAACTTGTATTAAAAAAAAGAAAATTACGAAGTATATATTGTGTGGTTATTTAGTGTGGATTTTGTGTTGAGATCGTGTTTTATATTGTGCAGTGTTCTGATAATGTGTGAAGTGTCTAATAACGCCGTGTTTGCATCTAATTCAACGTGTTAATTTATTTTTTCGTCCAAGTCGTCTAAACAGCCAGAGGTATGTACTTTTTTCTTACAAAAAAAGTCAAGTTAATTCCAAAACTTAGCATCATTTTTAATACTAATGAAAAATGTAACAATATTATCAATATTTTAAAACATAAACATTCAGAATAAGCATTTTTTACGTTTTTAGTGTCCAAAATATACATGAACAATGAACATTTTAAAAGTTCCAAGTATCATTTAGATATGATGAAAGTTAAAAATTAAATTGTACCTGTTGGCAGGTGCCGTCGTCCTCAACTTTGTTAAAATATTGTATATAAAATTAACTGGAGCGCTTTCGGAAGTTATCTTCCATCTTCAGCAGGTTGAGTTTGCGTTACTTGTTGTTGTTGTGTACGGTGATGTATACTCCAACTGTTTGTAGCAGCAACTGACTTGTTTTTGACGATCTCGTATAATGGGTTTGACTGGGGTGCGTTCTCATTAAGAAGTGAGGTGTTGTTTGTTTCCTTTATAATTTCGAGGTCTTCAATCAGGTAGAATTTAATTTTTAACTTTCATCATATGACTTCACCTCAACGGAATTTGATATGAATTTTACTAGTATTAATCATTTAGGTAATTTTATTCGACGAAAGAATAAAAGTAGCTTTAAATTATCGGTAAGTCATAATTTTCTCCCCTCTAATAATAATAATAATAATAATAATAATAATAATAATAATAATAATAATAATAATAATATATAGACCTATTAAAAGTATCCTTTGGGCCAAAAGTAGGTTATTGTAAATATGATGATTATTGCGATTATTGTATTTTTATGTTGTACTGGTTGAGTGCAATAGACTACAGGACTTAACTCCACCAGGCTAAGTAAATAAATAAATTGAAATGTAGGATCTCTAGTGTCTATTGTAATTTAAAACAGATATGATACGATTGCCGTAAATAGACTATAAGAATATAAACTTAGAACAACTTTTTGAGTTTTTAAAAGGAATTATATGTAATATAGAAATGCGCATAATAAAATAACGACGCAAATAGTATACATTCACACCTCCATATTTAAGTTTTAAACTATTTTAGCCTTAAACGTAAAATATAATTATAGTCTTAAAATTAAACCTGGAAGAAGGAGGAGAGTAAGACCTCGAAACTCGTGGATGCAGGAAATAAGAACTGGAATGAGAGCAAGAGGACTGGAGGACATGGATTGGATGGAGAGAGAGACGAGTGGAGAAGAAAAATAAAACTTTAGGCACAGAAAGATGTGTAAACATTAAAATTCTATATATAAATAAATACAATTAAAAATAGCTATATAGCGACTTCTTGGTAATACTCTTTATTTTAATATGTGCTTATAAATGCCATAAAATATAACCAACATATTTTTGTTAAGACTAATCGAATTAAGAGGCGCAAATTATTTAGTAACACAGTATTTTTATTTTATTAGGATGGCTGGCTTGTAATAGAAAACAGTTGAAGGAAGAAAATATTGCTTATTGTTATATTAGTGCTATCTATATTTAAAAAAAGATTTTCTGTTTAAAGTAAAAATGGGTGCCTGCTATTGAATTCATTTTATTTGAATGCGTGCATAAAATTGATAGGTGAAGCGGTCCCCCCCCCACAATATCAGCTGATTCAGAAGGTGTTTGACATAGAATTTGTGTAGGTATTCCAAGGTCTACAAGCCACTGCAGTGGTGTACTGCTCGTCCAAAGCGATAGCGCGTTTGTTTACATCAAATATTCATCCGTTTTTCTGATGTAATGCATTATTCCTTTGGGCTCAACTGCACTTCCACTAGCGCTTGACTTTTCAGTTATATTGTTGTAAACTATAGCTCTTCTTCTGTATTTACTAACATCATTTAATATTTTGAACTTTTTCAAACAATTTTTGTAACATTATTAGACAATTTTGAAGTATTTATTTAAATATGCAAATCACAATATTATGACACTGTTAGACAATATTGTGATCTAACTGCTATTTTATCCACAGAGTATATTACTTAGTCTATGATTTTTCTATCGCTGTTTTGATTTCACTGGTTGGATCAGTGTTAGGAAGTGATAAGTAAGTGTACACCAATTTTTAATAAACGTTTGGTAATTTTAATATTATTAATATATATTTTAACATAGATTTGGGGATTTATTGGAAATATTGGTCATTTGAATTTCATAGCGACGGATGGTAATCGAGGATGATAATCGATATGTGGTTCGATTGTGAGTTATCGCTGGCTCTATAAATGCTGGCGCATGCGCAATGTTATTCTACAGGACTTCGAAAATATTTCACGCTAGTTAAAGTGCAGTTTTTCCCGAAAATATTTCACGCTAGTTAAAGTGCAGTTTTTCCCAAAATAGTCTAAATTTATAATACAATTATATCGGTTTTGAGGCGGCTCCGTGGCGCAAGCGGTTAGACGCTCGCCTCTCACTGCTGGAGTCCCGATATCGAGTCTCGGTCACTCCATGTGGGTTTCGTGATGGACGAAACAGAGCTTGGGCAGGTTTTTCTCGGGGTTTCTCCCGTTTTCCCATGCCACAAATTTCATTCCACCACTTCTCCATGGTCATTTCATCCATTTCATTTCATTCATCCGACCTTGTGACGGAGCGTCAGGGATGGTCGGTCGGCCCCTTGTGGTTCACAGACCTCTATAAATAAGGGGCTTCATCTCATCTCATCCCTCGACCCTACCCTGAGTTGAGGATATTTTTATTTTTATATAGGTATTTATATATTTTTTTCAAATGCCCCAGGTTGTCTTTCGACATTCCTGGTATTGTCTCCTGGCATGGCGTACTTGTAACCCACTTCTGAGGTTGGGGCGCCTGGAAGGCGGGGTTACGTTGCCCCGATGATATGATGGGTGATGATGATAGTGGTGCGCCAGGAGAGCCCCTAATCCTAAGCTTAATCTAAGATGAATATGAATGATGATTACGATGACCATATGATTTGGGGGACCATTTGGGCCTTAAAGTTTTCCTGACATTTGTCTTACAGGTGAGGAAAAAAACCCGATAAAAACCTCACCCAGAAAAACTGTCCCGACCGGGGATCGAACCCGGGCCCGCTGCGTGACAACGCAGCACGTTACCCCGGGACCACAGCGGTGAACTTTTATTTTTGTATTAGTTTTGGCACTATTTATTTAGTATTATCCATAATTTTGGAATTGCGTGTGTTACAAGCAGGAAGGTAGCGGTAAGCGAACAGTTCAGTTTTAATATCCATTTTATTACGATATTTCCATGGAAACTGAGTACAGGTACATTTGCATGCATGCTTAATTGGACAAGAATTAATAATGTTTATAATGGGGGAACTTGGGTTAAGTACCTTCTCGATGCATGTCAATGTCCCTAAGCTCACTGGACCGGCCGACTCGCCAGAACTGTTCTCTGAATCACCATTGTCAGTAGGAGCCAGACTCCCAGTGGAGCAGGTACCAGCACGGCCGTGCGCAGCATTCACAGATATCTTATTCTTTAATCAATTGAGTTGGTGTTTACTTGATGAAAATCCGTATCTATTAATTGAATAAAAATCTTATTCTTTAATCAATTGAGTTGGTGTTTACTTCATGAAAATCCATATTTATTATTAATTGAATAAAAATCTTATTCTTTAATCAATTGAGTTGGTGTTTACTTCATGAAAATCTATATTTATTAATTAAATAAAAATCAATTGAAAATCCATATTTATTAATTAAATAAAAATCGTATTCTTTAATCAATTGAGTTGGTGTTTACTTGATGAAAATCCGTATCTATTAATTGAATAAAAATCTTATTCTTTAATCAATTGAGTTGGTGTTTACTTCATGAAAATCCATATTTATTATTAATTGAATAAAAATCTTATTCTTTAATCAATTGAGTTGGTGTTTACTTCATGAAAATCTATATTTATTAATTAAATAAAAATCAATTGAAAATCCATATTTATTAATTAAATAAAAATCGTATTCTTTAATCAATTGAGTTGGTGTTTACTTCATGAAAATCCATATCTATTAATTAAATAAAAATCTTATTCTTTAATCAATTGAGTTGGTGTTTACTTGATGAAAATCCATATTTATTAATTAAATAAAAATCTTATTCTTTAATCAATTGAGTTGGTGTTTACTTCATGAAAATCTATATTTATTAATTAAATAAAAATCAATTGAAAATCCATATTTATTAATTAAATAAAAATCGTATTCTTTAATCAATTGAGTTGGTGTTTACTTCATGAAAATCCATATCTATTAATTAAATAAAAATCTTATTCTTTAATCATTGAGTTGGTGTTTACTTGATGAAAATCCATATTTATTAATTAAATAAAAATCTTATTCTTTAATCAATTGAGTTGGTGTTTACTTCATGAAAATCTATATTTATTAATTAAATAAAAATCTTATTCTTTAATCAATTGAGTTGGTGTTTACTTCATGAAAATCCATATCTATTAATTAATAAAAAATCTTATTCTTTAATCAATTGAGTTGGTGTTTACTTCATGAAAATCCATATTTATTAATTAAATAAAAATCTTATTCTTTAATCAATTGAGTTGGTGTTTACTTCATGAAAATCCATATTTATTAATTAAATAAAAATCTTATTCTTTAATCAATTGAGTTGGTGTTTACTTGATGAAAATCCATATCTATTAATTAAATAAAAATCGTATTCTTTAATCAATTGAGTTGGTGTTTACTTCATGAAAATCTATATTTATTAATTAAATAAAAATCTTATTCTTTAATCAATTGAGTTGGTGTTTACTTCATGAAAATCCATATATATTAATTAAATAAAAATCTTATTCTTTAATCAATTGAGTTGGTGTTTACTTGATGAAAATCCATATTTATTAATTAAATAAAAATCTTATTCTTTAATCAATTGAGTTGGTGTTTACTTCATGAAAATCTATATTTATTAATTAAATAAAAATCTTATTCTTTAATCAATTGAGTTGGTGTTTACTTCATGAAAATCCATATCTATTAATTAAATAAAAATCTTATTCTTTAATCAATTGAGTTGGTGTTTACTTGATGAAAATCCATATTTATTAATTAAATAAAAATCTTATTCTTTAATCAATTGAGTTGGTGTTTACTTGATGAAAATCCATATTTATTAATTAAATAAAAATCTTATTCTTTAATCAATTGAGTTGGTGTTTACTTCATGAAAATCTATATTTATTAATTAAATAAAAATCTTATTCTTTAATCAATTGAGTTGGGTGTTTACTTGATGAAAATCTATATTTATTAATTAAATAAAAATCTTATTCTTTAATCAATTGAGTTGGTGTTTACTTGATGAAAATCCATATTTATTAATTAAATAAAAATCTTATTCTTTAATCAATTGAGTTGGTGTTTACTTCATGAAAATCTATATTTATTAATTAAAATAAAAATCTTATTCTTTAATCAATTGAGTTGGTGTTTACTTCATGAAAATCCATATTTATTAATTAAATAAAAATCTTATTCTTTAATCAATTGAGTTGGTGTTTACTTGATGAAAATCCATATTTATTAATTAAATAAAAATCTTATTCTTTAATCAATTGAGTTGGTGTTTACTTCATGAAAATCTATATTTATTAATTAAATAAAAATCTTATTCTTTAATCAATTGAGTTGGTGTTTACTTGATGAAAATCCATATTTATTAATTAAATAAAAATCTTATTCTTTAATCAATTGAGTTGGTGTTTACTTGATGAAAATCCATATTTATTAATTAAATAAAAATCTTATTCTTTAATCAATTGAGTTGGTGTTTACTTGATGAAAATCCATATTTATTAATTAAATAAAAATCTTATTCTTTAATCAATTGAGTTGGTGTTTACTTCATGAAAATCTATATTTATTAATTAAATAAAAATCTTATTCTTTAATCAATTGAGTTGGTGTTTACTTGATGAAAATCTATATTTATTAATTAAATAAAAATCTTATTCTTTAATCAATTGAGTTGGTGTTTACTTGATGAAAATCCATATTTATTAATTAAATAAAAATCTTATTCTTTAATCAATTGAGTTGGTGTTTACTTCATGAAAATCTATATTTATTAATTAAATAAAAATCTTATTCTTTAATCAATTGAGTTGGTGTTTACTTCATGAAAATCCATATCTATTAATTAAATAAAAATCTTATTCTTTAATCAATTGAGTTGGTGTTTACTTGATGAAAATCTATATTTATTAATTAAATAAAAATCTTATTCTTTAATCAATTGAGTTGGTGTTTACTTGATGAAAATCCATATTTATTAATTAAATAAAAATCTTATTCTTTAATCAATTGAGTTGGTGTTTACTTCATGAAAATCTATATTTATTAATTAAATAAAAATCTTATTCTTTAATCAATTGAGTTGGTGTTTACTTCATGAAAATCCATATTTATTAATTAAATAAAAATCTTATTCTTTAATCAATTGAGTTGGTGTTTACTTGATGAAAATCCATATTTATTAATTAAATAAAAATGTTATTCTTTAATCAATCGAGTTGGTGTTTACTTCATGAAAATCTATATTTATTAATTAAATAAAAATCTTATTCTTTAATCAATTGAGTTGGTGTTTACTTCATGAAAATCTATATTTATTAATTAAATAAAAATCTTATTCTTTAATCAATTGAGTTGGTGTTTACTTCATGAAAATCTATATTTATTAATTAAATAAAAATCTTATTCTTTAATCAATTGAGTTGGTGTTTACTTCATGAAAATCTATATTTATTAATTAAATAAAAATCTTATTCTTTAATCAATTGAGTTGGTGTTTACTTCATGAAAATCTATATTTATTAATTAAATAAAAATCTTATTCTTTAATCAATTGAGTTGGTGTTTACTTCATGAAAATCCATATCTATTAATTAAATAAAAATCTTATTCTTTAATCAATTGAGTTGGTGTTTACTTGATGAAAATCTATATTTATTAATTAAATAAAAATCTTATTCTTTAATCAATTGAGTTGGTGTTTACTTGATGAAAATCCATATTTATTAATTAAATAAAAATCTTATTCTTTAATCAATTGAGTTGGTGTTTACTTCATGAAAATCCATATCTATTAATTAAATAAAAATCTTATTCTTTAATCAATTGAGTTGGTGTTTACTTCATGAAAATCCATATTTATTAATTAAATAAAAATCTTATTCTTTAATCAATTGAGTTGGTGTTTACTTGATGAAAATCCATATTTATTAATTAAATAAAAATGTTATTCTTTAATCAATCGAGTTGGTGTTTACTTCATGAAAATCCATATCTATTAATTAAATAAAAATCTTATTCTTTAATCAATTGAGTTGGTGTTTACTTCATGAAAATCTATATTTATTAATTAAATAAAAATCTTATTCTTTAATCAATTGAGTTGGTGTTTACTTCATGAAAATCCATATTTATTAATTAAATAAAAATCTTATTCTTTAATCAATTGAGTTGGTGTTTACTTGATGAAAATCCATATTTATTAATTAAATAAAAATGTTATTCTTTAATCAATCGAGTTGGTGTTTACTTCATGAAAATCCATATTTATTAATTAAATAAAAGTAAAACTTCGTTTTATTTGATTTTTATATTTATCAAGATATATTCAGTGACAGCTGTTTCGGTACACTGTACCTTCTTCAGACATGTTAACAAATTATGAATTGTGTTCCAACTGATCTAAGCAACAATACAACAATAATTTATTTAAATTTTTAAATTTAACAAAGGCGATTCATTCAAATCAAGTTGAGAATTTAACAGTTTATTGCTGCTTTTCAATTTATTTATTTCTACAGCCTCCAAAAGGTCCAACTTCTTACCCTTATCACAAACTTGTAAAATTTCAAAATTTGGATCGAAACAATAATTAAATTGGAGTAGGTGGTTAGCATATTTTGAATATTCTAAATTTCTGTTATATGTTCTCATGTGTTCCTTTATCCGAGAGATATAGCCTATGTTACAAGTTTGTGATAAAGGTAAGAAGTTGGACCTTTTGGAGGCTGTAGAAATAAATAAATTGAAAAGTAGTAATAAACTGTTACATTCTCAACTTGATTTGAATGAATCACCTTTGTGGGGAATGAAATACGTGCATGGAAGCTTCTTGTAGGAAAACCAGAGGGAAAACGCCCAGTTGGTAGACCGTGAATGAGGTGGGAGAATAGCATTAACTATGATTTGAGGGAAGTAGATTATACAGGGGATGATTGGAAAACATTGGCTCAGAATAAGGATATATGGAGAGTTTATGTCCGCGCGGCCATGAACCCACGGGTTCCATAGTGCCAGTGAGTTATATGCTATATAGGTGATCCAGAGTAAATCCTCTCCAGATAGACAATGCATGTGTCTGTACGGTCTGGGATGAGTGGGATATGTAAAATTAGGCTTCCCATATGGGAGAGGTTATGTAAGACAAAGACAGAGGAAGCTGCAATAAGAGTAACAATTGTGGCAGTTTGGCTAATTTTGCGGCATTTATCATAGAGATCGATACATTTATTGTATTTGCGTTTTTACTGTTCCTGTCGTGGTGCCAGAGTAGATTTTTCTCGGAGTTTCTCCCATTTCCCTTTCCAGAAACTTCATTCCACCATTTTTACATATTCATGTCAACTATCTCGTTTTATTTCATTTGCTCCTGTGTGATAATCATATGTGGATGTAAGGCCAGCAGCTGGCTGTTAGACCAAGGCCTGTCGCGCCAAGGAGTGGGTGTGAGTAATGGATACTAGGTCTAATTGCACGAGTTAGAATTTATTTATGTAATATATGGTCACACGTAGAAAAACATTATGTAATGGGAATGGACAGCTAATGACAAATGAGGGAAATTTTGATGAAGTGGCTGAATTCAAATACGTAGGAACAATAATCACAAACAGGAATGAGATGCACAAAGAAATTAAACATAGGCTGAATTCTGAAAATGTGTGTTATTATGCATTGCATAGACTTTTGATGTCCCAACTCTTTACAAAAAAAAAAAAAAAAAAAAAAACGTTAAACTGAAAATATAAAAAATTAGTATTCTACCAGTTATATTATATGGATGGGAAACGTGGATTCTTACTTTAAGGGAGGAGAGGAGGTCAAGAGTATATGAGAATAAAGTTCTTAGGAACATTTTTGGACCAAAGAGAGATGAACAGATAGGTGAATGGAGAAGACTACATAATAATGAAGTACATGGTCTTTATAGGAAGCCAGATATAATAAGAAGACTTAAGTCTCATAGACTGCGATGGGCAGGACATGTGGCAGGTATGGGGAATGAACGACGTGCATGCAAGCTTTTTGTAGGAAAACCATAGGGAAAACGCCCAGTTGGTAGACCAAGAATGAGGTGGGAGAATAACATTAAGTACGATTTGAGGGAAGTAGATTATACAGGGAATGATTAGAAAACACTAGCTATGGATAGGGATGTATGGAGAGCTTATATCCGAGCGGCCATGAACTTACGGGTTCGATAGATCCAGTGAGTTAGTTAGTTAATCGATGTGGTAAAATAATGCGAATATAAATTTCCTTTAACCTAAATGAAATAGAAAGAAATATCTAAAGCAGTGATCCTGAACAAAATTACTTTACGTTACTTAAGACATAGTATTTTTCCCCCTTTAAGAGAAGTATATAAACCATATTTCTTATGTTAAAACATATATATATATTATGCATAGTGCTTATCGCATATTTCTGAAAGTGGAAAGAAAAAGGAGAATGTCATTGATTGTTGTTGGTAGTTCTATACAGTTGCAGAACAAGTTCTTTTGCTGCGTTGGCAGAACATAAATCCACGATATCTGAGAAGAAACTTCTGAGGAAGATATTTTATGAGAACAAAATGATATAGGAAGGTGCCAGTAGAGAAATATGAGCTTCGTGCTTTATAGTCCATTCTTGTGCTGTGACGTTTTACAGCATTGCTCAATGTCTGCAGTGTCGTCCACAGTATTTCTTCTTACTTACTTACTTACTTACTCACTGGCACTATCAAACCCGTAGGCTCATGGCCGCGCGGACATAAGCTCTCCATACATCCCTATCCTGAGCTAATGCTTTCCAATCATTCCATGTATAATCTACTTCCCTCAAATCATAGTTAATGTTATTCTCCCACCTCATTCTTGGTCTACCTACTGACCGTTTTCCCTCTGGCTTTCCTACAAGAAGCATCCATGCACGTCTTTCATTCCCCATACGTGTTACATGTCCTGCCCATCGCAGTCTACGAGACCATGTAGTTCATTGTTATGTAGACTTCTCCATTCGCCTGTCTGTTCATTTCTCTTTGGTCCAGAAATGTTCCTAAGTACCTACTTTATTCTCAAATACTTGTAATCTCCTTTCCTACCTTAAAGTAAGAGTCCATGTTTCGCGCCCATATAATATAACTGGTAGAATAATAGTTTTATATATTTTCAGTTTAACGTTTTTTGGAAGGAGTTGGGACATCAAGAGTCTCTGCAATGCATAATAGCACGCATTTCCAGAATTGAGCCTATGTTTAATTTCTTTGTGCATCTCATTCCTATTTGTAATTATTGTTCCTAGGTATTTGAATTCAGCCACTTCCTCAAAATTTCCCTCATTTGTCATTAGCTGTCCATTCCCATTATATAATGAATTTCTACGTGTGACCATATATTTTGTTTTATTGATATTTACTTCCAATCCTAATTCCTCAGTGTTACTCAATAGTGTGTGCGTGTTGTCCTTTAGTATCTTCTCGCTATCGGCCAATAGTACTACATCATCAGCATAAACTAACAGCTTATTAATATCATTGAGTTGTAAGCCATCCTCATTCTCTAAAGATTTAATGGCATGCTCTGGTACAAAATTATTTCTTCTTACTTATTGCCATTATCAAATCCGCAGGTTCATTGGCGCGGGCATGAGCTTTCCATACATACCTATCCTGTACTAATATTTTCCAATCATTCCCTGTAAAATCATCATGATCATCATCATAGTACATTCACGAATTTAGGCCGTTTGTTGACCTGTTTCGGCCTCAAGAGAAACACCATCCAGAAGTCTTTTGAGTGGACGTCCTGGTCTTCTTCTTCCTGCAGATTGATATCTTAACATTTGTTTGGGTATCCTGTGATCTTCCATTAGATGAACATGTTGCATCCATCTTGACTTATAATCAGAAATTTTGTTTTTCTATAGGTTTCATGTGTAATTCTTCTAAGATGTCTTCATTTTTTTGTGATCTAGTTGTGTGTGTCCTGCAGTCCTCCGAAAGTATCTCATTTCAGTAAAAGTAACCTTTCTCAAATCATGCTTATTCTTATTCTTCCACCTCATTCTTAGTTTACCTACTAGGCACCGTCCTTCTGGTTTTCCTTCTTCTTCGACTTTCCCCCACTTAGAGGTTTGTCGTCTTCAGTTTCCAATCATTTGTATCATTCCAGTCTGCTTCCAAATTCCTATCATCCATTATAGTTCTGACGTAAGTTTTCCATTTCCATTTTGGTCTGCCACGTTTATTTTTTCCAGGGGGTGACCATTGATATATATTATTTGGCCATCATTCATTTTACATTTTTTGTACATTGGTTTTCCTACAAATAGTTTTCCCTGTAGCGTGAGACTGCGGAAAGAGAGAAGCAGGGATGGAGAGAGAAAAAGAAAGACTGGCTTTAGCGTGCGACTGCAGCGTACCTCTTCACTGGTAATGACAAGCCCTGATGCCGGGACCGCTTGCCGCCGAATGCTGTAGAGAATGTCATAGACCGCTCTGTATTAAGACGAGCATTTGTGTTGTGTAAATGAACCATTATTATAGCAATTTTTAATATTTGTTCATTTTATATTTCAGCCAATTATACTACTTTCTATGAAAAATAATAAGAAAGTTAAATCTATCTTTCTTTTAATTACATATTTTGTAGGTAGTTTTATGTGCCACATTCCTCTCGAGTCTTTCAGGGATATGATGTGACGGGTAGAATATAACTTTGGATAACACAGAACCTTTTTGACAATACAAGGGCATGAAGAGTCTTCCAGGATGAGTAATTAGCTCAATGGCGAAACCACCTCCGAGACAACACTAACACTCAAGACACACCGTTTAGTAGTACATTCATACTACACAAGGCGCATATGAAATGGATGATTATGACAAAACAGTGTTACCATTATTTGGGCTTTTAATTTAAATTATATAACTCTTTATAATCGTATAAATTATGTTGAATACTATTAAGAAATAAGGTTCGTTTAACGTTAAAATTGTTTATGTAATTAGGATAATTACATTGAGCAACAAAAAAGAAACTTTTTATTTGTCTCAGAAAGAAAAATATGTGATTCTGATAGTATTTTTTCTCCTGAATTCAAATATGATATCGGTTTCTCTCCATCACGCAAGGTTTCCGAGAGACAGACATTTATAATTTCAAACACTTTAATATTTTCTACATTCGTATCTACACAATATTCGAACATTCGGACTCACCTAGAAAGTAAGAAATGATTTTCTGCTATATTTCGCCTGTGGAGCATCCCTCTTGATGGTCCAACAATAATCGGCCAGCATATTAGGATTCCATTTGCCTTGACATATCTTTTTCATAGCTGAAACCAATTGAGTTACCTCATTTTGGTTTTATTTTACAATGGACAAATGAACGAAAAAAACGTTTATTAAAAAATAATTATTTAAATCCATTAATTGAATTGAAATAAAAAAAACTGTGGGTGATGGAGAAATAACGAATAAATATTTGAAAACACGATAAAAAAAACTGCATTAAATACAACTATTGGTACTCATGAGACAAAAATCATGTTGACCAGTGTTATTAAAAATCAATTTATTGCCGTTGAGATCGGTTTTGGCTTTGTAGGTAGAACTAGGAAAAATGCCATTTACTTTGGACTTGAACTTGGGACGTCTCATTGCTACAATATAAGCCAATTTCCTGAACAGATCTCCATATAGAGAATTTCGTGATGCAGCCAATTACTTTCTCCATTAGTAAAACACTTGCCAGACAAAGGTTCAGGTATTCCTGATAGAATAAATATTCTATTTTATTTGTATTAATTAATTAATACATAATGTACAGACATAACCAACTCACTGACTATCGAACCCTTAGGTCCATGGCCGCGCGGACATAAGCTCTCCATACATCCCTATCCTGAGCCAATGTTTTCCAATCATCCCCTATATAATCTACTTCCCTCAAATCATAGTTAATGTTATTCTCCCACCTCATTCTTGGTCTACCAACTGGGCGTTTTCCCTCTGGTTTTCCTTCAAGAAGCTTCCATGCACGTCTTTCATTCCCCATTCGTGCCACATGTCCTGCCCATCGCAGTCTATGAGACTTAACTGTTCTTATTATATCTGACTTCCTATAAAGATCATGTAATTCACTGTTACACAGTCTTCTCCATTCACCTGTTTGTTCATCTCTCTTTGGTCCAAAAATTTTCCTCAGAACTTTTTCTCAAATACTCGTAATCTCCTTTCCTCCCTTAAAGTAAGAGTCCATGTTTCGCATTCATATAATATAACTGGTAGAATAATAGTTTTATATATTTTCAGTTTAACGTTTTTTGAAAGGAGTTGGGACGTCAAGAGTCTCTGCAATGCATAATAACACGCATTTCCAGAATTGAGCCTATGTTTAATTTCCTTGTGCATCTCATTCCTGTTTGTGATTATTGTTCCTAGATATTTGAATTCGGGAACAGGTCAACATACATTAGTGTTCTGTACATACATTAGTGTTTATATTTTTGCAGATCAATGGGTGAATTAAATTAATAAATGATTATTATTTATATACTGTTCGTTCGATATGTCCTGTAATTTCAGTTCTGATTACTGAACTTTGCCTTAATTTTATAATAGAATTATATAGGATTCAACGGGGCAAACGTTTAGGAATGATACTGTAGGTCCTATAGAGATAATATTTGTTGTGGAACATAGGCACTCATACAAGTCGTTTACGAGGATTGTACATTTGTCATTGTGCACCCTGCATGTCAGTAGGATTTGCAGTTCGAATAAAAATAAATGCTCTCAAAATTCATATTATTAAAAGGCATATTCTCACAGTTTGCCCTGTGCTTCATTGTTACTCTCGCAGCAACGACCGTCTAATTCTGTCGGGCATGACAGAATTTTGTTTGATATGATGAAATACATAATTTATTTAGCCAGTCGATTGAGCTTTCGTGACAACTCAGGATTCATAAACAGTTCTTTTGACAACCTCCCTCCCCAAACAAAACAACTAGGACTTGCTTAAGTGACGTGTTGAGTACCTTGATCTATGCGCAGAACTCATAAACATCGTGTTTTGAAGTATATATTCCTTATCAAAAAATAATCATCTACGTTTGAGCACCCGTTTCTAAAAGTTTGACGATGTTCCGTTATTAATTAAATAAAAATAAAACCTCAGGGGTCCTCATCTAGGGGGATATGTGGATGGCGACCACAAGGTGCCCAAGCTGAGCAAAACATTTCTTCCACTTACTTGTGTTTTGCACTCTTTTATCTTTACTATCTAACCTCTCTTGGTTAACTCTTGTTTTTTTCGACCCCGACGCTATTAGGGCATCTGAGGGCTAGGGAGTCTTTCCTTTCTTCCATTTCTTCTTTCCTTTATTTTCTTTTCTTCTCCAGAAAAGTCTGACCAGAGGCTATAAGGTGGCAGCCCCATCATTGGTCTTGCCTTCCTTTGGCCAGCAACCAATCGAAGGGACTATTATTATGCTTTCAAGTCTTATACGAGAATTTCCCGGGGAGGGAAAATTTTCTATACGATCGTAACAGGCCTTGGCCTAATACTTGGAAGGAAGAAGAAGAAGAAAATAAAACTACGTTTTATTTTTATTTAATTAATAAATATGGATTTTCATCAAGTAAACACCAACTCAATTGATGTTCTGTTATATTATACATAATTTTGGACCGAAATTATTACTTTAAATAGTTGACATTTGGGTTCAAATAAAATAATTTAGGCCTCATGAAGCCGCCACTGAAGATGTCTGGTTCTATTACGGAAACTAATGTCAACACGACGATGTCCTTGAACTCCGAAGGAAAGCAAAACGCCTTAATTTAAGACACTCAGTCTGTTGACCTGCTGTAAGGCGTTTCCATTGTAAACAGACCTTTCGGGTGGTGCTAGTTCGACTCCTGACTTCTTAATCTATTCCTGGAAGAATCTTTATTTCGTTCTTATTTATAGTAGCTTTAACAAGTAAGGGTATATCGTGCGTAGGATCTTTAGGTGTAACCATCAGTCCGCGTGTTTCTACTGCGTTGGTTGTAATGTGTGTTTTAATCCATTTATGTCCGAAGGAATGTAGCTTGTAGTTGTTTTCGTGAAAAAAAATTGCAACATTTTTATAAATCCTCATCTACCCGATTTAGTACTGTGGATACCGAAAAATACCATGCCATATAGGCCTATATAGGTGAATGGAGAAAACTACACAATAGCGAGCACATGATATGTATAGGAAGTCAGATATAATAAGAAAAGTTAAGTATCGTAGACTGCGATGGGCAGGACATGTGGCACGTATGGGGGATGAAAGAGGTGCATGGAAGATTCTTGTAGGAAAACCAGAGGGAAAACATCCAGCTGGTAGATCAATATTGAGGTGTTAGAATAACATTATCTATGATCTGAGGGAGTTGGGTTATACAGGGGATGATTGGAAAGCATTGGCTCAGGATAGGGATGTATGGAGGGCTTGTGTCCGCGCGGCCATGAACCTACGGGTTGGATAGAGCCATTGAGTTATATATATATGTCTACCGCTGTGGTATCGAGGTAGCGTGCTGCCTTGTCACGCAGCGGGCCTGGGTTCGATCCCCGGTCGGGGCAGTTTTTCTGGGTGAGATTTTTTTTTCGGGTTTTTTCCTCACCTGTAAGATAAATGTCAGGAAAATCTTAAGACCCAAATGGTCATCTTCATCATCATCCTTCATCGGTGTGGAAAGCAACGGGAAGCTACCACACCTATAATTCCCTAGTAAAGCTGCAAATAATAGCATGAAAAAGCTATGACTGCAGTGAAATATCTGTCCTCGAGCAGAATTACTATGGGTGGATATAGGCATATAAGTGTGTGTGTGTGTCAATGCTCCAAATAACTAACTCGCTGGCAGTATCGAACCCGGTGTCTCGAGGACATAAGCTCTCCATACATCCCTGTCCTGAGCTAATGCTTTCCAATCATTCCCTGTATAATCTACTTCCCTCAAATCATAGTTAATGTTGTTCTCCCAACTCATTCTTGGTCTACCAACTGGGCGTTTTCCCCTCTGGTTTTCCTACAAGAAGCTTCCATGCAAGTCTTTCATTCCCCATACGCGCAATATGTTCTGCCCATCGCAGTCTACGAGACTTAACTGTTTTTATTATATCTGGCTTCCTATAAAGACCATGTAGTTCATTGTTATGTAGTCTTCTCCATTCACCTGTCTGTTCATCTCTCTTTGGTCCAAAAATTTTCCTAAGAACTTTATTCTCAAAAAACTAAAATTATATTCTTGGCATAACTGATTTAGAATAGATTTTAGAATAGAATATATTTATTTAGCCTGGTGGAGTTAAGGCCATGTGGCCTTCTCTTCCACTCACCAGAACAAGCATATGTTACATATGAATACAAAAAAATACAATAATAGTCATATTAAACAGGACAAACATATGTTACACATGAATACAAAAAAATTACAATAATAGTCATATTAAACAGGACAGAAATTGTATATGTTTTATTTATGTGAAAATAATTTTAAATATGTTACAGGTTATATTCTTGTTTTATTTGAATTTATTAGACTATATTCTCTCCTTCAAAAGTGATTTTTGTTACCACAAATGTCATGGTGTACGAATACCTTTTTCATTCAAGACTGACGTTTGTAGAGAAATAGGAAGAAATATCAGAAACTTAACAGCATGTTCTTTACATTCTTACACATCCTGTATATAATGAGATTATTATCCATAAGGCTTCCTATGAAGCCCTTTAATTAATTTGTCCTATTTTTTCCCCTCTTTTTTTTTAGTCTGGAAATATTATAACAAGCTTGTAGATTATTACCGGTATATAAACCATTATTTTATAAATTTGTCACCCTCTGTGGTTCTGTGTATAGCTAGTTGCAAATGTTAATAATAATAATAATAATAATAATAATAATAATAATAATAATAATAATAATAATAATAATAATAATAATAATAATAATCCCTGAAAAATTACTAGTTATAATAAAAGTTTGGGAATTATTAATCAAGTTATGAAACCATCCCTTGTACAAAAAAACACCAGATTACGTTTATATAACACTTTGGCTAGGCCAGTGTTGACCTATGGTAGTGAAGCATGGGCACTAAAAAGACAACATGAAAGCAGAATAACGGCTTGTGAAATGAGATTCATGCGCAGAACAGCGGGTTACACCAGATGGGATCGGAAAAGGAACAGCGATATCTTAAAAGAATTGAAGACTACGCCAATTTTGGAATATATTAAACAGTACCAACTAAGTACCAACTAAATTGGAAACACCATCTAGAAAGAATGAGTTCAAATCGGATCCCCAAAGCTGTTTATAATTATATACCAAGAGGACGAAGATCACTGGGCCGTCCTATGAAACGCTGGAGAGAAAATTTTCTATAGGATCGTAACAGGCCTTGGCCTAATACTTGGAAGGAAGAAGAAAATAATAATAACAATAATAATAATGATGATGATAATAATGATAATGATGATGATGATAATGATAATGATGATGATAATAATGATAATGATAATGATGATAATAATGATAATGATGATGATAATAATGATAATGACAATACTAATGATAATGATAATAATAATAATGATGATGATAATGATGATGATGATAATAATGATAATAACAATAATAATAATAATAATAATAATAATAATGATGATAATAATAAAAATGATAATAAAAATGTTAATAATAATAATGATAATGATAATAATAATAATGATAATAATAATGATGATAATAATAATAATAATAATAATAATAATAATAATAATAATAATAATAATGATAATAATGATGGTGATAATAATAATAATGATAATAATAATAATAATGATAATAATAATAATAATGATAACAATAATATAAATAATAATAATAATAATAATAATAATAATAATATGTAGACCCTAATTATTTGTTTCACTCTAATATAACTGATGTAATGAAGATTTTACAGCATTTTAATTGCGTTGAACTTGGTAAAATTCTTTTGAAGATAATTACGTGAAGCAAACATTACGTGTTTTGTTGATTTCACGATCTCTTTTAATTATCTGACTAGATTAAGCTTTAATAAAACATTTGTGAAGAATTCAAGAACATTCCAAGGTCGGATTGCTGTAATAAATGAGTAATTTACCTACGCAACTTGGAAAGATGCTAAAATGTAACGGTAACGTAATCAAGGTGAAAAAGAAAGTACCAACATCCTTCAAGTTGAAGTTATATTATTGCAAAAAGAAAGTTCATTTTAACATCACTTCGTTTCAAATTGTATTTATTGTTATTCATAGTTTCTTTAACTAGTTTGATGGTATCGCTTTTTTCCCTATATGTTATGATTATTCAATTTGCGAAAGTTATAAGATAATCTAATATATAAAAAATTGTTTCTTTGTTGGTTTGTTCGTACTTTATGCGCGGCCATACCGTTGATCCGATTTGATGGAGTTTTTTTGCAAAATGTTCAGGACAATCCCGGGATGAACATAGGCTATAAGAGAGTTGTGATACTCAACTCCTACGCCCTAAAAAATTCCCCTTTGTAGTGGAAAACGTGAAAAAGTAGCTATTTTGATGCTTAAATGGCTTACGCTGCCTAAACCATAACAAATACACAAAATTAATGTACACAGAATTGAATATCTCAAAAAGCTCTACAAAAACGTCGGCGACAGCATATGTTTATCTCTTACGGATAACTCACAATAACTATTTTTACCTTTCATTGATGCCGAGAAGATCGGGACAAGTACGTAGAATCCTGTGCAAGCATAGCAGCACATGGCGGGTATTCTTTTACGGATAACTCACATTAACGAATTTTGTCTTTTAGCTCATTTATGCCGGGGCACGCCGTAGCGTAGTGGTTAAGGCACTGAGCTACAAGTCGGAAGGTCGAGGGTTCAAGTCCCGCTGGGGTCAGGATTTTTAAACTGACACAAACCTTCTGGCGGCACTATGGCCCTGGGGTTGACTCAGCCTCGAACGGAAATGAGTACCAGACGCTTGTTCTGGGGGTAAAGGCGGCCGTCACGCAAGGCTGACAACCCGGCTGACATAAAGTGCCGATTGTCTAGAAAAAGTGGGAGCCTTAACCTCCTACTACCCCAAGGGCCTGCTGAGGCCTGTTGTGGGATCACTTTAGCTCATTTATGCCAAGAAAATCGAGATAAGTAAGATTCCCGGGCAACACCGGGTAATCAGCATGGGGAATCTTAAAATAGTCACGATATACATTTATAATTATTTTTCATTATACTTATTGATCTAAACATAAAATCACATTAATTTTCATTTATTTAGGCGTAGCCAGTATTTTAAATAATACGGTGATTTTTTAACTGCTAAGCCCTTTAATATCGCAATTCGAATCTGGGTGTGAAAGGTCCCAAACACTTTGCTCAGAAGTTTCTTGATTCACATTTGATTTTCATTCTTTTTTTTACTTTCCGTTAATCTACGACATGGGACGCACGGCTTTACTTTGCCTCCTAAGTAAATCCCGTCTGGAATTTTTTCTCTCTTGAATATCCATATTGGACTCTTACTTTAAGGGAGGAAAAATATTACGACTATTTTATTTATTTTTGCAAATGCCCCAGGTTATCTTTCGACATTCCTGGTGTTCTCTCCTGGCATGGCGTACACGTAACCCACTTCTAAGGTTGGGGCGCCTGGAAAGCGGGGTTACGTTGCCCCGATGATATGATGGGTGATGATGATGATAGTGGTGCGCTAGGAGAGTCCCTAATCCTAAGCTTAATCTAAGATAAACATGAATTATGATGATTGCGATGGCCATATGATTTCGGGGACCGTTTAGGCCTTAAAGTTTTTCTGACATTTGCCTTACAGGTGAGGAAAAACCCCGATAAAAACCTCACCCAGAAAAAACTGTCCCGACCGGGGATCGAACTGGGCCCGCTGCGTGACAAAGCAGCACGCTACCTCGTAGACACATATAAATTGTTTATGGATATATTCTTATTCATCCAACCTAATCTTAGGTCTATAGGCCTGTTACGGTCTCTTACTGATGAATTTTGTATCCAGCGTTTCCTTGGTCGGCCCAGAGATCTCTTCCCTGTTGGACAATAACGAAGCATGGCCTTGAGAACTCTATCTGAACTCATTCGTCGCAAATGATTCATCCAGTTGTTCTGGTATCTATGTATGTATTCAATGATCGGTTCTGGACGAGCCAAGCAATCAAAGCTATGCACGAAATAAAAGACATAACCAAGATGTCCATGGAAGCAGCAATAAAACTCTTCCACACCAAGATTGTACCCATAGTCACATACGGTCTTCAACTGATATGGGATCATCTGGACGCCAACTCCTGGAAAAGGTGAAATCCATGTATTTGAAAAAGGCAGCGGGTCTGTCAAAGTTCGCACCCTCCCGCACGATCTATGAAACTGACAAAGGAGCTATTCCTCATAGAAGAGCTCCGATTGAAACTATTCCTGCCATCTACAGCGAGCTATAATACCGTACTAAGAGAGCTGCAGCTGAAAAAATAATCCATTTGGACCGATTTCTACAACACCGATGCCATGATCTCAGAAGACTGGAAGAAGCCGAACTACGAACTACGACACCTAGTGACCCGGCTAGCAGTACACGGCTTCCATCACAGACTGTGCAAAACGAAACAGTTTCATGACCCGGGACCAGAATGCGTGTGCGAGCGATGCGGCATGTTATGCGAGAGATACCATGTGCTAAAGTGCAAAAACAGAGGGCAATCTCTGACAGGATTCTCTATGGACAGATAAACTAATATAGATTAACTAATCTTTGCACATTGTGCGCTGTACATTATTATTATTAATGATCGGTTCTAAACGTACTGTAGTTCCTTCAAGATATTATTCCTTTTGTGATCCAATTTGGTGTATCCTGCTGTATATCTATGAATCTCATTTCACTAGAAGTTATCCTGCTCTCTTCTCCTTTCTTCAAAGTCCATGCCTAAAAACATAAATAAAAATAAAAACATAAATAAAACCTGTATTTTTCAGCACTGGCGCCCCGTGGGACGGGTCCTCGCTGCAGCGCTCCAGCCGAGCAGGGCCCTAACGACCCTAGCAGCAGCAGCAGCAGCAGCAGCAGCAGTAAAACCAAGATGACGAATCTGAACCGAATCAGAGTTGTCGTCCTGGGTAGCGCCCGAGTCGGCAAATCTGGTGAGTTTCCAAATCAAATCATTTTAATATATGCTATTAATTGTGAGGGTGAATTTTAGCATAACGGAAATTAAAAAGAAAAAACTTAATGTATGGATTTGTACATTTAGCAATTTGTAGCGATTTTACTTTTGCAGTTTTGAATTTACAGCATTTTGAAGAAGAACGTACACATTGTTACGTGTTAATTCTAATGAATTTTAAAATTATTTTAATATTGTGATTGATTTGCTCTGGTTTTTTTCGGGCCACGTTGCGGCGCCGATATTTGTGACGGTGTTTCTTATGTAATGAATTTCTTTCATTAAATTTTCTATTCCGTCTGTTTATTTATTTTTTTGCACCGGCATGTAGATCCCTTCAGGGGAGTCGCTGATCAACACAATTATGGCGAGAAGCGCTAATATTTGTATCTGTCGCAAATATGGCGAGTAAAGAAATGTTATAGTTAAATAAAAACATTTACTTTTTCAATAAATTATTTATTACAAAATAATATTTGGTAATAAAGATGAAACTTATGAATATCGTTCCTATCATTTTCAAATATATATTTTAAGCTTGGTAATATTCACGATTTTATTTTCATGCTTTAAATATTTAAATATGTATATATTTTTTTCAACAATATATACACTCCAGTTTGCAGATGACCAATTGATATTGGCTCAAGAATTTGAAGATACAGAATACCTCACTAGAAAATTAATACAAGAATATAGTTTATGGGGTTTAAAGGTCAATATGGATAAATCTAGATATATGACAATAGGGGATCTTCCTCAAGATTTAATACTAGAAGAAAATTTAGGGACAATTAAACACACTGAAGAATATAAGTATTTGGGAATTAAAATTACTAAAGATGGAAAACAAGAACCAGAGATAAGAAACAGGATCAATATAGGAAAGTATGCTATGTCTGCCCTAAATGGAATAGTATGGGACAAACATACCTTCAAAGAAACAAAAAAAAAACTATTTTTAATACAATAATCAGAAGCATTATTACCTATGGAGCTGATGTGTGGGCTTTAAATGCACAAATGAAAAAAAAAATACTCGCCACTGAAATGGACTACTGGAGACGTGCTGCAAGAATATCCAGGAAGGATAAAATCAGAAATTCATATATAAAAGAAAAAATGCAGGTACAATATTCAATATTAGATTTTATAAAGAAGAAACAATTAAATTGGTACGGACACATTAGAAGAATGGAAGAAGGAAGACTAACTAAGATAATCATGGATTGGGAACCACAGGGAAGGAAAAAGAAGGGTAGACCAAATATTACGTGGATTCAGGGAATCAATGAAGCTAAGAGGGAATGGGAAATACAAGAAGATATATGGATGAACAGATAAGAATGGAAAAATGTGTTGAAACAAATGTGTAGTTAACTGTGAACATGGGTACCGGAAAAATGTATATTCATTGTAAAAGCCGGAATAATAAAAAAAAATTACTTTAATATGAAATTAAAATCACATTTGTGAAGTGTTGATAGTGAGATAAAAATACAAAAATTACACTGTGCATTTATTTTAAAATAGAATAGAACAGATTTATTTAGATAGAATATATTTATTAGCCTGGTGGAGTTAAGGATACTCTTCTACTCGCCAGGACAAACATATGTTACATATAAATACAGAAAATTACAATAATAGTGCATACTGAACTACGAATTACACTGAGCAACAACAAAGAAACTTTTTTTTTGTCTCAGAAAGAAAAATATGTGATTCTGATAGTATTTTTTCTCCTGAATTCAAATATGATATCGGGTTTTCTCCATCACGCAAGGTTTCCGAGAGGCAGGAATTTATAATTTCAAAAACTTTAATATTTTCTACATTCGTAACTACACAATATTCGAACATTCGGACTCACTTAGAAAGTAATAAATGACGATTTTCTGCTATATTTCGCCTGTGGAGCATCCCTCTTGATGGCCCAACAATAATCGGCCAGCATATTAGGCTTCAATTTGCACTTTTTGAATCTCTTTTCCATAGCTGAAATCTCATAAGGTTAGCTCATTTGGTTTTATTCTTAATTATGGAAGAAATGGACGAACAAAACGATTATTAAAAAAATAATTATTTAAAATCATTAATTTGAAATTGGAAATAAAAAACTGTGGGAGATGGAGAAATTCCGAAGACCTATTTCAAAACACCGTTAAAAAAACTGCATTATCCTGTAAAACTTTATTGGTACTCATGAGACAAAAATCATGTTGACCAGTATTATCTGGTCAAACTGAACAATAATGAAAATAATGTCTAATAATACAATAAAATTAAATACAATTAAAATTAAACTAATGGAAGAATTTATACTCAAAGGAATAACAGCTGGAATCTTCTATTCATAAAAAGAAAAGGAAAAATATACAAATAAAGTAATAAACTTGAATTAATGAATTAATCTATCGCTTATATAAGACGTTACTTACTTACTCACTGGCACTATCAAACCCATAGGTTCATGGCCGCACGGACATAAGCTCTCCATACATCCCTATCCTGAGCTAATGCTTTCCAATCATTCCCTGTATAATCTACTTCCCTCAAATCATAGTTAATGTTGTTCTCCCACCTCATTCTTGGTCTACCAACTGGGCGTTTTCCTTCTGGCTTTCCTACAAGAAGCTTCCATGGACGTCTTCCATTCCCCATACGTGCAACATGTCCTGCCCATCGCAGTCTATGGGACTTAACTGTTCTTATTATATCTGGCTTCCTGTAAGGACCAAGTAGTTCATTGTTATGTAGTCTTCTCCATTCACCTGTCTGTTCATCTCTCTTTGGTCCAAAAATTTTCCTAAGTACTTTATTCTCAAATACTTGTAATCTCCTTTCCTCTCTTAAAGTAAGAGTCCATGTTTCGCATCCATATAATATAACTGGTAGAATAATTGTTTTATATATTTTCAGTTTAACGTTTTTTGAAAGGAGTTGGGACATCAAGAGTCTCTGCAATGCATAATAGCATGCATTTCCAGAATTGAGCCTATGTTTAATTTCTTTGTGCATCTCATTCCTATTTGTGATTATTGTTCCTAGGTATTTGAATTCAGGCACTTCCTCAAAATTTCCCTCATTTGTCATTAGCTGTCCATTTCCATTATTTAATGGATTTCTATGTGTGACCATATATTTAGTTTTATTGATATTTACTTCCAGTCCTAATTTCTTAGTGTTACTCAATAGTGTGTGCGTGTTGTCCTTTAGTATCTCCTCGCTATCGGCCAACAATACTACATCATCAGCATAAACTAACAGTTTATTAATACCATTGAGTTGTAAGCCATCCTCATTCTCTAAAGATTTAATGGCATGCTCTAGTACAAAATTAAATAGTAGAGGAGATAGTGCATCTCCTTGCTTCAACCCATTCTGGATTTCAAAAGTGTCCGAAAACTGTTTGCCTACACGCATCCTACTCTTTGTGCCATTTAGACACATTCGTATAAGTCTAACTAACTTTTTAGGAATTCCGAACTCCAGCAGGATACTATATAACTTCTCCCTCTTAATTGAATCATATGCTTTTTTGAAGTCTACATACAGTTGATGTACAGTACCATTATATTCCCATTTCTTTTCTAAAATCTGTCTTATACTAAAAATCTGATCTGTTGTAGACCTGTTTCTTCTAAATGCACATTGATGATCTCCTAGAATGTCATCAATATAGGGAGTAAGTCTGCTTACATATATGTTTGTTAGAATTTTGTACGAAGTTAAAAGTAATGAGATGCCCCTGTAGTTGTTGCAATCAGTTTTATCTCCTTTCTTATAAATTGGTACGATAATTGATTCCTTCCATTCATCTGGAAGAGCTTCTTTTTCCCAAATCATACTAAGCAACCAGTGTATCTTGTCCATCAATTTTTCTCCCCCTGATTTTATCAGTTCTGCTGGGATCTCATCTGAACCTGATGCTTTATACATCTTCAATTTTTCAATTGCCATTTCAACCTCTAATGCACTTGGCTCTGCGACTAGCATTTCTGCTGTCTGTAAATTATCCTCCTCAATGTCCTGTTCTGTATGTACATTTAATAGCTGATTAAAGTAACTTTTCCATCTATTTAATATACTCCTGGAATCTGCAATCATATCCCCATTTTCATTCCGAATTATGTTTGTTCTAGCCTGAAATCCTTTCTTCTCTATGCTAATTCCCTGATATAATTCTCTAATGTTCCTATTTTTTGCATTCATTTCAAGATCATTAATCTTCTCTCTCAAATATTCCCTCTTTTTACTCTTTAGTAGCTTGGTGGTTTCCCGTCTAATACTACCCAATTGCTCTAAATTTACCTCATTTGGCTCGTGTAACCATTTCATTTTGCTAGCTGTTCTTTTCTTTTCTTTACAATGGTTCCGCACATTCCCTTCCTCCTCATCAAACCGTTTTCCTTGTTTTGGGCCTCTTTTTTTTAAACAACCAACGCTTTTCTGGATGCTGACAATTTAAATAGTAACTCTCTTATAGAGCCGCCCATTCTTTTTTTATATCAGTTTCTTCTTCGTTTGCAACATTGTCATCTGAAGATTCCAGTACTTCAAATCTATTAGCAATTTTGATTTGGTATTCTTGCCGCATTTCATCATTTTTCAAGTTTTTTAATTCATATTTTACAGAATCATCTTTAGCGTTTGTTCCTCTCATAAGCGATAACCGTTGTCTGATTTTCACCCTGACCAGATGATGATCTGAATTGCAGTCTGTCCCTCTAACTGATCTAATATCAATGATGCTAGTGTGCCAGCGTTTATCCACTAATACATGATCTATCTGGTTCCGAGTTTCTCCATCTGGGGACGTCCAGGTGTATTTATGAATATCCTTATGCTGAAATGTTGTGCTCTTAACAATGAGATTCTTTGATGTGGCAAATGTGACTAATCTAACCCCGTTGTCGTTACTATCTTCATGAAGACTGAATTTGCCTATTGTTGGTTTGAATATATCTTCCTGCCCCACTTTTGCATTAAAATCTCCTAAGACAATTTTCATATGATATCGTGAAAGGCTATCAAATAAGCATTCTAATTCTTCATAGAACTCATCCTTGATCTTGTCATCTTTATCTTCTGTGGGGGCATGTACATTTACAATTATAAAATCATGTCGTTTACCCTTTAGAATTATGTATGATATCCTATCACTAACAAACTTAATATCTCGGATAGCGGATAGGATCCTCCTTCTGACTAAAAAACCCGTTCCAAATGCAGGTCTTTCTGCACCCCCATAGTATAATGCAAAGCTTCCTGATTCCTGACTACCTTCTCCTGGCCACCTAACTTCCTGTAAAGCGACTATATCCAAGGGCGATTTATCCAATTCCCGCGTTAATATCTCTAGTGCCCCGCTATTGTATAAAGTCCTAACATTGCATGTTCCTAGGAACATGTCCCTGTGTTTGAGCCTTTGGCATGGGTTCCCTGAAGTAGTCCCCGCCCGGAGAACCGAATGGGGGACTATTTGACCTCCGGAAAATTTTACCCCAGTAGAACCCATGTCCGCATTTCTTGACGGTTGTATTTTTACGGTGAAAGATCGTCACTCTTTCGACCAAGGTACTTATTTCGTCTGGCTTATCACCTTCGACCAGTCCGGCATGGGTAACCCTATCGGCAGCAATGCTACCGCAAGACGTTAGGTAAATATATTGACAAATCTTAATACTATTTTTATTAAATAATAATAAATAATAGTTAAGAAAAACTAAAACAATACGCTTTATTTGAAAACCGAACTAAAATATGAAACATGATTTTAATTTCCAACACGCTTGGGATAAAATTAAGGTGGCCAACAAAAAAATCATCTCCAACACATTTAGAATAAAACTAGAGTTATCTACAAAAATATAATTTTACCTTCAAAAACGTGTGGTTTCATTCTAGATGTGTTGTAGATGATTTTTTTGTTGACCACTTTAATTTTATCCCAAGCGTATTGGAAATTAAAATTATTTTTCATATTTTAGTTCGGTTTTCTAATAAAGCGTGTTGTTTAGTTTTTTAAAGTATTTTTTTATTTTTTAGTTTGGTTTTCTAATAAAGTGTGTTGTTTTTAGTTTTTTTAAACTATTATTTATTTTTTAAATTTTTAGTTTGATTGTCATAAACCGGAATCCCATGAAAATTTAATTGCTTCTAAAAAAATTCTCCGGGCCGGATTTGAACCAGCGACCTATGGATTATTGAAAATATATACCACTACAGTCCACCGCTCTACCAACTGAGCTCTAACAACGATTGACTAAAAAGTCGATAAGTCAGCAATCTATTATATCGGTTTTTATTATTTTGATTTTCTGATGAATCTGGCCAGGATTTAAAAAAAAATGAAATTATTGTATTGTTATGGGTCCTTTACAAGTATACAAAGTTTCAAGTGGATCCAATGTTTTATAAGTGGGTGAAAATCGTATTCAAATATTCCGTTACATAGATAGGCCTACAAGTCAAGCTAAGGTAAAGCGTGTAAAAACAACTTATTAATTGTTAAAAATGTAATATTAGTGAGATGTTTCTGTTAATAATTTTATTTTCAATTCGTTTCTGAAAGATGGTAAATAAAATAAGATAAAACAACACAAAGAAAAATGTAATAAATTGAAGGCTAAAACATCACACAGAAAGTACAATTTTAAACTGATAAAAGACTAGAATAATGTAAAGAGTTTGTACAACATTAATCAAAACAGATTAATAAAAAGAAAATAAAGTAAATTAACTTACGAAAGTTCGGTGAACTGTTTAATGAAATTATAGAACTTTATTTTGTCACTCGGGTTTCATTTTCTCTTATTACACTGGTCAACGTGATTTTTGTCTCATCAGTACCAATAGTTGTACTTAATCCAGTTTTTTTATCGTGTTTTCAAATATGCATTCGGAATTTCTTCTCGCCCACAGTTTTTTTATTTCAATTAATAGATTTAAATAATTATTTTTTTTAAATAAACGTTTTATTCGTCCATTTGTCCATTGTAAAATAAAACCAAATGAGCTAACTCAAATGGTTTCAGCTATGGAAAAGAAATATCAAGGCAAATGGAATCCTAATATCTGGCCGATTATTGTTGGACCATCAAGAGGGATGCTCCAAACGCGAAATATAGCAGAAAATTGTCATTTCTTACTTTCTATGTGAGTCCGAATGTTCGAATATTGTGTAGTTACGAATGTAGAAAATATTAAAGTGTTTGAAATTATAAAAACCGTCTCTCGGAAACTTGCGTGATGGAGAAAAACCGATATCATATCTGGGTTGAGGAGAAAAAGTACTATCAGAATCACATATTTTTCTTTCTGAGACAAAAAAAAAGTTTCTCTTTTTTGTTGCTCAGTGTAATTAAATTATATATACTGAAATATCTTCAAGATCCATGCGTTGTTAGAACCCCTTATAAATAACAGAGCTGTTCAGGTAAAATCTGGGCATTTTAACTTGACAGTCAACTACATTTGTAGACAGTCTACACCTTTAACCTTCTTGAAGTTTCCAGAAGAAAAGAAGTAGACTTATTAAAAAAAATACGTTTGGCATTTATAATTATTTTGGTTTATTTTTCGCATTTCTAGCCAATTAAAAATTTTGCTATACTTTAAAAAAAAACCTTAAAAAGTGGTTTAGAAGTAGTGAAAATTGAAAACATAAGATTATCCTTTATGAGTATTTCACGCTATATCGTATTTGCCAAAAATAATCACCTTTTCTAATAATCCGTTTGAGAAGACACAAAAAAGAAAAACGTGAAAATTTTGCTATTTCAATTTTTGTCTGTAAAAATTCTAAACGATTACTTTTTTTACATTGAATAATGAAATGACGATTCATGATGGCATTTACGTAATGAAATAGCTACCTAGTTTTTACTTTGGCGAATAAAAATGAAATTAAGATCTTAGATTGGTCGACACTGTCAATTGAAATCCAAATTCCTTGGTGCTACTGTCTAAGCCAATGCTTATCGAGGAGGTTTTTTTAATAGTTTTTAATTATTTATTGGACAGGATTACAATCTATAAACATATTCCTGTATCCACAGTTATAGCACTTTTTTTTCCCTCCATTCATTTCTACCTTCCCAATCTCCTGGAAACCATTCTCCACAATTGATCCTCTTATCTCTTGTATCCATGTAGTATTTGGTAAGCCTTTCTTCTTTCTTCCTTGGGAGACCAATCGAATATTTGTTTAGGTAACCTCTACTCTGGCATTCTTCTATATTTTTGTTAAAAATATATCATTTTTCTAAAGATATAACTAAGGGTTCTATAAGTACAGTTTTAGTACGCACATAGGATAGACTATTACCTTTTTTCTGATCATAAAAAACTATCAAGGATTGAGTTTTTTGGTCTGTTCCACTTCAGGAGAGCTGGTCTCTCGTTCGCTTCTTCAGGCTTCCAAGATCTCTCTTCCAATTAGGTCTGTAGGCAAACAGTTTTTGAGGTAGTCTTTTACTGAACATCCTTGGTGTGCCCGCGCCTATTATCTCGGTAAACGTTTATAACTAAAATGAAGGCTGTGATGTTCAATTTTTCTCGAATGTGAACATACCGTTTTTGTTCAAAGCGAATGTAGTGCGCTAGGGGTCGTAGCAGTCTCATCTCAGCCACTTATATAATTCGGACTTGATTTGATGTTAAATTCCATGTTTCTGATCCATATAACAAAGTTGGAATTGTCATTGTTTTATAGAATTTCAAAATTGTCTGTGTTCTGAGTATTTCCTAATACTTATTATTAAGAAATTATGTTATTCCAAGCGCGACAGGCCTAGAAGGCCCTTGGCCTACCATCCGGCTGCTGGCCTCACATCCACATGTGTTAATCACATAGGTAGACGATCATGTAACCTGTGTAGGAGTGACATGTTGTCAGCATGTCGGGTCCTCTAAGCCCTTATAGCTGGGCCTCTCAACCTGGAGTAGCTATTTATTGTAGCTACCCAAATGCTTCACGATGCTGGGTGGGCACCGGTCCCATACTGGCCGAAATTCATGAGAAAATGTCTTCCCCCATGGGGACTTGAACCAGCGCAAGTCCCGTAGCTCTGCACCAAGGCTTCCTGCCTTAACCACTCGGCTACGGCGCGGGACATTAAGAAATTTTGTTGTACCTAAATGTTGCTGAAATTTGGCTAATTTTATGTCAACATTCCCCTAGAGTTTATGTAGGAGAAATTATTACCGAGATAATTGAATCCATTGACTTGTTCTATACTCTAATTATTAATCACAATTTTATATCTTCAGTGTTTTTTTTTCCACTCAAATGACATTATCTTAGTTTTATATTTAGGTATCTTCAGTGTATATAACACTGATCACAAAAAATAAACTTTTTTGTTGTCCCAGAAAGAAAAATATGTGATTCTGATTGTATTTGTTCATCTGTATTCAAATATGATATCGGTTTTTCTCCATCACGCAAGATTTCCGAGAGACAGGAATTTATAATTTCAAACACTTTAATATTTTTTACATTCGTAACTACACAATATTCGAACATTCGGACTCACCTAGAAAGTAAGAAATGACGATTTTCTGCTATATTTAGCTTGTGGAGCATCTCTCTTGATGAACCAACAATAATCGGCCAGCATATTAGAATTCCATTTGCCTTGATATCTCTTTTCCATAGCTGAAATCTCCTGAGTTAGCTCATTTGGTTTTATATTACAATGGACAAATGGACGAAAAAACGTTTATTAAAAAATTATTATTTAAATCCTTTAATTGAAATTGAAATAAAACAAACTGTGGGCGATGGAGAAATTCCGAATACATATTTGAAAACACGATAAAAAAAACTGCATTAAGTACAACTATTGGTACTCATGAGACAAAAATCATGTCGACCAGTGTTATTTTTTTCTTCTTAAAATGAAATAAATATTCGAATTTTTATTTAGGTTTAAAATGTGTCACGAAGTATAATTTGTCGCTAAGTTCCCTATTTTTACCCTATTACACTAACTAACTCACTGTGATTATCGAACCCGTACTTTCATGGCCGCGCGTACATAAGCTCTTCATACATCCCTATCCTGAGCCAATGTTTTCCAATCTTGCCCTGTATAATCTACTTCCCTCAAATCATAGTTAATTTTATTCTTCCACGTCATTCTTGGTCTACCAACTTGGCGTTTTACCTCTGGTTTTCCTACAAGAAGCTTCCATGCATGCCATTCATTCCCCATTCGTGCCGCATGTCCTGCCCATCGCAGTCTATAAGAGTTAACTGTTCTTATTATATCTGACTTCCTATAAATACCATGTAGTCTTCTCTCTTTGATCTAAAAACTTTCCTAAGAACTTTATTCTCAAATTCTCGTAATCTCCTTTCCTCCCTTAAAGTAAGAGTCCATGTTTCGCATCCATATAATATAACTGGTAGATTAATAGTTTTATATATTTTCAGTTTAAAATTTTTTGAAAGGAGTTGGGACATCAAGAGTCTCTGCAATGCATAATAGCACGCATTTCCAGAATTGAGCCTATGTTTAATTTCTTTGTGCATCTCATTCCTATTTGTGATTATTGTTCCTAGGTATTTGAATTCAGCCACTTCTCAAAATTTCCCTCATTTGTCATTAGCTGTCCATTTCCATTATATAATGTATTTCTACGTGTGACCATATATTTCTTTTTATTGATATTTACTTCCAGTCCTAATTTCTTAGTGTTACTCAATACTACTAGTTTTTTTATGTCTTACAAATGTATCACCATGTAATGTATATACAAAAATTAGAACCTTATTTAAAAGTAGTCTGTGTTCTGATAAGTAAGTACGTGAGAGCAGCAGTAAGTAATAGTGATAATTCACAAACAAGTTTTCTTTGTTAAAAGTAGAAGAACAGAGCAGCTATCTACCACTCAAGCTGTCAAGATATCGGAGTCCAGATTTTATAGAAAGCCCACATTTCACTTATAATAATTAGTCTAGCCTCAACTCAACAGGTCAGCGCTAGCAATTGAAAGCTCTTTATTACTCCATAAATCACTCATTCGGCCAATTATAATCCGTGCGCCACAACCTGGAGTTTAGCTCCAAAAACTAAATTTGCTGACTTTAAATTCTTAAAAACAGAATCCTTCGCACTATCATCAATTGGCCATTGTTTGTAAGAAATAATCAACTACTCCTGGCGCGACAGGCTTACAAGGCCCTTAGCCTACCAGCCGGCTGCTGGTCTTACATTCCGATCTCCGATTAAGGGTCTTTCCACTTTTCAGCGGTTGCCCTTTTAGCAGCCGGCTGCTGGCCCTTCACACCCACATGTGTCAATCATAAAGGTAGATGATCAACAGCCAGTGTAGGGGTGACATGTGGTTAGCATGTCGAGTCCCCCAGCCGTTATAGCTGGTTCCTCAACCTGGAGCCGCTACTTATTGTAGCTACCCAATTGCCTCACGATGCTGGGTGGGCACCGGTCCCATACTGGCCGAAATACCATGAGAAAATTTCTTCCCCCATGGAGACTCGAACCAGCGCAAGTCCCGTAGCTCTGCGCCAAGGCTTCCTACCTTAACCGCTCGGCTACACATTCCGATTGAGGGTCTTTCCACTTTTCAGCGGTTGCCCTTTTACCAGCCGGCTGCTGGCCCTTCACACCCACATGTGTCAATCACAAAGGTAGATGATCAACAGCCAGTGTAGGGGTGACATGTGGTTAGCATGTCGAGTCCCCCAGCCGTTATAGCTGGTTCCTCAACCTGGAGCCGCTACTTATTGTAGCTACCCAATTGCCTCACGATGCTGGGTGGACACCGGTCCCATACTGGCCGAAATACCATGAGAAAATTTCTTCTCCCATGGAGACTCGAACCAGCGCAAGTCCCGTAGCTCTGCGCCAAGGCTTCCTACCTTAACCGTTCGGCTTCACATTCACATGTGTTAATCACAGAGGTAGATGCTCATGTAGCCAGTGTAGAGGGTGACATGTGGTCAGCATGTCGAGTCCCCCAGCCGTTATAGCTAGTCTTATGAACCTGAAATCGTTACTTATTGTAGCTGCCCAAATGCCTCACAATGCTGGGTGGGCACCGGTCCCATACTGGCCGAAATGCCATGAAAAGATTTCTTCCCCCATGGAGACTCGAACCAACGCAAGTCCCCTAGCTGCCTTAACCACTTGGCTACGGAGCGGAACGAAATAATCAACTACATCATGAATTATTACGGCTCCTTGGCGCAAACAGAATTATTATAAATCTAATATATACAAGTGTTTGTTTGTTTGTTTGTTTGTTTGTTTGTTCGTATTTTATGCGCTGCCATACCGGTAGTGATGGGGTTTTTTTGCAAAATGTTCTGGAGATTCCCGGGATGAACGTAGGCTATAAGAGAGGTGTGATATTCAACTCCTACACCCTTAAAAATCACCCTTTATAGTGAAAAATGTGATAGAAGTAGCTTTTCGGACGCTCCTAAGAACTTTATTGTGAAATACTCTTAATCTTCTTTCCTCCCTTAAAGTAAGAGTCCATGTTTCGCACCCATATAATATAACTGGTAGAATAATAGTTTTATATATTTTCAGTTTAACATTTTTTGAAAGGAGTTGGGAAGTCAAGAGTCTCTGCAATGCATAATAGCACGCATTTCCAGAATTGAGCCTATGTTTAATTTCTTTGTGCATCTCATTCCTATTTGTGATTATTGTTCCTAGGTATTTGAATTCAGCCACTTCCTCAAAATTTCCCTCATTTGTCATTAGCTGTCCATTTCCATTATATAATGTATTTCTACGTGTGACCATATATTTAGTTTTATTGATATTTACTTCCAGTCCCAATTTTCTTAGTATTACTCAGTAGTGTGTGCGTGTTGTCCTTTAGTATCTCCTCGCTATCGGCCAGTAGTACTACATCATCAGCATAAACAAACAGCTTATTAATACCATTGAGTTGTAAGCCTTCTTCATCCTCAAAAGATTTAATGGTTTGCTCTAATACAAAATTAAATAGTAGAGGAGATAGTGTATCTCCTTGCTTCAACCAAAGATCTAAGCATCAAAAATTCGGAAATTGAGTTTTCAATGGATTAGTGATCTATCCGGAGAGTATCACAGAATGGTGCGTGTAAAATTATCTCTCCCAGACCTGTTTTATATATTTTTTAAAAGTTGGCTTTCAAGCGAATAGTGAATAATAGTTTTATATATTTTCAGTTCAACGTTTTTTGAAGGTAGTTGGGAAGTCAAGAGTCTCTGTAATGCATAATAACACGCATTTCCAGAATTGAAGAGGAAGAAAAATAAAAATTTGGGGATTATTCCAATGGATTCATACATTTGACTCGTCGCCATGATGACGAATGCTTATGAGACCTTTTTATTGTGATGGAGTCTCCTTCCTAAACATTGAAATCGTTTCTCGCAACAATTTGTATAAAACCAAACATAATCAGCAGTTATTGTAATCTTCTATAAACAAGGAAACATTACTTAACTATTAAATTGCATAAGAAACAATATACCGTGACGTTTGTGCAAGAAATGTCGGCAAATCATCCGTTGAGCAATGGATACGGGTTTCGATTCTCGTGTACGACAGAAAATAGCTGTTAAACATCACCGCACAGGTTAGGAAACCACAAAATGCTAGCTGAGTCATACTTGTTTGGGATACAGAGAAACTTATGTTAAACAGCTGTACAATGTTAGTGTGAATGAACTGTATCATGCGCTTTCGGGAATAAAGCTCAGTTGCATAACGTGCAAGCTTTGCTTGGATTAAACATCTCTGTTCTTCCAGTCACACTACAGAGCACGCGTGTGCAATTTGTTATTTTGTATATAGTAAAAGTGTATCAAAGCAATTTGTTACACTAGTTTAAAAAAGAAATTAAAGACTATTCGATGGAATGAATTTCAGTTTTTCTTCTTGTCATCCAATTGAGTATATTTTTTCTCGTCTTACTGGTTAAACAATGGTAGCTAAACTGCATAATGGAAACGGACAGCTAGTGACAAATGAGGGAAATTTTGAGGAAGTGATTGAAATCAAATACCTTACTTACTTACTTACTCACTCACTGGCACTATCGAACCCGTAGGTTCATGGCCGCACGGACATAAGCTCTCCATACATCCCTATCCTGAGCTAATGCTTTCCAATCATTCCCTGTATAATCTACTTCCCTCAAATCATAGTTAATGTTATTCTCCCACCTCATTCTTGGTCTACCAACTGGGCGTTTTCCCTCTGGCTTTCCTACAAGAAGCTTCCATGCAAGTCTTTCATTCCCCATACGTGCAACATGTCCTGCCCATCGCGAATTCAAATACCTAGGAACAATAATCACAAATAGGAATGAGATGCACAAAGAAATTAAACATAGGCTCAATTCCGGAAATGTGTGCTATTATGCATTACAGAGACTCTTGACGTCCCAACTCCTTTCAAAAAACGTTAATCTAAAAATATACAAAACTATTATTCTACCAGTTATATGGATGCGAAACATGGACTCTTACTTTAAGGGAGGAAAGGAGATTACGAGAATTTGAGAATAAAGTTCTTAGGAAAATTTTTGGACCAAAGAGAGATGATCAGACAGATGAATGGAGAATACTGCACAACAGTGAATTACATGGCCTCTATAGAAGGCCAGATATAATGAGAACAGTTAAGTCCCTAGGACTGCGATGGGCAGGACATGTGGCACGAATGGGGAATGAAAGGCGTGCATGGAAGCTTCTTGTAGGAACCATTTTTTTTCAGGTACTAGATTCGTATATAATCATGTTATTGGAAGGTTAGGGCCTTTACTACTATTTTTTAGTGTTCGTATGATGAGGGAAATTTTGAGGAAGTGGTTGAATTCAAATACCTAAGAACAATAATCACAAATAGGAATGAGATGCAGGAAGAAATTAATCATAGGCTCAATTCCGGAAATGCGTGCTATTATGCATTAGAGGGACTCTTGACGTCCAACTCCTTTCAAAAAATGTTAAACTAAAAATATACAAAACTATTATCCTATCAATTATATGGACCTTGGTTTCCTAGATGTCAGTATGAGGCGGAACGCTGACCACGGACCACTCAAATGACATCTATACGAAAACAAGTATAACTAAATTAGTATGACTCAAATTCTTCCATGTAGGGGGAGAGCGCCTAAATCTCTGTTAAGGGAAACATGGGCTTACAAGATTACAAGAAAATAAAACTTTTATACCTTTTTTTTATATATCGTCGTTCTCAACTTCTATCTATCTATCTATCTTCGGGTTTTTACAGCTGCTGCCGTCTTCCCGTGCCAAACCTCCAAAGCCTACGGTCTTGGGCATCTTCGATGCTTAGTCCTCTAGCTTGCATTACCGTCTTCATGTTTTCCTTCCATGTTAACCTTGGTCTCCCTCTTTTCTTCTTTCTGTTCGGATGCCATTCATATAGTTGCTTCGGCCATCGCTCATCTTCCATTCTTAAGACATGTCCTAACCACTTTAATTCCTTCTCCTCAATTCTTTCAATTATGCTTTCTTCTGCTTCCATTATGTTTCTAATTTCCTTATTTGTGACATGTTCTAATCTAGACTTTTCTGGCAATTCTCCGTAAATAATCCATTTTCTAGAGCTATTAGTCTATTCTTGTAGTACTTATTGATTGTCCATACCTCACTTCCATACATTGCAACAGATTCCACCAATGTTTTACCAATATTATTTTTTTTGTGTCTTTCCAAATATGCTTATCCCACCATATGGAATTTAACGATGATATTATGTTGCTACTCAATTCAATTCTATGTTCTCAACTTCAATAATTCATTTATAATCTTGAATTCAATAACATGAATCGTGAAAATATTGCTAAGATTTCGAAAAGCTTTACGAATATTATAAATGAATTATTTCAATAACAAGAAAAATCCTCTGTCAAATATAAAATTGAGACAATAGAAATGATATTTCCGAGATCAGTTGCAGGTGTATCTCTAAGAAATCAACAGATAGAAGTCAGTATATCAGAGATGAATTACAAATATATAATATAAACAAGAGAATATACAGAAATAAACGTAATTGGTTTGAACATGTACAAAGAATGCCAAATAATCGTTTATCAAAACAGCTGCTTCATTATAGGCCGAAGAAATGTAGGAAGACCTAAAAGTCGTTGGAAGGACGACCTGCATATGCAGCATAAAGTGCGCCGGGGAGCGGAACGGGCCAACAGGCCCGTACCTTGAAGATGATGACTATTTAACTCATGCCTCAAATGGGAGTCAATGACCAATCACATTTCAATGATTTTTTATTTACACCCAATCACAGTCGTATTTCGCCTAGAATTTACCAACTAAAGTTTATCATAATAAAGAAAGCGCCTCCTTTTTAAACATTCTGAATAGGCCATAGCATTATTTTACAGTGACTGAACTCACTAAAAAATACGGCTACCAGATTGTATATATTAGTGCATGAATGTCAAACACATAGCGCATGCGGGAGTTAATATAAAAAAAAAACATTTGTAGCAATTGATTATACCACCAAAAAAAGAAACCACTCTTTGCACTTTCTTAAATTATTTTTTCCCAGGCAATAACATTCATAGGACATCAGAAATGAATTAATATACAGTTTGATGTGTTTAATTTTTTCTCCACTAGAGTGAATTTTTACAATATTGTGTTCCTTTGGCAAAAAATAATATGATCTGGTTGCAGTTATGAACAAAAGAAGCAAATTAAGCGTACCAATCGTTTCTCATTTGTTTTCAAACATCGTCGTTTACATTAAATATATAAATATTTTAAAATAACTATAGTTAAATAATGATTTGTGAGTAAACAGCTTAATTTTATTCGTTAAATAGTCCTAACAAATGCCACTCTTGATTTCCAAATTCTCATAAGTAATGCCACGAGTGATTTCCAAATTATCGATAAATTCACGACTCACGAAGTGAGGAGTGAATTTATCTAGAGAATTTGGAAATCAAGGGTGACATTTGTTATGACTATTTAACGAATAAAATTAAGCTGTTTACTCACAAATCATTATTTAACTATAGTTATTTTAAAATATTTATATATTTAATGTAAACGGCGATGTTTGAAAACAAATGAAAAACGATAGGTACGCTTCTACTGCTTCTTTTGTTTATCACTGCAACCAGATCATACTATTTATTGCCAAAGGAACGCAATATTGTAAGGAGGAGCTTTCTTTAATATGGTAATTATAACACTGATAAATATTTGGTGAAACACGACTTTGATTGGTTGTAAAACAGAAATCATTGAAACGTGATTGGTCATTGACTCCCATTTGGGGCATGAGTTAAATAGTCTAGATATATTCACTCCTCACTTCGTGAGTCGTGAATTTATCGATAATTTGGAAATCACTCGTGGCATTACTTATGATGACGATGAACAAGAAAAATCATGAAGATGATGCTAAGACTTCGAAAATCTTTACGAAGATTATAAATTAATTATTGAAGTTGAGGACGACGGTATATAAAAAAAGGTATAAAGGTTTTATAATTATATTAGCAGTAAATGCAAAATAATTAATAAAGTCCATAACTAAAAACTCAATAAATAACGAAGTTGAATAAACTAATAAATTATAAAGATACAGTCAACAAATTAGTAATGCTAGGCGTTGCATAACCAGTTAGACAAAATCATAAGTCAATTAGTATCAATAAATCGTTCACATACAGATCAAATAACAAAGATTGACTATTTTAACTTCTTCGGCATTTAAATGCAGTCATGAAACATAATCCAATTCATGATTTATTATTGTTGTAACAATGTAGCAATTCGCTAAAATAATTTCATTTCTCCAGCAATATTTTCTTTACAGATACAAATAAATATACCTTACATCAGGGGTTCCCAACCTTTTTCGACTCGCGAACCCGTTCCACAACGATCTGAGTTGGGTGAACCACTGATTTTCAAATATACATACAGTAGACATGCATAAAATTTAATTCCAAGGAAAATATTTAATAATCTTAAATTAACTTGTCCACCCCTCTGGTCTCGAGGTAGCGTGCTGCCCTGTCACGCAGCGGGCCCGGGTTCGATCCCCGGTCGGGACAGTTTTTCTGGGTGAGGTTTTTATCGAGGTTTTTCCTCACCTGTAAGACAAATGTCAGGAAAACTTTAAGGCCCAAACGGTCCCCGAAATCATATGGCCATCATCGTCATCATCATCCTTATCATCATCATCATCATCATCCTTCACCGGTGTGGAAAGCAACGGGAAGCTACCACACCTACAATTCCCTAGTAAAGCTGCAAAGCATAGCATGAAAATGCTATGATTGCAGTGAAAGACCTGCCCTCGGGTAGAATTACTATGCATGGATATTAACTTAACCCTTCACGTTTAAAACCTAAAGTTACTCTAGTTACGGCTTAAAAGTTACACAACGTGTAGACCTAGTTGTAGCGAAATCAAATGCATTCCTAACGTTGTTACACAACTGTAAATCAGACATTCGCGGTAAATATTAATTTATTGTGGAAATAATGTGATAAATTCCCGATCTTACACATATGTAACAAGGGGCATTAACTCACTAGCACTATCGATACTTAGGTTCATCGCCGTGCGGACGTAAACTCTCCACATATCCCCATCCTGAGCCAAAGTTTTCCAATCATCCCCTGTATAATCCACTTCCCTCAAATCATAGTTAATGCTATTCTCCCACCTCATTCTTGGTCTACCAACTGGGCGTTTTCCCCTTTGGTTTTCCTAGAAGCAGCTTCCATGCACGTATTTCATTCCCCATTCGTGCTACATGTCCCGCCCATCGCAGTATACGAGACTTAACTGTTCTTATTATATCTGGATTCCTATAAAGACCATGTAATTTCACTATTACGCAGTCTTCTCCATTCACCTGTTTGTTCATCCCCTTTGGTCCAAAAATTTTCCTAAGAATTTTATTCTCAAATACTCGTAATCTCCTTTCCTCCCTTAAAGTAAGAGTCCAGTAACAAGGGGCATTATAAGGTTAATTTAATTTTAAAACAGTAATAATAATAATAGTAATAATAATAATAATAATAAATAATAATAATAAAGGACAAGAACAAAGATTGGAAGCAGCTGAGATGCGATTTTTAAGAAATATAGCAGGATATACTCTGCTGGATAAGAAAAGGAATGAAGATATAAGAAAGGAACTAAATATTTTCAAACTTACAGACCGAATAATTAAATGCAGGAACGACTGGAAAGAACATATTGATAGAATGCCAGAAGGAAGATTTCCAAAATTATTGCTAAATTATAAACCGCACGGAAGGAGAAATGTTGGTCGCCCACACAGAAGATGGTCTGAACAATTTTAACAATTCTAGCTTTCATGAAACCGGAACGAGCCAACAGGCTTAATCCCTGGATGATGATGATGATGATAATAATAATAATAATAATAATGATAATAATACTAATGATAATGATAATAATAATAATAATAATAATTATTATTATTATTATTATTATTATTATTATTATTATTATTATTATTATTATTATTATTATTATTATTATTATTGTCGTTTTGACAATGCCGCAGAAATGAAGGAAGGAAACGATAATAGGACTAACCTCGAAACCCGCCATTACAGAAAAGTTTTGGCGAACCTCTTGTAATGTTTTGCGAACCCCCTGGATGATAACCACGGGTTGGGAAATTATTCCTTACATGTAGGGGTTCGCGAACCACTGGTTGGGAACTGATGCATTACATGTTACTATATTAGTATGTTGGGCGTGAAGTTGGAACGCCTTTAAGAGCTGCATTAAGTATAGCACATGTGGAAGGAGAGAACCGGAAGAGCTAACGTGGAACCTCTAGATTATGGCGACGCTGTGGTCGACTCCTGGACCGTGACTTGATATTATTCAATATTAAAGTGTTTATGTAGATTTATATGTCCATTGTAAAATTAAAGGCAATGTAATAAAGTTTGAAAGACAACTAAATAGTCAGTACTTAAGGTGAAGTGAGGGAATTTCGACCAATTTAGCAATTAGTCCAATATCTGTAATATTATTCGTAAAAAGGGATTGAAATAAATTGAGAATTGCTTACTGTCCTATTACCGAGGTATATATAAATATATTATCAACTAACTCGTAACATTACTTGCAGCTTTACTAGGGAATTGTAGGTGTGGTAGCTTCACGTTGCTTTCCACGCCGGTGGAGGATGATGATGGCCATATGATTTCGGGGACCGTTTGGGCCTTAAAGTTTTCCTGACATTTGTCTTACAGGTGAGGAAAAATCCCGATAAAAACCTCACCCAGAAAAACTGCCCCGACCGGGGATCGAACCCCGGGCCCGCTACGTGACAAGGCAGCACACTACCTCGAGACCACAGCGGTGGACTATATATATATATATATATATATATAATATAATGGAAATGGACAGCTAATGACAAATGAGGAAATTTTGAGGAAGTGGCTGAATTAAAATACCTAGGAACAATAATCACAAATAGGAATGAGATGCACAAAGAAATTAAACATAGGCTTAATTCTGGAAATGCGTGCTATTATGCATTACACAGACTCTTGATGTCCCAACTCCTTTCAAAAAAAGTTAAACTGAAAATATATAAAACTATTATTCTACCAGTTATATTATATGGATGCGAAACATGGACTCTTACTTTAAGGGAGGAAAGGAGATTACGAGTATTTGAGAATAAAGTTCTTAGGAAAGTTTTTGCACCAAAGAGAGATGAACAGACAGGTGAATGGAGAAGACTACATAACAGTGAATTACGTGGTCGTTATAGGAAGCCAGATATAATGAGAACAGTTAAGTCTCGTAGACTGCGATGGGCAGGACATGTGGCACGAATGGGGAATGAAAGACGTGCATGGGAAGCTTCTTGTAGGAAAACCAGAGGGAAAACGCCCAGTTGGTAGACCAAGAATGAGGTGGGAGAATGACATTAACTATGATTTGAGGGAAGTAGATTATAACACGGGATGATTGGAAAACTTTAGCTCAGGATAGGGATGTATGGAGAGCTTATGCCAGCGCGGCCATAAACCTACGGGTTCGATAGTGCCAATGAGTGAGTTAGTGAGTTAATTATTATTAAACTCTAAGGTTAGTGCGTTTTGTCGTACTTACAGCAATAGTGACCACGATTGAAAGTTCAACTTCCTACATTTCGGGGTTGCCAACCTAAATAACTATACTGTAATATTACATATTACAAAACGCATGTGGGAAGTAAAACCAATGCCCTCTATGTATACTACATACAATGTATATACAAAAAATAAACCCAAAAGGTATTGTTAATATACATTATACGAAACAAATCACTGCATTTTAAATGAACTTAACTTTATTTGAAACAATATAAAACAATAAATATGTATTTGCGCAATTTTATCACTACTATTGTTGTCACGGCCTCCTGTTGTTTCAACTAATAAACATTGCCCACACTGTTAACGTTAGTTGGTTGTTTATAATGAACGCAACATTTCCAACAAATACGTTATTATTTTACTATTATCTATTATTTTGAAAAACACCATCGCGCAAAAAATAATGTACAACGCACGTTTGTGAAGTGTTTTACAGAATCTCGAAAATTTAAAGCGATATTTTATATTATTTATTATTTTGAAAACACCATCGCGCAAAATATAATGTACAACGCACGTTTGTGAAGTGTTTTACAAAATCTCGAAAATTTAAAGCGATATTTTATATTATTTATTATTTTGAAAAACACCATCGCGCAAAATATAATGTACAACGCACGTTTGTGAAGTGTTTTACAGAATCTCGAAAATCTAAAGCGATATTTTATATTATTTATTATTTTGAAAACACCATCGCGCAACAAATAATGTACAACGCACGTTTGTGAAGTGTTTTACAGAATCTCGAAAATTTAAAGCGATATTTTATATTATTTATTATTTTGAAAACACCATCGCGCAAAAAATAATGTACAACGCACGTTTGTGAAGTGTTTTACAGAATCTCGAAAATTTAAAGCGATATTTTATATTATTTATTATTTTGAAAAACACCCATCGCGCAAAAAATAATGTACAACGCACGTTTGTGAAGTGTTTTACAGAATCTCGAAAATTTAAAGCGATATTTTATATTATTTATTATTTTGAAAACACCATCGCGCAAAAAATAATGTACAACGCACGTTTGTGAAGTGTTTTACAGAATCTCGAAAATCTAAAGCGATATTTTATATTATTTATTATTTTGAAAAACACCATCGCGCAAAAAATAATGTACAACGCACGTTTGTGAAGTGTTTTACAGAATCTCGAAAATTTAAAGCGATATTTTATATTATTTATTATTTTGAAAAACACCATCGCGCAAAAAATAATGTACAACGCACGTTTGTGAAGTGTTTTACAGAATCTCGAAAATCTAAAGCGATATTTTATATTATTTATTATTTTGAAAAACACCATCGCGCAAAAAATAATGTACAACGCACGTTTGTGAAGTGTTTTACAGAATCTCGAAAATTTAAAGCGATATTTTATATTATTTATTATTTTGAAAACACCATCGCGCAAAAAATAATGTACACAACGCACGTTTGTGAAGTGTTTTACAGAATCTCGAAAATCTAAAGCGATATTTTATATTATTTATTATTTGAAAAACACCACTCGCGCAAAAAATAATGTACAACGCACGTTTGTGAAGTGGTTTACAGAATCTCGAAAATTTAAAGCGATATTTTATATTATTTATTATTTTGAAAACACCATCGCGCAAAAAAATAATGTACAACGCACGTTTGTGAAGTGTTTTACAGAATCTCGAAAATCTAAAGCGATATTTTATATTATTTATTATTTTGAAAACACACCATCGCGCAAAAAATAATGTACAACGCACGTTTGTGAAGTGTTTTACAGAATCTCGAAAATTTTAAAGCGATATTTTATATTATTTATTATTTTGAAAACACCATCTCGCGCAAAAAATAATGTACAACGCACGTTTGTGAAGTGTTTTACAGAATCTCGAAAATTTAAAGCGATATTTTATAGTATTTATTATTTTGAAAACACCATCGCGCAAAAAATAATGTACAACGCACGTTTGTGAAGTGTTTTACAGAATCTCGAAAATTTAAAGCGATTATTTTATATTACTTATTATTTTGAAAACACCATCGCGCAAAAAATAATGTACAACGCACGTTTGTGAAGTGTTTTACAGAAATCTCGAAAATTTAAAGCGATATTTTATATTATTTATTATTTTGAAAACACCATCGCGCAAAAAATAATGTACAACGCACGTTTGTGAAGTGTTTTACAGAATCTCGAAAATTTTAAAGCGATATTTTATATTATTTATTATTTTGAAAACACCATCGCGCAAAAAATAAATGTACAACGCACGTTTGTGAAGTGTTTAACAGAATCTCGAAAATTTAAAGCGATATTTTATATTATTTATTATTTTGAAAACACCATCGCGCAAAAAAATAATGTACAACGCACGTTTGTGAAGTGTTTTACAGAATCTCGAAAATTTAAAGCGATATTTTATATTATTTATTATTTTGAAAACACCATCGCGCAAAAAATAATGTACAACGCACGTTTGTGAAGTGTTTTACAGAATCTCGAAAATTTAAAGCGATATTTTATATTATTTATTTTGAAAACACCATCGCGCAAATATAATGTACAACGCACGTTTGTGAAGTGTTTTACAAAATCTCGAAAATTTAAAGCGATATTTTATATTATTTATTATTTTGAAAACACCATCGCGCAAAATATAATGTACAACGCACGTTTGTGAAGTGTTTTACAGAATCTCGAAAATCTAAAGCGATATTTTATATTATTTATTATTTTGAAAACACCATCGCGCAAAAAATAATGTACAACGCACGTTTGTGAAGTGTTTTACAGAATCTCGAAAATTTAAAGCGATATTTTATATTATTTATTATTTTGAAAACACCATCGCGCAAAAAATAATGTACAACGCACGTTTGTGAAGTGTTTTACAGAACCTCGGAAATTAAAAACCTCGCTTTCGCTCGGTCTTTAAACATGTTTCTCGATTCTGTAAAAACCACTTTTCGACCTCGTATCGTAATGTACTATTTAAGCTTAAAATATTGTGAAGTAATAGTACGAGATGTTGATAGTTTTCTGTTTATTTTTAATTAATTGTTAATAGAAAGGTGTGAAGAACTTGTTATATGTAATGGTACAAACGTAATAGAAATAAGGGGGCTGTATAATATGGGAAAGTAGCTTTGTATACATTTCCACAGATTAACCTCTTCACCTCCTTTCATTTCAAATAAATTTCTATTCTCCCTTATTCAACTTCCTACATTTTTTTGTTTTATTTTACTGGATATATATGCGTGTCCATTGATGTTGTAATCGAACCAACGACTTAAGTTATGGGCAGTCTGATGAAATCTCTAAAAAAATTTCGAGTGACAACACGAAAAAATGTGAATGGAATATTGTATACGCATAACTTTTAAAAGCGCTGTACAGGATTCCTCATGTGGTACTACGGTATCTCTTTTAAACCTAGATTAAATATTCTTTTATCGAAACCAACAAAATGAAAATTATCGTAAGTAATGCCACGAGTGATTTCCAAATTATCGATAAATTTATCTAGAGAATTTGGAAATCAAAGAGTGGCATTTGTTAGGACTATTTAACGAATAAAATTAAGCTGTTTACTCACAAATCATTATTTAACTATAGTTATTTTAAAATATTTATATATTTAATGTGAACGGCGATGTTTGAAAAGAAATGAGAAACGATAGGTATGCTTCATCTGCTTCTTTTGTTTATCACTGCAACCAGATCATACTATTTATTGCCAAAGGAACGCAATATTGTAAGAATGCACCCTAGTGGAGAAAAAACGAAACACATCAAACTGTATATTAATTCATTTCTGATGTCGTATGATGTAAATATGACAATTATATTTTTCTGGATTATTACCTGGGAAAAAATACATTTAAGAAAGTGCAAACAGTGGTTTATTTTTTTGGTGGTATAATAAATTGCTACAAATATTTTTATATTAACTCCTGCAAGCGCTATGTGTTGACATCTATGCACTATATATACAATCTGGTAGCCGTGTTTCTTACAGGCTCAGTCACTGCAAAATAATGCTATGACCTGTTCAGAATATTGAAAAGGTGGAGCTTTCTTTAATATGGTAAATTTAACACTGCTACATATTTCGTGTAACACGACTCTGATTGGTTGTAAAACAGAAATCATTGAAACGTGATTGGTCATTGACTCCCATTTGGGGCATGAGTTAAATAGTCATAAATAATGCCACGAGTGATTTCCAAATCATCTAGAAATCTTGGAAATCAAGAGTGGCATTTGTTAGGACTATTTAACGAATAAAATTAAGCTGTTTACTCACAAATCATTATTTAAATATAGCTATTTAAAATATTTATATATTCAATGTAAACGTCGATGTTTGAAAATAAATTGCAAATGGTTGGTTATGTTTCATTTGTTCATCAACTGCAACTTGATCATGTTATTTATTGCCAAAGGATCGCAATGTTGTAAGAATGCACTCTAGTGGAGAAAAAATAAAACACATCAAACTGTATATATCAACATTATAGGTTATTAATTCATTTCTGATGTCCTATGATGTAAATTGTATTTTTCTGGAACGTAAATTCCTGGGAAATAATGCATTTTAGAAAGTGCAAACAGCTGTTTTTTATTGTGATATAATCAATAATTACTACGAATGTTTTTCTATTATATCCTGCAAGCAGTATCTGTTTACATTCATGCACTATATATACAATTTGTTATAAGTCATTCGAATTATATCTGCAGGCGGAAGAATTACGAAGCTATGTTTGTTGCTACACGTGACGTCATATAAGGCAGTGTACACTGTCAGCGTCTCACGTCCCATTCCCCTCTGCACTCATAGATAGTAGTGTCACGTATTCTATTCCTGCATAAACACGACTGCAGCGCCCTCCGTCAACAACTGCGCTTACTCCTTAAACGGGTAATAGCCGTATTTCTTGGGGATTCAGTCACTGCAAAATAATGTTCTGGCCTATTCAGAATGTTAAAAGGAGGAGCTTTCTTTAATATAATTAACTTATTTGATAAATTCCAGGTGAAACACGACTGTGATTGGTTGTAAATAGAAATTCATTGAAACGCGATTGGTCATTGACTCCCATTTGGGGCATGAGTTAAATAGACATTGTTATTGACCATTCAAGATTAGGCTTCCTGGCTTGTACTGCTTCAGGGAAAGAGCGTCTTTTTCATAGTTTCCTTGATCATCCTATGTATTTCGTTCTGTTCGGTATATAGCTTTTGGGAAAACCTGTTGTTAGGCTCCTCAATTTACACTTATACCTGTATATAATAATATATATGATATGAGTTTTTATTATTGATTTCGTACATCTCAATGATGGATAAATCATATTTGAAGAGAAAAATTATACGCTCAGACCGGGACTTGAACCCGGGACCTTGGTTCTCTAGACCAAGTGCTCTACCAACTGAGCTACCTGAGCAAGTACCGATCTAAACGCAAATCCTTCTCTATATACATTGTAATTCCCGTCCACCAAATGCTATGAAGCCATGCTTCTATCTTGCAAATGGCAGCTCCTTTATTAAGAAGACATATTTGGAATTATACATTACAGCCAGTACGGCTTTTTCATGTATTTATTATTGATTTCGTACATCTCAATGATGGATAAATCATATTTGAAGAGAAAAATTATATGAGTTGTTTTTAGTTTTGATTTATGGACATACCATTTTTAAACTACCAGAGTCATAAGGAATTTCATTTTAGCAGTTTCTTTTCTTCGGAATTGTTTGGATGTTATGTCCATGTTCTTCATCGCATATTTCCAACCAGCCTCTTGGGCTAGTGGTCAGCATTTCTGACTACAGTTAATGACTTCCCGGGTTCGATTTCCGGTCACACTATAGGATTTCTTCTTCTTCTTCTTCACTTCACGGGCTAGGCAAATTGCCTGTTTCGCCTCACAGTTGTTCTGTCCATATTTTCACTGGCCTTCCTACATTCCTTGAACCTCTTGGCTTGTAGTTGAATGCTGCTTTTGGTAATCTTGTTACATTCATCCTTTCTACATGTCTAAACCATTTTTTCTTAAAGGGAATTATTCCTGTGTTTGCCCATGGTATGGAATTTGGTTAAGGACTCTCCTGGCGCTTCTTTATCACAATCACCCATCATCATCGGGGTAACGTAACTCTGCCTTCCAGGTGACACAACCTAAGAAATGGATTACAATTCCGCCAATGCCAGGGGAGAAAGCCAGAAATGTCATAAAAGACAACCTGGTGTCATTAGACAAAAATAAAATTCCAACAAAGGTAAACACCAGAACGTCATCAACATAATAAATGTATTATAAATACCAAGCATCAATCCCATATTTAAAAAATCACAAATATATTAAATGATCGCAACAATGGAACCATAAAGATTGGCTTTAAAATATTACTCCATTATGAAGTAAAATTTGATCTGAGTAATCGCATTTCTGCTGCTCCAGTTCTTAAAATTTGTCTTCCTTTGAATGGCTATGTTTCGGATTCATAGATTAAGATTGGGACTGGCACAATTATTTAATAATAATAATAATAATAATAATAATAATAATAATAATAATAATAATAATAATAATAATAATAATAATAATAATAATAATTTATATAATAATAATAATAATTTATATAATTTTTTTCACTATTTTATATACACATTTTTAATCTTTACACATCTTTCTGTGTCTAAAGTTTTATTTTTCTTCTCCACTCTCTCTCTCTCTCTCTCTCTATCCACTCCATGTCCGCCAGTCCTCTTGTTCTCATTCCAGTTCTTATTTCTTGCATCCACGAGTTTCGAGGTCTTCCTTTCCTTCTTCTTCCAGGTGGACACCATTCCAATGTTTTTCTGGGTGGTAACCTGTCTTCTTGCATGACGTCGTCAGTACATGTCCATACCAAGGGAATGTTGGGGACCGTAGAGAAGCGGCGAGGGACGAGGAAGAAGAAGAAGAGAAGAAGAAGAAGCTAAGAAGAAGAAGAAGAAGACCAGAAGAAGAGAAGAAGAAGAAGAAGAAGAAGAAGAGAAGACCAAGAAGAAGACCAAGAAGAAGACAGAAGAAGAAGAAGAAGAAGAAGAAGAAGAGAAGAAGAGCAAGAAGAAGAAGAAGAAGAAGAAGAGCAAGAAGAAGAAGAGCAAGAAGAAGAAGAGCAAGAAGAAGACCAAGAAGAAGACGAAGAAGAAGAAGAAGAAGAAGAAGACCAAGAAGAAGAAGACCAAGAAGAAGAAGAAGACCAAGAAGAAGAAGAAGACCAAGAAGAAGAGAAGACCAAGAAGAAGGGAAGACCAAGAAGAAGAGGAAGACCAAGAAGAAGAGGAAGACCAAGAAGAAGAAGAAGACCAAGAAGAAGAAGACCAAGAAGAAGAAGAGACCAGGAAGAAGAAGAAGAAGAAGAAGAAGAAGAAGAAGACCAGAGAAGAAGAAGACCAAGAAGAGAAGAAGACCAAGAAGAAGAAGACCAAGAAGAAGAAGAAGACCAAGGAGAAGAAGAAGACGAAGAAGAAGAAGAAGACCAAGAGAAGACCAAGAAGAAGAAGAAGACAAGAAGAAGGAAGACCAAGAAGAAGAAGAAGGACCAATAAGGAAGAAGAAGACCAAGAAGAAGAAGAAGACCAAGAAGAAGAGAAGACCAAAGAAGAATGACGACCAAGAAGAAGAAGAATACCAAGAATAAGAAGAGGAAGACCAAGAAGAAGAAGAGGAAGACCAAGAAGAAGAAGAGGAAGACCAAGAAGAAGAAGAGGAAGACCAAGAAGAAGAAGAGGAAGACCAAGAAGAAGAAGAAGACCAAGAAGAAGAAGAAGACCAAGAAGAAGAAGAAGACCAAGAAGAAGAAGAAGACCAAGAAGAAGAAGAAGACCAAGAAGAAGAAGAAGACCAAGAAGAAGAAGAAGACCAAGAAGAAGAAGAAGACCAATAAGAAGAAAGAAGACCAAGAAGAAGAAGAAGACCAAGAAAAGAAGAAGACCAAGTATGAATAAATAATACCAATAATAAAATAATAATACCACTATAATAATATAAAATACCAATAATACTAATAATATAATACCAATAATAATAATAATACCAATAATAATAATAATACCCAATAATAATAATAATAATACCAATAATAATAATAGTAATACCAATAATATATAATAGTAATACCAATAATAATAATAATACCAATAATAATAATACCAATAATAATAATAATTTATCTTTGTCGTTGTAGTTTTTTGTGTTCTAAGAAATCAACTGTTTTACTGTATATATTGTGTAGGAATTATTTATTTATATTTCTTTTTTATCATCTGATTTAACTTTTTGTTTTATTTTGTCTCTATTTTTTATTTTTATGTTTATTTTTTAAATTTTATTATTTTTTATATTAGTTTTTTTTATATTTTTAGTCATTTACTTGGTTTTATTTTTGTTATTTACTTATTTTACATTTTAATAGCTTATACACTTTATCTAATTTGCAAAACACTAATTTAACCAAATTATTTAATCTGAATTATTTCTTTCAACATGTAAGTAACATTTTTACGATTTTATTCGACGCCATTAGATCTCTGATAAAACCACTGAGTGTGACATGAAACAGTTGAAAGGAATTTGCAGATAGTTTGCAAATTTCTTCCTAATTTGGAGAATGTGTACATACACTCTGACAGTAATAGCGGCGGAGAGACCATTAAAAAGACACTTAACAATACAGGTTGAGAGTTGTATTCAACTTTATAGGAGTAGAAACAAAACAAGATTCAGGAAATGTAGAATTACTCGATCCATTCACTTGAAGATAGTATCGAAGATCTTCTCTTGTTGGAATGTTAATAATGACTGAGATGGCATTTTTCCCTCTAATCGGCCGTTGTTGTTGTAATCTTGGTTACAACAATCTTTTAGTCTAGTTATATCCTTACACACATGCATTCGAATAATAATAGGTTCGAATATCTCTCACGTCTGTTTTGTGTTTGTTGTAAAAGAACTAATCTAGAATATGAATGGGTAGCATCTTGTCTTGTGTTTCTTATGGTCGTTACCGGTACATAGACTATCGAATCACTTACAGCAGGTGTTCTCCGTCCTTCTTTTGAGTCTTCTAATAACGCAACAAAGGCTGTAAGTAACTTAGTGTCTTTTCTGAGGGGGAGAACAAACTATTTTATGTCACCTTACTTTCATTAATTTATATTTCATTAAATATATACATCTATATATATATATATATATTATATATATATATATGTATATGGTATGATAAGAAAAATAAATGCCTAGACGGGATTCGAACCCGGATCTCAGAGTCTGTACCTCGGCGTGATGGCAATGAAGACCGAGTTCTCGCGACGTCTAGTAATAATGGAGAATATAATACATATATAAGAAAAATAAGTGTTGAATTGGATTCGCCTGGTAGTGTAATGGATATCACGCTGAGGTACAGACTCAGAAGATCCGGGGTTCGAATCCCGTCAGTCATTTATTTTCTTATCATACCATATTAAGCTTGCATTGCTCAGTAATATAGATAGATAGATCTTAATATATAAAAATTACGTGTCACGTTGTTTGTCCGCGATGGAATCCTAAACTACTGAACCGATTTTAATAAAATTTTGCACACTGTGTACTGTTTGATCCAACTTGAGACCTACGGTTGTTTATAACTAAATTTATAGTCGCATTATTTTTATTGCAAATTATTTGTTTATTATTTAACAAAGAGTTATAATTATCTGTGAGTTCCATACGATTCTAACAGATGACCGTGTATGTAAGGCAATTGGCTTATTATTTAACCAGGTGGCTGTGTTTTTTGTTGCAACCGCGAATTTCAATCGAATTACAAATATTGATTATTTCATAATTTAAGTGTGTTCAGTGTTTATTTTATTTTCGATATATTGATAATAATATTAATTTCGTGTGTAAGTATTAGTTTTAAGTTAATCTGGCTGAAAAACAGCACCTTAATTTAAATTTAACTGGACCGAGAAGGGACATTGAACAATATGGCGAATCAGTTCTAGAGACCATGAATGATAAGATATTAAGTGAATTTCCGCAAATTGGTATAGGTCTGTGTGACATAAATCTTACATTTAAGAAGAATGTCAACTTAAAAAACATATGAAGGTCCTAAGGAACGGAATAACAGAACTGTAAGTAAGTCTGTTAGTTATAATAGTATGCCTAATATTACAGAAACAATCTCCATGCCTCATTTAAATGAAAAACAAGATGACTATAATATATCACAAGATGATATTACTATACAGAGATTCTTGATGATGATGAAGAGAATCCAAACTGCCAACAAGTTCGTAGAAAAAAACGAAAGTATAATGAAATCAGCAAGCCTCCTCAAAATATTCCATCAATAAATGTATATAATCCTTATGATACACTTATGGATGATACTGAGAATGCAGACAACATAAATTCATCTCAATCAACAAAACCACTTCCACATAAACCACCACCCATATTTATACCGGGTGTAGTTAACGTACCAGAACTAAAAAAATTGTGTAAAACAAAACTTTCTGATTTAGATTTCTCACTTAATTTATTACAACATAATTTAATGTATACCTTAGCCACAGCAACGCGTGGCCGGGACTTCCATATATATATATATGATATTATATATATATATAACTGATATTAAAGGAAAATAGTTGAATGTCTCGGAAATATTGACAGAATGGAAACCTACCGGACACCCTGGGAAGTAATGAAATTAAAGCTGGATACTAAGCGAAGAATTGGTAGACTGAAGAAAAGATGGATAAATGACGTGGTTGAAGGATTTAAGAAGAGTTAAAACATGGAAAGAAGAAAACTAAATAATCGGAATGGTGTGTTATTGCAACGAAGGTAAGGCCGAACTATGGAGGAAGAAATTTTCTCATGGAATTTCGGCCAGTATGGGACCGGTGCCCACCCAGCATCGTGAGGCATTTGGGTGTAGCTACAATAGGTAGCGACTCCACGTTGAGAAGACCAGCTATAACGGCTGGGGGACTAGACATGCTGACCACATGTCACCCCTATTGGCTTATAATCCTCTACCTTGTGATTAACACATGTGGACGTGAGGCCAGCAGCCGGCTGGTAGGCCAAGTACCTTCTAGTTCTGTCGCGCTTGGAGTTTTTAAATCTTCTTGTCTTATATGCCCATGTTTCCCTTAACAGAGATTTAGGCGCTCTCCCCCTACAGGGAAGAATTTGAACCATACTACTTTAGTTACACTTGTTTTTGTATAGATGTCATTTGAGTGGTCCGTGGTCAGCGTTCCGCCTCATACTGACATCTAGGAAACCAAGGTAGTACTAGGACGGGAAAATTCGGTAAATTTTGCTTAGAGACCTTTTCATTCAGGCTTAAGGATCTTTTACGAGCCTGAAAATCTTCAGACTCGGGACCCACGGCTTAAAGTCCCTCCCGGCGGACTTGCTCCTTGGATTTTTGTATCCTAAAAAAATCCATCGACCCCGGCCGGGTTTGAACCCGTGACCCTCGGGACCAGAGGCAAGGAGCATAACCACTAGTCCACCGCGGCCGATCGCGTTTTTAAATAAGGGTTGTAATACCATAAATTATGATGTACCGGTACTTTAACAGATATTGATTTTCAATAAATTGTATTACAATAAATAATAGTTTTAAAAAACTAAAAACAACACGCTTTATTAGAAAACCGAACTAAAAAAAATGAAAAATAATTTTAATTTCCAACACGCTTGGGATAAATAATTTTACCATCAAAAGCGTGGGGTGCTCTTTATCAATTAATATATTTGATAATAAACAGATATTGGTAAAAGTGAAGTCTCTAAGAAGAAAATGTAAAAAATCATAAAAAGCACCCCACACCTTTGATGGTAAAATTATTTATCCCAAGCGTGTTGGAAATTAAAATTATTATTCATTTTATTAGTTCGATTTTCTAATAAAGCGTGTTGTTTTAGTTTTTAAAACTATTATTTATTTTTTAGTTTTAATATTTTACAGAATAAGATAAAAATGTAAATATCTTTAAATTCGATACTATTGTAGTATGAGCTGAAAGTAATACTCTCCTAAAAAAAAACCTCCCAGCCGGATTTGAACCAGCGACCTATGGATTACAGAAATTATATACCACTAGAGTGTACCGCTCTACCAACTGAGATCTTACAACGATTGACTAAAAAGTCGACAAGTCCGCAACCTATTATACCAGTTTTCATTTTTTTTTGATTTTCTGATGATTCTGGCCAGAATTCTAGAAACAAAATATGAAATCATTGTATTGTCACGGGTCCTTTACAAGTACACAAAGTTTCGTCGATCCAATGTTTCTAAGTGGGTGAAAATCGTGTTTAAAAAATTCCGTTAAATAGATACAAATACACTTTTTTGATTTTCTGACGATTCTGGCCATGATTTTAGAAAAAAAAAAATGAAATTATTATATTGTCACGGGTCTTTTACAAGTACATACATTTTCAAGTCGATCCAATGATTTCAAGTGGGTGAAAATCGCGTTAAAAAGATTCAGTTACATAAATAGATACAGGTCAAGCTAATATAAAGCGTGTAAAAATTGCGTATTTGTCTGACAACAGAACGGAATTTTATCAAGTGTTTTAATAGTTCAGGTAATATTGCAAAACTTCAGTTTTGAAAATATATCTAACAGTAATTGATGTAGTTTTTGTTATGTGGAGAGTAGTTAAAATTGTGGATGAAGCTTGATGGAGTTATGGAGTATAGGTGCATGTTTCCGGGAAGATACGTTATGAGCAGGACATGGCTGTGAACGTCGTAAGTAGGTCTGTGAGGGGCTGAAGACACCGCTATCTTGTGTACAAACTTCTAGTTAATATGGATACCGGCATGCGTCTCCCTACAAACTATTTTTATTATTATTTCGGGTGGCACAAAAAGTAGGCCACATTAAAGTAAACTTCTGAATAGGATTTAATATTTGTAGTCTAAACTACATTCCCTTAAAATATGCCTAGACCTTAAGATAACACTCTCTAAACTTCAACAAAATGGTTACAGTCTTCTTGGAAACTATAAGTTTATTTTAAACTTCCCGGAATAGCAATTATATCCTTTAGTATAATAAAAAAAAATAAAACCAAAATAAAAAAGAAAAATTATCAGATGTATATAAATTGAAGTGTGGCACATGTGACAATATCTTTATAGTACAAACTGGTAGACCTTTTATCTCTCGGATTAAAGGAGCACATGAGAGCATTCAACAGAAATTTAGAATATTCAAAATATGCTAACCATCATCATCATCATCATCATCATCGCTCCAGGGATTAGGCAATTGCCCGTTCCGACTTCATAATGCATCAGCCCAACGTCTTCTAGGTCTTCCAACATCACGTCTTCCGCTTGCTTGATAATTTCTTGCTAACAATGGATATCTCTCCTTACTCATTCCATCCATGTGATCAATCCATTTCTGTCTGTAATTCGTGGCTTTATCCAATAAAGGCTGTACTTTCAATTCTTCTCTTATATCCTCATTTCTTATTCTATCAAGTGTTTGTACATCCTTTTACTTGTCTTAGGAACCTCATCTCCGCCGTCTGTATTCTATCCTTCTGTTTTTTCACTGGAGCCCAAGTTTCACATCCATACAATATTGTGGGAACCGCCATAACATTATACATTTTTATCTTGGTTTCTTTTCTAATTTATTTTTGAATGTTCTCTGTATTGTTCCACACACCGTCTGAAATTTATTTATTTTGGAGTCAATATCTCTTTCCACATTGTAGCCAATATCACAGCCCAAATATTTGAACTAGACACCTGTTCCAATTTAACCATTGTTTCGATCCAAATTTTGAAATTTTACATGTTTGTGATAGGGGTAATAAGTTGGACCTTTTGGAGGCTGTAGAAATAAATTGAAAAGTAGTTTTTTTATTATATAAAACTTTCCTTATTAGAGGATTACCTCAAGGACAAAGTGATACAGACAATTAATTTTTGTAATTGATGAAATACATTTTGTAAATATATTTTTAAAAAATCAACTTGTAGGCCTGATTGAAGTATACATACTATAAAGTAATTTTGTAAATATGGTTTCTTAAAATTGAAATTGATCCTCTAATGGGAGCGATGGCAATTCTAGAAAGATACACCCTGTCCAAATCTAAGGAATTCCAAAATTTGGCTAAGAATCCTGGTATAGTACCTCTTGCCCCGATCATAAATCCTGTGACAGTTATATTATCTAGTGTGGTATTTATCTTTGTAATAGTCAATTGTTGGCTCATATATGGCTTTCTTTTCAGAGTCAACTTCCTCAGGTTGAAGTGTGGCACATGTGACAATGTCTATATAGGACAAACTGGTAGACCTTTTATCTCTCGGATAAAGGAACACATGAGAGCATATAACAGAAATTTAGAATATTCAAAATATGCTAACCACCTATTCCAATTTAATCATTGTTTCGATCCAAATTTTGAAATTTTACATGTTGTTTGTGATAAGGGTAAGAAGTTGGACCTTTTGGAGGCTGCAGAAATAAATACATTGAAAAGTAGTAATAAACTGTTAAATTCTCAACTTGATTTGAATGAATCCCCTTTGTTAAATTTAAAAAAATAACAAATTATTGTTGTATTGTTGCTTAGATCAGTTGATATGTACTATATTAACACAATTCATAATTTAACATGTCTGAAGAAGGTACAGTGTACCGAAACAGCTGTCACTGAATTATATCTTAATAAATATGAGAATAAAATAAAACTAAGTTTTATTTTTATTTAATTAATATCGTTTAGTGTTTAATTATTTTTCTATTTTGATTCAAACTTACAGCTTGTTCCATCAATTAATTTTAAGTCTTTGTGTGCTTCCATCGTGCCTTTGATAGTCTTCTTTTGGTACCCATTTCCTTATTCTCTTCATTAGTTTCGCATTTTACATGCAGTAGATATAAAAAACTAACTCACTGGCATTATCGAACCCGTAGGTTCATGGTCGCGTGGTCATAAGCTCTCCATACATCCCTATCCTGAGCTAATATTTTCCAATCATTCCCAGTATATTGTACTTCCCTCAAATCATAGTTAATGTTATTCTTCCACCTCGTTCTTGGTCTACCAACTGGGCTTTTTCCCTCTGGTTTTTCTACAAGAAGCTTCCGTGCACGTCTTTAATTCCTCATTCGGGTCACACGTCCTGCCAATTGCAGTTTACGATATCCATCCGTAGTAATTCTGCCCGAAGGCAGGTCCTTCACTGCAATCATAGCATTTTCATGCTATGTTTGCAGCTTTACTAGGGAATTGTAGGTGTGGTAGCTTCCCGTTGCTTTCCACACCGGTGAAGGATGATGATGATGATGGCCATATGATTTCGGGGACCGTTTGGGCCTTAGTTTTCCTGACATTTGTCTTACAGGTGAGGAAAAACCCCGAGAAAAACCTCACTCAGAAAAACTGCCCCGACCGGGGATCGAACCCGGGCCCGCTGCGTGATAAGGCAGCACGCTACCTCGAGACCACAGCGGTGAACATATATATATGTTATAATTAAATATTTAACATTGAGCAATGCAAGCTCTTAATATGGTATGATAAGAAAAATAAATGCCTGGACGGGATTCGAACCCGGATCTCTGAGTATGTACCTCAGAGATCCGGGTTCGAATCCCGTCCAGGCATTTATTTTTCGTATCATACCATATATATATATATATATATATATATATATATATATATATATATATATATTGTCCACCGCTGTGGTCTCGAGGTAGCGTGCTGCCTTGTCACGCAGCGGGCCCGGGTTCGATCCCCGGTCGGGGCATTTTTTCTGGATGAGGTTTTTATCGGGGTTTTTCCTCACCTGTAAGACAAATGTCAGTAAAACTTTAAGGCCCAAACGGTCCCCGAAATCATATGGCCATCATCCTTATCATTATCATCTTTACCATTATCATTATCATCATCATCATCCTTAACCGGTGTGGAAAGCAACGGGAAGCTACCACACCTACACAATTCCCTAGTAAAGCTGCAAGCATAGCATGAAAATGCTATGATTGCAGTGAAGGACCTGCCTTCGGGCAGAATTACTATGGATGGATATATATATACTGGTGTCTGCTAGGTAGGATCGTTGAAGATATTTTTTTTAGTACTTACTTACTCACTGGCACTATCGAACCCGTAGGTTCATGGCCGCACGGACATAAGCTCTCCATACATCCCTATCCTGAGCTAATGCTTTCCAATCATTCCCTGTATAATCTACTTCCCTCAAATCATAGTTAATGTTATTCTCCCACCTCATTCTTGGTCTACCAACTGGGCGTTTTCCCTCTGGCTTTCCTACAAGAAGCTTCCATGCACGTCTTTCATTCCCCATACGCGCAACATGTCCTGCCCATCGCAGTCTACGGGACTTAACTGTTATTATTATATCTGGCTTCCTATAAAGACCATGTAGTTCATTGTTATGTAGTCTTCTCCAGTCACCTGTCTGTTCATCTCTCTTTGGTCCAAAAATTTTTCTAAGAACTTTATTCTCAAATACTTGTAATCTCCTTTCCTCCCTTAAAGTAAGAGTCCATGTTTCGCACCCATATAATATAACTGGTAGAATGATAGTTTTATATATTTTCAGCTTAACGTTTTTTGAAAGGAGTTGGGACATCAAGAGTCTCTGCAATGCATAATAGCACGCATTTCCAGAACTGAGCCTATGTTTAATTTCTTTGTGCATCTCATTCCTATTTGTGATTACTGTTCCTAGGTATTTGAATTCAGCCACTTCCTCAAAATTTCCATCATTTATTTTTTTTAATATTTTAATGAAAACAGCTTCAGATAGTTTAATTCTATCAGAATTCGCTAAAAGCTATTCGGCAGATAGTAGAGGGAAACCTGATGTAGTGTTGTGCACGATATCACTTTCTTATTGTCTTCAGCACTTGTTAAAAGTATTGTTAAGATTCAGCATCACTCTCACTATTTGCAAAGACATTTATTCGCCTCATGAAAATGCATGCGGACTCCATTGTCCTACGATTAAAGGTAACAAGGAAGTTTTTGCAGTGGGATGATACAGTGACCACAAAGATGCTGGTCCATTTTTCTGGTTGGTTGAACATATGGGATTGTACAAAACTTTCACTCCGTGCTCGTGGTCTCGTGACATGATCTGGGTTTGATTCCTGATACCAATATTCTTCTTTATCATTTTAGTATGATTTATTCATACATTGCATATAATGACACTGCTGGTAAATTATTAACTTCAGCTTTTCGGAACTAAGTACTTGTTTAAAAACAGAGATTGTGTATGTTTCACTAAACATCATCATCATCATCATCATCATCATCATCATCATCATCATCGTCTTCACTTCCACGTTTAGACGATTGGCTGTTCCGAATTCACTGTGATTCTTTCCATCTCTTCCTAGGCTTTTGTAACTAATTAACTAACTCACTGGCACTATCGAACCCGTAGGTTCATGACCGCGCGGACATAAGCTCTCCATATATCCCTATCCTGAGCTAATGTTTTCCACTCATCCCCTGTATAATCTACTTCCCATAAATCATAGTTAATGTTACTCTCCCACCTCATTCTTGTTCTACCAACTGAGCGTTTTCCCTTTGGTTTTCCTACAAGAAGCTTCAATGCACGTCTTTGATTCCTCATTCGTGCCACATGTCCTGCCCATCGCAGTCTACGAGACTTAACTGTTCTCATTATATCTGGCTTCCTATAAAGACCATGTAGTTCATTGTTATGTAGTCTTCTCCATTCACATGTCTGTTCATCTCTCTTTGGTCCAAAAATTTTCCTAATTACTTAATTCTCAAATACTCGTAATCTCCTTTCCTCCCTTAAAGTAAGAGTCCATGTTTTGCACCCATATAATATAACTGGTAGAATAAGTTTTATATATTTTCAGTTCAAAGTTTTTTTTTATAGGAGTTGGGAAGTCAAGAGTCTCTGCAATGCATAATAACATGCATTTCCAGAATTGAGCCTATGTTTAATTCCTTTGTGCATCTCATTTCTATTTGTAATTATTGTTCCTAGGTATTTGAATTCAGCCACTTCCTCAAAATTTCCCTCATTTGTCATTACGTGTAAATTTACATTATATAATGTATTTTTATGTGTGACCATATATTTAGTTTTATTGTAATTTGCTTCTAGTCCCAATTTCTTAGTGTTACTCAGTAGTGTATGCGTGTTGTCCTTTAGTATCTCCTCGCTATCGCCCAATATTACTACATCATCAGCATAAACTAACAGCTTATGTCTTTCTACATCCCTTAATCTCTTTGGTTTATAATGGTATGCTATCTTTGACAATCTTCTTTCTTTCATTCTCTGAACATGCTGTTCCCAGCCGACGCGGTGTTGTTGAATTCTATAATTTATTGAATATACGATACTAAAAATATAACTCTTGCAAGTATGCCTACCCTTATTCCTATATGGTTGTGAAAATGGGCTTATGCCAATATCATAAAACAAACATTGAAATACTGAGCCTATCAGAAATTAAAAATTGAAGTAATTCTTGAAAAAATACAAAATTACATTAACAAATTGATATTTCAGGTTCAAAGAATGACTAGAGTAAGTCTGCACATTGTAATATTAAAATTCCACGCAGTCGATCACCTAAGATTACTAGAAGGATAATGAGACCGGAACAGACCACTAGGCCTTTATACTTGACTGCTTGATGATGATGTTTAACTAAAGAGAAAACAACAAACTTAAGTAACGTAGCTATATTATTTAACATTTTCTGACCTTATTTTTTATTTTTGTTGAAAAATGGAAAATGTTTTTTTCAGACAAAATTATTTTCAAGAACGTATTTTACATGTTTTGCAATATGTAATAGAATACATTTTCATAGTTGCGATAATGATCTAATATATAAAAGTTAATGTTTATTTGTTTGTTTGTATGTATGTATGTTTGTTTATTTGTTTGTACTTTATGCGCGGCCATACCGTTGATCCGATTGTGATGGGGCTTTTTGCAAAATGTTCAGGAGATTCCCGGGATGAACATAGGCTATAAGAGAGTTGTGATACTCAACTCTTACATCCTTAAAATCGCACTTTGTAGTGGAAAACGTGAAAAAAAGGAGCTGTTTGTTTGGACGCTTAAATGGCTTACGCTTCCTAAACCATAAAAAACTTACACAAAAATAATGTACACAGAATTGAATATCTCAAAAAGCTCTAAAAAAAGTCCCCGACAGCATATGTTTATCTTTTACGGATAACTCACAATAACCATTTTTGTCTTTCATTGATGCCAAGAAGATCGAGACAAGTATAAGCATAGCAGCACTTGGCAGGTATTCTTTTACGGATAACTCACAATAACGAATTTTGTCTTTTATGTCATTTATGCCAAGAAGATCGGGATAAGTAGATTCCCGGGCAACACCGGGTAATCAGCACGGGAAATGTTAAAATAATTACGATATACATTTATAATTATTTTTCGTCTCACTTATTCAACTAATCATAAGAAGTGCATTAATTTTCGTCTTTCAGCTCATTTATGTTAAGAAGATCGGGATGAGTAGATTCCCGGACAACGCCGGGTAAACAGCACGGGATATCTAAAATAATTACGATATAAAATTTTCCTTATACTTATTCAACTAAACATAAAAGCTCATTGATTTGCATTTATTTAGGCGTAACAGTACACGCTGGGTATTAGCTAATAATGAATGAAAAATAATTGATTTTAATTTTTAAGAAATCGTTTTATTTTTTTTCGTGCTGGTTTAAAGTAACTTTATAACTGTCTTCCTTCATAAAATTAGTAACCAATCTCCCATTCGGTTATAATTAATTTTAACACGATGTCATTAAAATCTTTCCTATACCTCTGGAAATTTTATAAATTACTAGCGTGACACCCGGCAGACGTTGTCCTGCCCGAACGTTCAATTCTCATGTCATGGGCGGACGATAAAAATATGTTACTTTTTTACCATAAAATTCAGAAATTATGACATAATTAGATATTATTAAATAAGTTCGCAAGAAAACCTCTTGCAGCCTTCTGTTGTGGCTCAAGAAGTGTGAATGATGACGTCACACAGTCATGAACATTAGAATTGTACCCTCCCTTGCAGATAAGTTAAGAACCGTCATATAACAATTATATTAGAGTGAAAAAAAAAAAGATTAATTGATGAGAGTGAGTCAGAACAGTTTTTTTTTGAACTAGATTTCATTTCCGACCCACTGTGCACCGGCCCCATACTGACCGACAATCCATAAGAAAAATTTCTTCCCCCGTAGAGACTCGAGTCAGCGTAAGTCCCGTAGTTCTGCGCCAAGACTTCTTGCCTTAACCACTCGGCTACGGTGCGAGACTCTTGGTATCAATGAATGACAAAAATTGTTATTATGAGTTATCCGTAAGAGATAAACATATGCTGTCGCGGACTTTTTTGTAGAGCTTTTTGAGATATTCAATTCTGTGTACATTAATTTTGTATATTTCTTATGGTTTAAGCAGCGTAAGCCATATAAGCGTCCAAAGAGCTACATTTTTTCACGTTTTCCACTACAAAGGGCGATTTTTAAGGGTGTAGGAGTTGAGTATCACAACTCTCTTATAGCCTATGCTCATCCCGGGAATCTCCTGAACATTTTGCAAAAAACCCCATCACAATCGGATCAACGGTATGGCCGCGCATAAAGTACGAACAAACAAACAAATATACAAACAAACAAACATTAATTTTTATATATAAGATATTAATCAGTACATCGGACAGAATCAGTGACACATAAACAAAGATGAGGCGTTAAAACAACTGCCGGTATTTCTTTTATAGCTGAAAAAAAGTGCTACATAAAATTGGTCACAGACACTGTACATCAGCGAGATACTTGTTTTCTATTGGCGTAACGGATTATGTTCCCCTTTACAACTATCAATCACTGAAACTGTTAGCTTAATTAGTTAAAATGGCGCATACAAAACAAATACTCCAAAATCACTTATCAAGCATGGAATGTATTTTATGGTAGATGATTAAAAAGAAAAGTGGTGTGGATGACCTACTAGCTGCTTTAATTAAATTGGCGGCCCCTAGAGGCCAGTGCTTGTTTAAATGAATTAATTTGTTTCTTGGAAGTGCTACATTACAGTCAGATCCAACCCAGGAAGTTACTATGTGCCATTTTAACAGTATTTTATTGAGAGAAATCCTTATGTAAAACTGAAGATTGTAGCAGGAATTAATAGACTCTAAATACTAAAATATAATTAATACGATTAATAGTAATAACTGGAAGGCGCACAAACGTGCACATGAGTCTATTACCAACAAACGAATGATACTTACCCCTCTAAGGTATAATGAATAACATGTGCATATGGAGTGGGGAAGGTCACCGCCTGTGTTTGCCAATTAATACATATTGCATGAAGTTGTGAAGTTAGTAATTTATAAATACGGAAAAAAATTGACGTCGTACGTATCTGTAAAAGTAGTTCAGGTACATGGAGGATACTTCCGTTGTTATCCCAGTATAGATACGGGGAAAATTGACGTCGTACGTATCTGTAAAAGTAGTTCAGGTACATGGAGGATACTTCCGTTGTTATCCCAGTATAGATACGGGAAAAATTGACGTCGTACGTATCTGTAAAAGTAGTTCAGGTACATGGAGGATACTTCCGTTGTTATCCCAGTATAGATACGGGGAAAATTGACGTCGTACGTATCTGTAAAAGTAGTTCAGGTACATAGAGGATACTTCCGTTGTTATCCCAGTATAGATACGGGGAAAATTGACGTCGTACGTATCTGTAAAAGTAGTTCAGGTACATGGAGGATACTTCCGTTGTTATCCCAGTATAGATACGGGGAAAATTGACGTCGTACGTATCTGTAAAAGTAGTCCAGGTACATGGAGGATACTTCCGTTGTTATCCCAGTATAGATACGGGGAAAATTGACGTCGTACGTATCTGTAAAAGTAGTTCAGGTACATGGAGGATACTTCCGTTGTTATCCCAGTATAGATACGGGAAAAATTGACGTCGTACGTATCTGTAAAAGTAGTTCAGGTACATGGAGGATACTTCCGTTGTTATCCCAGTATAGATACGGGAAAAATTGACGTCGTACGTATCTGTAAAAGTAGTTCAGGTACATGGAGGATACTTCCGTTGTTATCCCAGTATATATACGGGAAAAATTGACGTCGTACGTATCTGTAAAAGTAGTTCAGGTACATGGAGGATACTTCCGTTGTTATCCCAGTATAGATACGGGGAAAATTGACGTCGTACGTATCTGTAAAAGTAGTTCAGGTACATAGAGGATACTTCCGTTGTTATCCCAGTATAGATACGGGGAAAATTGACGTCGTACGTATCTGTAAAAGTAGTTCAGGTACATAGAGGATACTTCCGTTGTTATCCCAGTATAGATACGGGGAAAATTGACGTCGTACGTATCTGTAAAAGTAGTTCAGGTACATGGAGGATACTTCCGTTGTTATCCCAGTATAGATACGGGGAAAATTGACGTCGTACGTATCTGTAAAAGTAGTTCAGGTACATGGAGGATACTTCCGTTGTTATCCCAGTATAGATACGGGAAAAATTGACGTCGTACGTATCTGTAAAGTAGTTCAGGTACATAGAGGATACTTCCGTTGTTATCCCAGTATAGATACGGGAAAAATTGACGTCGTACGTATCTGTAAAAGTAGTTCAGGTACATAGAGGATACTTCCGTTGTAATCCCAGTGTACGGGAACTTCGTGCTACTTCGTGAGTAGACTTAGCTACTGGCGGCAGAGATGTTATCATACTTTTCTACATTTTTCATTCACTATCTATTTTGTAGTGAACACACGAACACGCCATATGGGTTACCTGTAACACGATCGTGTGTATTTAATAACCTTGATGATACAAGTATGCCGTGCGTATCGGCCATTTTTAATTGTTAATTTCACTCCACGTTGTTTGCATGAATCACATTAAAAGCAAGGTGTTCAACAAGTAGTCTTACCAAATCTTAAATAAATTAAGCACATTTTATAATATTATTGTAGAAATATATTGTATTGTAAGCCTATGTCTTCCCTTTACAGAGATTTAGGCGCTCTCCCCCTACAGGGAAGAATTTGAACCATACTACTTTAGTTACACTTGTTTTCGTATAGGTGCCATTTTGAGTGGTCCGTGGTCAGCGGTCCGCCTCATACTGATATCTAGGAAACCAAGATAGTACTAGGACGGGAAAATTCGGTAAATTTTGCTTAGAGGCTTTTCCATTCAGGCTTAAGGATTTTTTACGAGCCTGAAAATCTTCAGACTCGAGACCCATGGCTTAAAGTCCCTCCCGGCGGACTTGCTCCTTGGATTTTTCCGTCCTAAATAAATATTTTTATATCCTCTAGTAAAAACTGTACGATTAAAATATAGTTGTAAATGAAAAAAATAATTAATTTTATATCTCTAAATTATAGAAAAATTAACGTTTGCATCGGAAGCCTAAAATAATGTAATGGTTAGCATACTGAAGTAAACACAGCTAGAAGTTTTGGGTTCAAACCCCGATTCAGACGTTAATTTTTCTTTTCAAAATAGTAATTGTTCATCATTGCGAATGTTAACTAAATCATAAGCGCTATAGGACCCGTAGGTTCATGGCCGCGCGGACATAAGCTCTCCATACATTCCTATCCTGATCTAATGTTTTTCAAACATTCACTGTATAATCTCTCAAATATTGATTTATGTTATTTTCCCACCTCATTTTTGGTTTACGAACTGGGCCTTTTCCCCTCATGTATTCTTACAAGAAGCTTCCATGCACGTCTTTCATTCCTCATTCGTGCTACAAGTCCTGCCCATCCCAGTCTACGAGACTTAACTGTTCTTATTATATCTGGCTTCCTATAAAGACCATGTAGTTCATTATTATGTAGTCTTCTCCATTCACCTGTCTGTTCATCTCTCTTTGGTCCAAAAACTTTCCTAAGTACTTTATTCTCAAATACCTGTAATCTCCTTTCCTCCCTTAAAGTAAGAATCCATGTTTCGCACCCATATAATATAACTGGTTGAATAATAGTTTTATATATTTTCAGTTTAACGTTTTTTGAAAGGAGTTGGGACATCAAGAGTCTCTGCAATGCATAATAGCACGCATTTCCAGAATTGAGCCAATGTTTAATTTCTTTGTGCATCTCATTCCTATTTGCGATTATTGTTCCTAGGTATTTGAATTCAGCCACTTCCTCAAAATTTCCCTCATTTGTCATTATGATAAACTGTAGTTGGTAAATTCTAGGCGAACCACGACTGTGATTGGTTGTAAATAAAAAATCATTGAACGTGATTGGTCATTGACTCCAATTTGGGGCATTAGTTAAATAGTCCCAGTAAATTATAAGGAAATTAACTTAATGATATCAACCACAAATATATGCGGACCTCCCCCCCCCCGGGTTCCCTTTTTCTAGAGCACTGATTAATAAGCATAATAGTAAACAATAGATTGTATACTTACCAACGCTATTGAGATCGTCGTTTAATGTTAAAGTGTTTTATAAATTTCCAGAGAAGAATTATAACTCATAAAAATTGTAAAGGTTTATATAAATGATCCTGTATAACAAGAACTAATAAATAATATTATAAATTCAATTACTAGAGTCCGGATTTTAGGCACTTAAAAGATTCAAAATAGGCAGGCAAAAATGCACTAAAATCATTAATATAGGCACTAAAATTCAAAATAGGCTCTAACAAAAAATTGACTACAACATAACTTTTTACAGTCTTATGTTAAGAATATAAACATCCATCCATAGTAATTCTGCCCGAAGGCAGGTCCTTCACTGCAATCATAGCATTTTCATGCTATGCTTGCAGCTTTACTAGGGAATTATAGGTGTGGTAGCTTCCCGTTGCTTTCCACACAGGTGACGGATGATGATGATAATGATAAGGATGGTGATGATGGCCATATGATTTCGGGGACCGTTTGGGCCTTAAAGTTTTCCTGACATTTGTCTTATAGGTGAGGAAAAACTCCGATAAAAACCTCACCCAGAAAAACTGCCCCGACCGGGGATCGAACCCGGGCCCGCTTCGTGACAAAGCAGTACGCTACCTCGAGACCACAGCGGTGGACAATATAAACATATGCTATCAATATCATGCTCTTTTTACAAAGAGCAGAACCCTCTTTGTTATTCAACAATGTTTGTATTGAAAAGAAGCAAATAACTTTTCTGCAAGCCTTAGAGCCGGAGCATAATGCTATGGGAGCTAGCATAGGCTATTTCCCTTAACGGGAATGCATGAGGTGGAAAAATACAATATTTAGCTAACGGGAGTGCATTGAGGGGGAAAACATGTAGCTGCTAGGTTGTTGGGTTTTTACCACCCTTATTCTAAAATATTCTAAGGGAATTTATAAAAAGAACACTTGAAAACTTCAGTGAAGTGGTTTGTGCGATGAAGTTTGTCCATTTCAATTGATTTAATTGAAATACTGACTTAATTTCGAGAAAAAATTACAAATAGGCATTTGTAGGCAAAATGAACTTCATGCAAAACAACTCTAGGGTCGTTGGTATCAACTTATATGAAGTCACTTTTACAATATCTATAATAAATAACTATAGGCACTTTCCCTAACGTCCGGTCTCTAGTAATTACATATCAATTATTATATTTAAGTTTAATTGATTTTTCTTTCTTTAGAGTGTTATATTGGAATTGTTGATGCACAGTAGTGTATTCCCCTGTAGAAAAAAAATCAAATAAGAAACTGCTTTTGAAGTTTGAGTAATTATTTTAAGAGAGTCCACCGCTGTGATCTCGAGGTAGCGCGCTGGCTTGTCACACAGAGGGCCGGGTTCGATTCAGGTCGGGACAGGCTCCTGGGTGAGGTATTTTCGGTTTTTTTTCTCACGTGTAAGACAAATGTCAGGAAGCTTAGGGCCCAACGGTCCCCGAAAATCATTCGGCCGTCATCATCATCCTTATCATTATCATCATCATCCTTCACCGGTGTGGAAAGCAACGAGAAGTTACCACACCTACAATTCCCTAGTAAAGCTGCAGGCATAGCATGAAAATGCTATGATTACAGTGAAGGACCTGCCTTTGGGCAGAATTACTATGGATATATATATGTTATAATTAAATCTTTAACATTGAGCAATGCAAGCTTAATATGGTATGATAAGAAAAATAAATGCCTGGACGGGATTCGAACCCGGATCTCTGAGTCTGTACCTCAGCGTGATATCCATTACACTACCAGGCGAATCCAATTCAAACATTTATTTTTCTTATATATGTATTATACTCTCCATTATTACTAGATGTCGCGAGAACACTGTCTTCACCGCCATCTAGTAGCTGACTAAACCAAGTAAGCAAATTAAAGAGAATATTGTTCTCGCTACATCTAGTAATAATGGAGAGTATAATACATATATAAGATAAATAAGTGTTCGAATCCCGTCCAGGCATTTATTTTTCTTATCATACCATATTAAGCTTGCATTGCTCAATGTTAAAGATTTAATTATAACATCGATAAAGCGTCACTGCTATAAAGTAAAATAAATATTCTCTTTAATTTGCTTACTTGATATAGTCAGCTACTAGATGGCAGTGAAGACAGTGTTCTCGCGACATCTAGTAATAATGGAGAGTATAATACATATATAAGAAAAATAAGTGTTTGAATTGGATTCGCCTGGTAGTGTAATGGATATCACGCTGAGGTACAGACTCAGAGATCCGGGTTCGAATCCCGTCCAGGCATTTATTTTTCTTATCATACCATATATATATGTAAGTGTTATGTAAATGTCTGTGCTATTGTAAGACTGAATATCGTGCTTGTGGAAAACTGCAATGAAATAATAATATACGAGTGAAAATCTTTACTTCTTTAATATCATTTAGAAGCCATATAGGTTCATATACGTAACTCACTGCTAAGATAAAGGCCAACATTTAAGCCAAAATATAAAAATATGAAATTTTAAATATTTCTACCAATTAAAACTGTTCTCTGCTCCTAATTTTTACATTATTTTATGGAGGTTATATTCTATGCCGAGTCTGTCTCTTTCTAATGAGCGAACTGAGAGAGGTATGCAGTTATTTAAAAAAAACCTGGAGCAAGTTGTTTTGAATTGTCTGCAAGAAATCTAACTTATAAAATATCCTATAGCTTATACATTTTTGCCTTACCCTAAACTCGTCTTGTTTGTATTATTTGCATACTCTCACTGTTAGTACCACTCTTATTGACCCAGTTAACAATCTTCTCAAATAAGAACAAGTAATTTCCCTATATTAAGGGAAATTTGATCACAAGAGTACAATTCTTAGAAGTAATCTCACGATATAGCTATATGCAGAGCTTTGAAAATTTGGATCCTTCGGCTGATTGTTGTGCATCTGGTTTGATTTGATCGTGATTGGCTGTTTTGAAGTCAATTGATACGTTTTCTCCACGCTTAAAGACAAGAAAAATCGTGTTATTTGTTTGTAGGGTTAATAATCTATACAAGATTTAAAATGGGGCACGCCGTAGCGTAGTGGTTAAGGCACTGAGCTTCAAGCCGGAGGGTCGAGGGTTCAAGTCCCGTTGGGGTCAGGATTTTTAAACTGACCCAAACCCTCTGCGGTACTATGGCCCTGGGGTCGACTCAGCCTCTAACTGAAATGAGTACCAGACACTTGTTCTGGGGGTAAAGGCGGCCGTCACGCAGGGCTGACAACCCGGCTGACATAAAGTGCCGATTGTCTAGAAAAAGTGGGAGCCTTAACCTCCTGCTACCCCAAGGGCCTCCGGGCCTGTTGTGGGATCACTTTTACTTTGGGGCACGCCGTAGCTTAGTGGTTAAGGCACTGAGCTACAAGCCGGAGGGTCGAGGGTTCAAGTCCCGTTTTGGTCAGGATTTTTAAACTGACCCAAACCCTCTGGCGGCACCATGGCCCTGGGGTCGACTTAGCCTCTAACTGAAATGAGTACCAGACACTTGTTCTGGGGGTAAAAGCGGCCGTCACGGAGGGCTGACAACCCGGCTGACATAAAGTGCCGATTGTCTAGAAAAAGTGGGAGCCTTAACCTCCTGCTACCCCAAGGGCCTCCGGGCCTGTTGTGGGATCACTTTACTTTACAAGATTTAAAATAGACATTCTTATGTTTTTCAAGTTAACTTTGTTTAAGGACATCGAATGGTGAAAATGTTTAAAAAATGGTAAAAAATGAATTTTTGTTTGATTTTAAATATTTTTATTGTAGGAGCAAAATTGTGTCCGTGACGTAAGAGTTTAAATGCCCCAGCACGTGTGGTCAAGCAATATTACTTAATCTTTACCATGTGTTTTTTTTTTCTGTTTTCGTTTTTTTGACATTTTCCAAAACTTAAAATGCTCCTTACGATGTAATTTTTATGCTGTCAAAATGAAATTTTGTGGTTAGACTTTCCAATATATGCTAATTCAAATTTGCTATGCAGTTACTACTTTATGACACATGTGTTGTTTTAAATTGAGATGGAAGTGCATGAGAGTGGATAAAAAGTACTTATTCTTAATGGATAAATAATAGTTTAAAAAACTAAAACAACACGCTTTATTAAAAACCGAACTCAAAAATGAAAAATAATTTTAATTTCCAACACGCTTGGGATAAATTTAAAGTGGTCAACAAAAAAATCATCTCCAACACATCTAGAATAAAACTAGAGTTATCAACAAAAAGAAAATAATTTTACCATCAAAAGCGTGGGGTGCTCTATATCATTTAATATATTTGATAATAAACAGATATTGGTAAAAGTAAAATCTCTAACAAGAAAATGTAAAAATCATAAAAAGCACCCCACGCTTTTGATGGTAAAATTATTTTCTTTTTGTTGATAACTCTATTTTTATTCTAGATGTGTTGGAGATTATTTTTTTGTTGGCCACTTTAAATTTATCCCAAGCGTATTGGGAATTAAAATTATTTTTTATTTTTGAGTTAGGTTTTCTAATAAAGCGTGTTGTTTTATTTTTTTAAAACTATTATTTATTTTTTATTTTTTAGTTTTAATATTTTACATAATAAGATGAAAATGTAAACATCTTTAAATTCGATACTATTGTAGTATGAGCTAAAAGTATTACTCTTCTAAAAAAAATCCTCCCCAGCCGGATTTGAACCAGCGACCTATGGATTCACCGCTCTACCAACTGAGCTCTTACGATTGACTAAAAAGTCGACAAGTCCGCAACCTATTATACCAGTTTTAATTTTTTTTATTTCCTGATGATTCTGGCCAGGATTTTAGAAACAAAAAATATGAAATTATTGTATTGTCACGGATCTTTTAAAAGTATACAACGTTTGAAGTCGATCAAATGTTTCTAAGTGGGTAAAAATCGTGTTCAAAAATTCCGTTACATAAATACAAAGACACTTTTTTCTGATTTTCTGATGATTCTGGCCAGGATTTTAGAAAATAAATATGAAACTATTGTATTATCACGGATCCTTTACAAGTATACAAAGTTTCAAGTCGATCCAATGTCTCTAAGTGGGTGAAAATCGTGTTCGAAGATTCCGTTACATAAATACAAAGACACTTTTTTTGATTTTCTGATGATTCTGGCCAGGATTTTAGAAAATAAATATGAAATTATTATATTGTCGCGGGTCCTTTACACGTATAAAAAGTTTCAAGTCTATCCTACATTTATTGTATCTTTAACTGTTTATAATTAGTATAGTGTATATCTATATTTGTCGAATATTTATTTGTATTTGTGCTGGTTGAGTGGAAGAGAGGGCCTTATGGCCTTAACTCTGCCAGAATAAATAAAGTATTATTATTATTATTATTATTATTATTATTATTATTATTATTATTATTATTATTATTATTATTATTATGTTTCTAAGTGGGTGAAAATCGTGTTAAAAAATTCCGTTACATAAATACAAATTCACTTTTTTTGATTTTCTGATGATTCTGGCCAGGATTTTAGAAAATAAATATGAAACTATTGTATTGTCACGGGTCCTTTACAAGTATACAACACTTCAAGTCGATCCAATTATTTTAAGTGGGTGAAAATCGCGTTGAAAGATTCAGTTACATAGATAGATAGATAGATAGATACAGGTCAAGCTAATATAAAGCGTGTGGAAAATAAGCAGTATCCTCCCTGATGCATTTTGTTTGCATATCAAATGTGTTTGGTGGAATCATAAGAATTCTGAATATCAAATTTCATGAGAGAATATTTAAAAATGCATCGTAAGGAGCATTTTTTAGAAAATATTTAAAAAATCATACTTAAAAATCTATTGTAATTATAAACACCAAACGTCACAGAAACAACTTCTATAAGCACATAATATACGTGACAACATTTTGAAAACAATCAGATAAAAAAAATGAAATCCACTAGTCGGTCCCATTAGGTTAATTATAAAAAAAGGTTAATTGCATATACTTTTTCTTAGTTTCGTATGAGTGAATGGTGTGCCTTGTCTTAAATGTTGAATGTAATCTCCAAGGTGTCCGGAAATTGGATTGATCACACATTCGGGGAGAAAAGTGTATATACGATCCAGAGATAAAAATCCTCTCTCGACTGGTGTGTCCGTGTAAGACCTAAGAGGCGTACCTGAACCTAAAAGTTCTACTAATTGTGTGTGTGTGTGTGAGAGAGAGAGGGAGAGAGAAGGGGAGGGGATGGAGTATGTAATAGATGATCATAAAATTCTAACAATATCGCCTTCGTTGACTTCATAAAGGCTTTTGACAAAGTAGACAGAAATATATTACTACAAATTTTAGCTGATGATAACGTTCCACAACAATATATTACTAATATCTTCAACATCTATAAACATAATGAAATCTCTGTTAAACAAGATGGCAAATTATTTTCTTGGGAAAAGATCAACACTGGAGTAAGACAGGGATGTGGACTTTCACCGGTGCTTTTCATTATATACATGAATAAATTAATAAATGAATGGAGGAAAACGCAACGAGGATATATACCCATCAATAGGAACCTCAAACTCGATGCTATTCTTTTTGCAGACGATTTAGCTCTTCTGGCACTTTCCGAAAATGATTTGCAACGATCAATTTATAATTTACAAAAAATAGGTGCCAAATTTAATATGGAAATATCAATTAACAAAACTAAAATTATGGCATTTCATGGGAAGGACCCCATACAAAGTAAAATCTGTCTCCAGAATAAAATTTTAGAGAGATCTAATCAATTTAAATATCTTGGATATTATCTCTCTATCTGGGATGAAAAGGATATCCCTGAAAAAGTTACTAGTTATAATAAAAGTTTAGGAATTATTAATCAAGTTATGAAACCATCCCTTGTACAAAAAAACACCAGATTACGTTTATATAACACTTTGGCTAGACCAGTGTTGACCTATGGTAGTGAAGCATGGACACTAAGAAAACAACATGAAAGCAGAATAACGGCTTGTGAAATGAGATTCATGCGCAGAACAGCGGGTTACACCAGATGGGATCGGAAAAGGAACACCGATATCTTAAAAGAATTGAAGACTACGCCAATTTTGGAATATATTAAACAGTACCAACTAAATTCGAAACACCATCTTGAAAGAATGAGTTCAAATCGGATCCCCAAAGCTGTTTATAATTATATACCAAGAGGACGAAGATCACTGGGCCGTCCTATGAAACGCTGGAGAGAAAATTTTCTATAGGATCGTAACAGGCCTTGGCCTAATACTTGGAAGGAAGAAGAAGAAGAAGAAGAAGAAGAAGGATTAGACCTTCTGATCAGTTTCGCTTCAGATGAGCTGGTCTCTCCATCGATTCTTTGGCCTTCCAAGATCTTTCTTCCCGTTAGATCTAAAAGCAAACAGTTTTTTAGATAGCGTGTCACTGAGCGTCCGTGATGTGTGTTTATACCAGTTATATCTGTAAATATTCATGGTTTCAGTGATGATTGGCTGTGATATTTGTAGTTCTTCTCGGATGTCAACATTCTAAAAAGAGTGTAATCCGCTAGGGGTCATAGCATTTTATCTCACTCGGTTATATTCTCCGTAGTTGATTTTATGTTAAGGCCCATAACGAAATTGGGACTGGCATTGTTTTATAGATTTTTCAAAATTGTGTCTGATCTAAATTTTCTAAATAATGTTGTACTAAAAAAATGTTCCATCATCATCATCTTCGAGGTATGGGCCTGTTGGCCCGTTCCGCTCCCCGGAAAACTATATGCTTCAGGTGCAGGTCGTCTTTCCTACGACGTTTTGGTCTTCCTACATTTCTTCGGCCTAGAGGTTTATAATGAAGCAGCTGTTTTGATAAACGATTATTTGACATTCTTTGTATATTGCTTTGGGGAGTTCGAGTTTTTTTATATTTCCTCGTAGCAAGTAACAGGCCTGCTGCTGAGTAAGTCCAATGGTGGGGCTGCCACCTCAAAGCATTTGGACATGCTTCCATCTGTACAAACCCCAGGTGGAGGGCTGCCTCTTCCGCTTGTCTCACCTTTATTGAAGCTTGTTGTTTTTGCCGATCCAACCGTTGAGGTCTTCACCCGTATCCCTGGGCAGGGGCCCTTGTTATACCCCGAGAGATTGGGTCCTTGACAGAACTTAGTCACTAAGATTCTTAGTGTTCAAGCCCACAATGTGTTTTTACCACCGGCCGTGCGCTGCTATACTTGCCCGGGAATCTGCTTATCCCAATCTTCTTGTCACCAATGAAAGATAAAAATGGTTATTGTGAGTTATCTGTAGAAGATAAACATATGCTGCCGCGGACTTTTTTTTGTAGAGTTTTATGAGATATTCAATTCTGTATACATTAATTTTGTGTATTTGTTATGGTTTAGGCAGCGTAAGCCATTTAAGCGTCAAAATAGGGACTTTATTTCACGTTTTTCACTACAAAGGGTGATTTTTAGGGATGAAGGGGTTGAGTATCACAACTCTCTTATAGCGTGTATTCATCCCTGGAATCTCCTGAACATTTTGCAAAAAACCCCATTACAATCGGATGAACGGTATGACCGCGCATAGAATAAGAACAAACAAACCTACAAACAAACAAACAAACAAACAAACAAACATTGATTTTTATGTATTAGATTATTTTAAGAGGGACACGGTGTATGAAATAAAAAAAGAGGGTCTAACAGCTTCCTGTCTATCGCTGTAGTCTCGAGGAGGTAGGCGTGCTGTCTTGTCAAGCAGCGGGCCCGGGTTCGATTCCCGGTCGGAAGAGGCTCCTGGGTGAGGTTTTTTTTCACAGTGTTTTTTCCTCACTTGTAAGACAAATGTCAGGAAGCTTAGGGCCCAACGTCCCCGAAAATCATCCGGCCATCATCACCATCGTTCACCGTTGTGGAAATCAACGGGAAGCTATCACACCTATAATTCCCTATACCCTGTCCGCTTTTGAAGTGATCCTCGTCAAAACAAAATCATGTGACCTGCTCGCTTTTCATTGGTTATGGACATCGACTTGCGTTGTAGAAGCAATATCTTTCCACCATTCGCGCCATAAAAATTATCACTTTTGACAAGGAGATGATACAGCAACAGAAGACTCGACACTTTCAGCCATTTTGTTTCATGAGAATCGACTGAAGCATGACTCAAATGCATTGCTCTATGCAATAAACTATTTTAAATTGTAATTATTGATTATGTATATTTTAGAATATTTTATATGTTTTGAATGTTATTATTTTCATTCACGAAGAATAACAAGTATATTCAGAGGACGTATTTTTAATTTAATGATGGGAACTACTTTTTCGCGTACTTATTGCTTCTGTAACGTACGTCAATGACCATAACCATTGAAAAGCGAGCAGGTCACATGATTTTGTTTTGATGAGTATTACTTTAAGGGTGATGGGAGAAATTTCTATTTTCTACATCTTTTTAGCTGGAGACATGAGTTTTTGTACAAACATTCACTGCATGATACATAATGATGTGTTTAAGTTTCATTCTTGTGAGACATTTATTTTACGAGTTATTAAATATTATATTTTTAAAAAAATTGCATATATTATAATTAAATGGGTTCCACAATTTTTTAGTAAAATGTCTGATTTATTTACAAGACCCCTAAAATAGTTAGAAAAACATCATGCATTAGAATTCTTATAACGTGAATACAAAGGGAGAAAAAAAAAGTTGTACCTCATGCGTAGAACAACAAAAAAAATATATATTATTTCATACATTTTATTTCGTATTTCTTAAAATACTACTTCAATCATGAAACCCATGCACTACTTTGTTACCCATTGTTTTTAGGACATGCAGTAAAATTTTGAATCTTCTAGGACGAAATTTCTGAATTCCATTCAATTTTGAATGTACAAAAATGCAGTGGAAATAAAAGTGTAGGTAAACAAATTCAAAGATTTGCATGCAGGTGGTATTTAACTGGCGCAGCCTTTTAACTCTGACGTAATTTAGGGCACTTAGAAGCGCCATAGGCCTCTGAAACTTTGCCAACACATACATTAGAGTACAGGCTATTTTTGTAAAAAAAACAAAAAAATGTCAATTTTGATCTCAAATAGTCAATTCTTTACCCATCATCACCCTTGAGAGCGGACAGTGTATAGCAAGAAAATGCTATGATTGCAGTGAAAGACCTGCCCTCGGGCAGAATTACTGTGGACGGATGGAATAATTTCCCAATGACAGAGATTTGTACTGAAACTAGTTCTGTACCTTGTTTTGAAAGTCGTATTGGAAAGAAAGAAGGTTTTGTAATTTAGTGTGTGAAATTCATTCGATCCGTTGTTCATATAGGTTATGATTTGTTAAATTTATGTTTATGAATAATGGAATTTGAAAGCAAATAAATAAATTGAAAGGCGGTTGAGAAAACAAGGGAAAGGAATGTCGCCTCTCTCATATATTCAGTTTATTCGTACGTCATTGAAATTTACAATAAGGAAGTTTTTAGTTAGGATCAGCGAATGTCATTTTTGAAAGTTTTGTTTTGAAAGCGAATCAAGATTATGGAATGCTATTTCTTGATAAGATCTTCAGATTTTTTTATTATCACTCACTCTCTGGCACTATTGAATCCGGAAGTTCATGACCGCGTGGACATTAGCTCTCCAAAGATCCCTATCCTAACTAATGTTTCTCATCATTCCCTGTATTACTCTTCTTCTTCTCTACTTAGACATAAGTTGTAGGAATTTCATCCTGTTTATTTCCAAAACCACTCTTCGGAGGAAGACGTATTGGATGTGCATTGACCGTCTATCCATCCCTTGGCTGGTCTTCCTCTTGTTCTTCTCCCGTCCATTGGTCTATCTTCTTTACCTCTTTTTTGCAAGTCGGTTTTCTTCCATTCTTTTCTATATGACCCTTCCAATATATTCGTCTATCTATAATAAATTTGGTATGTCTTGAATGTGACATTTGTCCCCAATTTTTGTTTGTGTATTTTATCAAATAATGTTTTCCCCTGAATAGTTCTTAATATTTTAATTTCACATGTGCTTATTATTTGTTTACTTTTTGTTGTATCAGCCCTAGTTTCTGTTCCATATACGATAACTGGTCGAACTATCGTTTTGTATATGCGGGTTTTGCTTTCTATTGACATATTTCATTCATATATTCTGATATTTGTGCTGCTTTATCAGCTTGTTTCTTTATTTATTTTATTAGATTTTTAGTGTTTGTTATTAATACGCCTAAATAATTAAATTCTGACACTTGTTCTATAATTTTTCTTCTCACTTATAATTTGCATCTTACTGGTTCTTTTGATATTGTTAAGTATTTTGTCTCATTCGTGTTAATTTCCATATTGTATTTTTTGGCATTTATATTAAATTGATGTAAAATCACCTCCCTCAAATAATGTTATTCTCTCATCTCATTCGTACCGGCCATTTTCAAAACACCAGTTTTGAATCCTGCCGATGATTGGACAAGTGCCGAAAGCGCAACAGTTAAATAATTAATGACGTTGAGGAGACGGACCTTCCAGGTGAATATTCCATAATTTTATATTTTAATATCAAACTAGATATGTTTATAATGTGGTTAAAACTTGAAAAAAAGTATCCAGGTGTTTTGTTGTTACATTTGTTACATCATGTTTGGTATTAATAATTTATTGAACGAAATTCAATGGATCCTGAAGTGTGCGTCTGTAGAAAGAGCTGCAGCTTGTATCTGTTATGATGAACTCGCATATGACGTAGTTAATAAACGGACTACATATTCATGGTCCATTTGATGTGATTAGAAAGTATAATATATTACCTGGATATAATGAAATTAAAGGTCCACAAAGATTTAGAAAACTAAGGTGAGAAGAATACAGGTAGTTTCTAGAAGTCAACGTTTCATCTATTAGCGTTCTCGATTTTTATTCAAATATTAGTCTATAAATAGAGAAATCGTTAATCTTCGCATGTTCTCGATTTTTATTTTATTTTGGAATATAATTGAACAGTTGCCCCGAAAAGAGAACTAACCCAGAAACTGCAAATTGTTGGGAAAGCGAAGAAAAAAACGTATAATGTCCATTTTGAGGCTATTACCATTATCATATCATAAACAGTTTTATCTCTCGTCCTATTGGAATCAAATACAGCTAATTTGAATGCAAAATAACATGTTAATAACTGAATATTAACAATTTAATACAGAATTGAGTGCAAAAGTGATCTGTCTCTCATCATCATCATCATCCGGTCTCATGGCAGCTGCCGCCGTCTTCCGGAAACCAAACGCCATTCCTCTCTATCCATCCATTGATCTTCCTCCATTCCTCTGATATTCATAGCTGCTTGTACCCCTTCTATCCAAGTTTTCTTCGGTCTTCCTCTCTTCCTCCTTTCCATTGGGATCCATTCCATAACAATTTTTGGCAATCTTTGCTCTGGCATTCGTTTGACATGACCATACCACTGCAATCTTTTCTTTTCTTTGATGTCTATGATGTCCGGCTCCTCTTGTACACCCATAATTTCCCTTATTTCTTTATTTCGTATTCTATCCATTCTAGATTTTCCAGCTGATCTTCTTAAAACATCCATTTCTGTACTTAAAATTCTTTTCATTTCCCTGGTAGGAAGATCTGTCTCTATGGAGTGAAACAATTATCTAACACATATTTAAATAAAAATGCTATAATAAAGAAATAGAAAAACAATCTGCCAGGAAACAAGCTGCTGAAATGAGATTCCTCAGACCAATAGCAGGATATCAAAGAACAGACAAAAAACATAACACAGAAATAAGACAACTAAAAATAGAGGAATTAAACTCAACAATAGAGAAAACACAGAACAAACTGGAAAGAACACTTGGCAAGAATGACTGAGAATAGAATACCAAAAGCAGCATACAACTATTCACCACGAGGAAAAAGAAGCTTGGGAAGACCAAGGAAAAGATGGAAAGAGCAGCAATTTGGAGCCGGAACAGACTAGTAAATAAGCCTAAACCGTGAAGAAGAAGAAGAAGAAGAAGAAAATAGCTACATCTATCCATCCATAGTAATTCTGCCCGAAGGCAGGTCCTTCACTGCAATCATACCATTTTCATGCTATGCTTGCAGCTTTACTAGGGAATTGTAGGTGTGGTAGCTTCCCGTTGCTTTCCACACCGGTGAAGGATGATGATGATAATGATAAGGATGATAATTTTGATGATGGCCATATGATTTCGGGGACCGTTTGGGCCTTAAAGTTTTCCTGACATTTGTCTTACAGGTGAGGAAAAACCCCGATAAAAACGTCGCCCAGAAAAACTGCCCCGACCGGTGATCGAACCCGGGCCCGCTGCGTGACAAAGCAGCACGCTACCTCGAGACCACAGCGGTGGACTAATAGCTACATATTTAGCACTAATTTAGTTAGAACGTTTTCTAACTTAATCAGTTTTCAATATTTATTTTCCATTTTATGTTATTTCGTTACATTCGTTGTCTTTCTTTTTCTTATTTTCACTCAATTTCTCTAAGACTCTGATTAGAATTCACAGAACTGTGGTGGAATGAATTTGTACGTGTGCAATAATTGTTTTTCTGCACTGCTACTCATGACTTGATGAACTGCTTCCGCCATTTTGTTATATATTAGCTTGAAAGCCAACTTTTAACAGTAATATAACGTACGGTTAAAAACTATAATATAGTTACCTTGTAGGTCCGTCTCCTCAACTTAAGTTCTTTTAAAACTCTGTAGGCCTTTCGGGACTAGTCCCATCATCAGAAGAATGCATTAGGTCAGTTCTTGTTGACCCTTGTTGAAGCACTGACTTGGTTGTGAGAATTTTGTACAGAGGATTGTGTGGATTAGGTGTGTATTCATTGAGAATCAGGTTGTTGTTGATTTCTCTTAGGATTGCGATTTTCTCCAGTATATTTATTCTCGTTGGAATGTTTTCTCTATGTACTGTTGTTTTAAAAATGAATAAAAACAGGTCTGGAAGAGAATATGGATAATTTTACATCCACCATGCCGTGATATTCTCCGGAAAGATCACTGATCCACTGAAAACTCAACTTACATGAATTTTTGTGCATTAGATCTCTTTTCGGGGCAACTATACAATAATTGTAAATCAAGCGGTACATTTGTAAAACCTTATTAGACCACGGGCATTAAGTTTTATGATTATTTTTTCCTGAAGGAATCAATAGAGTCCACCGCTGTGATCTGTGGGTAATAACGTTAATTCAGGAGCAGCTGGGCAGGGTTCGATCCCCGGTGGGGACAAATTTCCTTGGAGAGGTTTTTTATCGGTTTTGTTTCCCCTCACCTCTAAGACTAAGACATTAGGACTGGAAGTAAATATCAATAAAACTAAATATATGGTCACACGTAGAAATTCATTATATAATGGAAATGGACAGCTAATGACAAATGAGGGAAATTTTGAGGAAGTGGCTGAATTCAAATACCTAGGAACAGTAATCACAAATAGGAATGAGATGCACAAAGAAATTAAACATAGGCTCAATTCTGGAAATGCGTGCTATTATGCATTGCAGAGACTCTTGATGTACCAACTCCTTTAAAAAAATGTTAAACTGAAAATATATAAAACTATTATTCTACCAGTTATATTATATGGATGCGAAACATGGACTCTTACTTTATGGGGGGGGGAATTACGAGTATTTGAGAATAAACTTCTTAGGAAAATTTTTGGACCAAAGAGAGATGAACTGACAGGTAAATGGAGAAGACTACATAACAATGCACTACATGCTCTTTATAGGAAGCCAGATATAATAAGAACAGTTAAGTCTCGTAGACTGCGATGGGCAGGACATGTTGCACGTATGGGGAATGAAAGACTTGCATGGAAGCTTCTTGTAGGAAAGCCAGAGGAAAAACGCCTAGTTGGTAGACCAAGAATGAAGTGGGAGAATGACATTAACTATGATTTGAGGGAAGTAGATTATACAGGGAATGATTGGAAAGCATTAGCTCAGGATAGGGATGTATGGAGAGCTTATGTCCGCGCGGCTATGGACCTATGGGTTCGATAGTGCCAGTGAGTAAGTAAATAAGTCTAAGACAGATATCAGGAAACTCTAAGCCTGTCTGTCCAGTTTATCTTTGCTAAAGATCTCAAGAAGGGGGGAACATGATAGAAAATTGCTCCCCTTCTCAATTTCAGACGTCTGACTCATTAGCTGGTTTCTTTCAGAGAGCTCTATTATTCACAAAAAAAAAAACTAAAAATTCTAACCCTAATCATCATCTTCTTCTTAAACTTAATTTGTAGGATTTTCATCCTGTTTATTTCCAAAATCACTCCTCGGAGGAAGACGTAGGGTATTGGATGTGCATTCACTGTCTATCCATCTCTTAGCTGGTCTTCCTCTTGTTCTTCTCCCGTCCATTGGCCTATCTTCTTTAGCTCTTTCTGCAAGCCGGTTTTCTTTCATTCTTTCTAAATGTCCCTTCCAATATTTTCGTCTATCTATAATAAATTTGGTTATGTCTTGAATATGGCATTTGTCCCTAATTTCTGTGTTGTGTATTTTATCAAATAATGTTTCCCCTGAATAGTTCTTAAGATTTTCATTTCACATGTGCTTATTATTTGTTTAGTTTTTGTTGTATCAGCCCTAGTTTCTGCTCCATATACGATAACTGGTCGAACTATCGTTTTGTGTATGCGGGGGCCTAATCATAACATATACAATTTATTTGTATTGACTATTTAACTCATGCCCCAAATGGTAGTCAATGACCAATCACGTTTCAATGAATTTTGTTTTACAACCAATGACAGTCGTGTTTCACCTCGCTCTTTATGGATTCCTCTTTATCAGCTCCTACTTTTGTGATAAAGAAAGCTCCTCCTTTTTAATATTCTGAACAGCTCAGAGCATTATTTTTTTCCAACATATACATTGAATATAGCAAATAATGAACTGATTCCGTGATTTTACTGAGTTCTTTACGAAACAAATAAATAACCTATAAAGTTGGTTAAAATATAGGCCTACAGTTTGATGTGTTTCATTATTTCTCCACTAGGGTGCATTCTTACAACATTGCGATCCTATTTGGCAATAAATAATATGATCAAGTTGCAGTGAATATACATAACCTCACATTTCTGATTTGTTTTAAAATATCGCCGCTTACATTAAATATATCAATATTTTAAAATATTGCCCAGCCTCATGGCTAGGGGTCAGTGTTTCATGACTACAGTTCATGAGGTCCCGGCTTCGATTCCTGGTCAAACCATAGGCATTTTTCCTTTTCCTGTGGTTGCCCATGTCTCGAATTTAGGTTAAGTTTAGGTTAAGTACTCTCTTGGCGCTTCATTATCATTTATCGCCAATCACATCATCGGGGTAACGTAACTCCGCCTTCCAGGTGCTCCAACCTAAGAAATGGATTACAATTCCACCAATGCCAGTAGAGAAAGCCAGAAATGCCATAAAAGGCAACCTGGTGGCATTAGACAAAAAAGAATGCCGGTAACTATATTTAAACGATGATTTTTGAGTAAATAACTTAATTTTATTCGTTAAATAGTCCTAACAAATGCAACTCTAGATAAATTGGAAATCACTCGTGGCATTACTTATGATAAATTGAATAAGAATGGTGACGATTTACATCCTGGTCTCACTCACTTTTTAGTATATAACTATACCCTGTCCGCTCTTAAAGTGATCCTAGTCAAAACAAAACCATGTGACCTGTTCGCTTTTCATTGGTTATGGACACCGATGTACCTCGTAGAAGCAATATCCATCCGCCATTCGTGCCACAATTACTGTCACTTTTGACAGGGAGATGACGACACAACAACAGCAGACTCGATACTTTCCGCCATTTTGTTTCATGAGAATCGACTGAATCATGTCTCGAATGCATCACTCATACATAATAAACTATTTTAAGTTGTAATTATCGATTAGGTATATTTTAGAATATTTTCTATGTTTTGAATATTATTATTTTCATTCAGGAAGAATAACAAGTATATTCAAAAGGGCATATTATTAATTTAATGAAGGGAACTACTTTTTCGCGTACTTATTGCTTCTACATCGTACGTCGGTGTCCATAACCAATGAAAAGCGAGCAAGTCACATGATTTTGTTTTGACGAGGATCACTTAGGGTCGAATCTATGAACGCAATAGACCGTAAAAGGCGTTCTCTGCTGATATAGTTGTATCCTAATACGATTTTGCTTACTCAGAAATCTGTTCATGCGATAATAATTGTTGAAATTCGTAAGCTACCTGACGAGGTAACTTAAGAGAGAGACGAATCGTGAGAATCCCGAAGGGAACCGATGGTAACCGATGTAGTTTGAAACCTTTGCAGCTTTATCCAAGATGTCGGACCTTGAAGACTTCGATCATGTTTTCAGTATACGCGGAGAAGAGGAATTTTATAGAGTCTACCAAAGAATTCAACTGGAAGAACAGGAGAATCGGCGTAAAATTGCGCGACGCAGACGTCGTTGTATACGGTATTATTTGTGGGACGCAAGCGTAAAAATGCTTTCCTCTATCAGACGAAAATAACGGAAGTGGTTTTATCGCTGAGAATTCTGGATAATTTCTTGCCAATATTACGAAAACGATGACTTTCATGCATGACCAGTTAGTGGGTCGCTAATTCGATCTTTGCACTTGCTCACGGTGAGTCAGCTCACCAGTGATTGGAAGTAATTCGAGTAGAGACTAATGTATTTTGCATGCGACCCTTAGAGCGGACAGGGTTATATACCTGCTCATCACATAGTGGAACCTGATTTCAGAAGAGTATTGGAATTGTATATCTGATTATACGTATTAGTTTTGAAGCGAGTGAACATTGCATAATGACAAACTGTGATGATACTGTATACTACTTGTTGTGTAATTCGGTGTCACTCGAAGCTTCACGAACTTGAAAACTCGTGTTACAGAGATCCAACACTGTAGTTACTAATCTCACGAATACAGTTCTTCCGTGTAAACTGTTACGCAACAAATCTACGGTACATGAATTGACAGCATCTGTTTTCCCCATTTCTATACTTACAACAATATTCGCGCATGCATATGGAAACGCATGCTATTATGCATTACAGGGATTCTTATCATAAGTAATGCCACGAGTGATTTCCAAATTATTCACGACTCATGAAGTGAGGAGTGAATTTATCTAGAGAATTTGGAAATCAAGAGTGGCATTTGTTAGGACTATTTAACGAATAAAATTAAGCTCTTTACTCACAAATAACACTGGTCAACATGATTTTTGTCTCATGATTACCAATAGTTGTACTTAATGCAGTTTTTATAGTGTTTTCAAATATGTATTCGGAATTTATCCATCACCCACAGTTTTTTTTAAATTCAATTAATGGATGTATAAAATTATTTTTTAATAAACGTTTTTACGTCCATTTATCCATTGTAAAATAAAACCAAATGAGCTAACTCAGGAGATTTCAGCTATGGAAAAGAGATATCAAGGCAAATGGAATCCTAATATACTGGCCGATTATTGTTGGATCATCAAGACGGATGCTCCACAGGCGAAATATAGCAGAAAATCGTCATTTCTTACTTCCTAGGCGAGTCCGAGTGTTCGAATACTGTGTAGTTACGAATGTAGAATATATTAAAGTGTTTGAAATTATAAATTCCTGTGTCTCGGAAACCTTGCGTGATGGAGAAAACCCGATATCATATTTGAATTCAGGAGAAAAAATACTATCAGAATCACATATTTTTCTTTCTGAGACAAAAAAAAAGTTTATTTTTTTGTTGCTCAGTGTTATTTAAATAGCGTTATTTGAAAATATTTGTAATTTAATGTAAAGGCGGTGTTTGAAAACAAATCACAAATGTGAGGTTATGTATATTCATTGCAACTTGATGATATTATTTATTGCCAAATAGGATCGCAATATTGTAGGAATGCACTCTAGTGGAGAAATAATGAAACACATCAATCTGTATATTATAACTAACATTAAAGGTTATTCATTAATTTTTTTTAGTTTCAACTCAGTAAAATCAAGGAATCTGTCCATTATTTGCTATATTCACTGTATTTGCTGGAGAAAAATAATGTTCTCAGCTGTTTAGAATATTATAAAGGAGGAACTTTCTTTATCACAAAAGCAGGAGCTGATAAAGAGAAATGGATAAAGAGCGAGGTGAAACACGACTGTCATTGGTTGTAAAACAAAACTCACTGAAACGTGATTGGTCATTGACTACCATTTGGGGCAAGAGTTCAATTGTCATCTCAGCTTCTCTCCTGCCGCACGCTTCACACTTTTAAGTCACGCTTGTACAATTATTTGTCGTTAAATAATCAATTTTTTCTCGAGAACTAAACTTATTCTATGTCATTAATAGTTTTTTTCTCGTGTTTTTATTTTGTACATTTTATATTTCATGCGTTAAATCTGGTTTAAATAAAATGAGATACCTTCGGAGGACTGCCAGGATACACACTACTAGATCACAAAAAATGAAGACATCTTAGAATAATTACAGACGGAACCTTTAGAAAACAAAACTTCTGATTATGAGTCAAGATGGATGCAACATGTTCATCGAATGGAAGATCACAGGATACCCAAACAAACGTTAAGATATCAACCTTGCAGGAAGAAGAAGACCAGGACGTCCACTCAAAATACTTCTGGATGATGTTAATCTTGAGGCCGAAAGAGGTCAACAAATCGCCTAAATTCATGAATGTACTATGATGATGATGATAAAAATATATTGTAAATAATAACTATACAGTGTGATTATAAAGTCCCAGTACATTTTGTGGATAACGTAGCGCAAATAAAACAAAAATTATAAGGTAGTTTCTACTATCAAGTTAGCGTTCAACATAACCTCCATCAATCTCAAAACATGTTCCCCAACGACGCACCGTCGCCCGGAAAACATGCACCAACATATCCTCTGTAATCATTTTACTCGCTTGGCGTATGCGTTCTTTTCAGCACTTGCAGATTAGAAAACTTGGTTCTGTGCACCTGTTGCTTGATGAACCCCCAAGCAAAAAGTCCAGGGGTGAGAGGTCTGGCGAACGAGGTGCCCAGATACGAGGAGATGCCCTTCCAATCCACCTTTTGGGAAACCTGTCATTGAGATACCCGCGTATAGCCAGAGCAAAGTGTGGTGGTGCTCCATCTTGTTGCAACACCACTGTATCAATGATACCATCTTGCTGTAACTGTGGCTGTAAGAAAAGTTGCAGCATATCAAGATACACGTCTCCCGTGATGGTTTCCTTTGGAATCTGTCTCTAACTTCGTCGTACGACTGACCTCTTAAACGCGCAGCAACAATCTCTATCCGCTCTTCAATGGTGAACATATTTGTATCTTTCGAATGGTTTTAACAGAAATGCGATATGTAAGCGATTTCTTAAAAATGTACTGGGACTTTATAATCACACTGTATTGTGGGAAGCATTACAAATAGCAAACATTGATGAATCTCTAATTCAAGTAATACACGAAATATATAAGAACAATAAATCCAAATTAAAATGGGGTCTCAGTTATCAGATCCTTTTGGAACTATTAAAATGTTGTTACAAGGATGCCCGATGTCACCAACACTGTTTAAAATATATATAGACATCTGTTTAGTAGAATGGTCACGTAAGTGTGCAAAAATGGGACTAGAATTAACAGAAAGAAGATATCTACATCACTTACTTTTTGCCGTTGATCAGATAATTATAACCCAGGATGGAGAAGATGCAAATTATATGTGTAATCAGTTGTCAACAACATATCAGAAATGGAGTTTGAAAATCAAGAAAAACAAAACAGAGTATTTAACAAATGACCCAGATGAATTATATATTGATGGGGTAAAGTTAAAGAAGAGCGATTTTTAATATTTTTAATATTTTCAACTGTGTAAAAATGTATTGAAGAGTTAGTTTGTATTTATTTTTGAACCAAAAGTATTAGACATGAAACTTTTTTAATCCATCGTCATCATTTTCATGGTAGGCCTTCAGCCTGTTCCGCTCTCAGAATTCATCTTCTCGTCGTCTTCTACGACGTCCCACATCTCTAATAGCCTTGAGGTTGGTACAAAAGTGCTTGTTTTGTTAGCCTAGAAGAATCCATTCTAAAAATATGTTCATGCCATTTTTGTTTATAGTTTCGTATTTTTTCATTTAGATTAAACATTTTGAGTTATTGCCTAATTGTTTCGCTAGGAATGTCTCTACTCAAATTACTTCCAGTCACTGGTGAGCTGACTCACCGTGACCAATTGCTGAGATCGAATTAACGGCCGACTTACCGGTCATGCATGAAAGTTGACGTTTTCGTAATATTGGCAACGAATTACCCAGAATTCTCAGCGATAAAACCACTTCCGTTATTTTCGTCTGCTATAGAGGAACGCATTTACGCTTGCGTCCTGCAAATAATACCGTACACAACGACGTCTGCGTCGCGCAATATTACGCCGATTCTCCTGTTCTTCCAGTTGAATTCTTTGGTAGACTCTATCAAATTCCTCTTCTCCGCGTATACCGATAACATGATCGAAGTCTTCAAGGTCCGACATCTTGGATAAAGCTGCAAAGGTTTCAAACTACATCGGTTACCATCTGTTCACTTCGGGATTTTCACGATAAGTTTCTATCTTGAGCTATGATCTTAAGGCACCTCATCAGGTAGCTTACAATTATTATCGCATGAATAGATTTCTGAGTAAGCAAAATGTATTTGGATAAAACTTTCTCAGCAGAGAACGCCTTTTACTGTATAATGCGTTCAAACATTCGACCCTAACCTGCAACGTGTCTGAGGAACTTCAGCTCTGATGTTCTAGTAATCTTCTGTCTGATCTATTCATGGCCCAATTCTCTGATCCATATCTCACAATGGGAACTGCCATTACCTTATAAAACCTTAGCATTGTTTTCTTTTTTTGTTTTGTGTTTGCAGTGTTCTTTTAATAGTCCCACACATACTTTGAAATTTATATATTTTTTTCATGTTTATCATTTTCCCAATTGTAAGATATGTGACATCCTAAATATTTAAAACTCTGAACTTGTTCGATAATTTCATCGTTTAAAAGTATTTTAGACCGAACTGCATATTTCCCCGAAAGGCCATTGTTTTTGTTTTCTTCGTTGAAATCTTGAGATTGTATTTCTCCAGGGTTCTCTTGAGCATTAGGGTGGCTTTTTGTAATTGATTTTCTGATGACCTGATCGTCTGCAAACATAATTGTCTCTGCAATCGTAGTTCCTAGTTTAAAATGTTTTTTTATCTATTGTCTTCAATTGTTTTTTTTAACATTTTTGTCAAGATACCATTTCGTTAACCAAACTTTCTTTTATCATGATTTCTCTTTAACTCTTAAGAAAAGAACTTCCATAGCTTCCATATTATTTTCAAATAAAAATGGAGTTGAGAAAATGTCTCATATAGCCCCTTCAATTTAAAATAGGGCTGCAAAAGCACTTACATTGCCAAGCTTACACAGTTTTGAAATAACATAGCTGTACAATATAAATTTTATTGACGACATTCAATAAATTCTACGTCATACAACTTTATTATAGAAGCAGTAAACTTTATGAGTATTAACCGTCTTGAACAGGGAAGCCAGTGCACAAAGAACTGGCAATCTAAACTAATTTCACCTTGATTATAGCAATTAAGGCAGCTTTTAATAACCTCTTACAAAGATTATATTGTACACGGTGTGATAATGAAGAATTAAATATATCTATATAGACCTATATAGAACTGAAAAGGAACTCTATTATAGTTCATTGAACACAAGACATATAAAACTGAATGCATCAGAATATTTTAAACTGAAGTGTATAATAATATTAATATAATAATAATAATAATAATAATAATAATAATAATAATAATAATAATAATAATAATAATAATAATATAATAATAATAAAATAATATAATAATAATAATAAATAATATAATAATAATAATAATAATAATAATAAATTAAGAGTAAACATGGAAAAAATTGAATATCTTGTAGTAGGAGGAAGTGGACGAGATATATCCCTATCCCAAGGAATTATTAGAGCTGTTAAAAAAATAAATATTTGGGATCACTTATTGATGAATCAGGGAGTTGTAAAGCTGAAGTAGATAGCAGGTTAGTACAAGCACGAAGAGCCATAAAAATGTTGAATGGAGTACTTTGGAGTAGGACCATGTCACACCACACGAAGAAGAGGATTTTGAAGTCTGTTGTGGAAAGCATAATGATTTATGGTGCTGAGGGATGGACTTTGGTAGAGGGACAAAAAACTAAGATATTGGCAGTGGAGATGGATGGAATAAGACGCAGTGCCAGGGTGTCCAGGTTGGAAAGAAGAAGAAATGAAGAAGTGAGGCAGATGATGGATATGGAGGAGACAGTGTTGGAAAGGATCGAAAGACGAGCTCTTCAGTGGTATGGCCATGTCAGGAGAATGGAGGATGATAGGTGGCCCAAAACTCTTTTGGAATGGTCACCTTCTGATAGAAGGAAACGGGGCAGGCCAAGAACAACTTGGAGAGGAGAGATCCATAGATTGATGAACGACCGAGGTCTGGAGGATGATGAATGGCGTGATCGGCAAGAATGGCGAATGGGAATACAGGGTAACCGCTGAAAAGTGGAGAGACCCTCAAAAGTAGAAGTAAGTAAGAAATTATCAAGGAAATAGACAACAAGCTTTTAATAAATGAAAGCACTCCCAGACTAAACAACTCACCATAATATATCGTCAGGAAAAAGCTTTAGTCACGACAAAGCCACATTAGGACCAGCAGCATCGAACATCATACTGGATGTTGTAGCGAAGAGTGACCTGCTGAAGATGGAACGGATGTTCTGAAAGGCCTACATGCATAAATATTACATATTTTATAAGTTGAGGACGACGGATTTTACCTAAGAAGGTATATTTTAACTTATTTTGTTTTATAATAATAATAATACTAATAATAATAATATAATAATAATATAATGTCTGTAAGTGATGGGTTTGCAAAATTTATATTTCATATATCCCCTGATCTGCACGACTTTTCCGAAATAACAGGCCTTTGATAATTTTTTTTTCAATGTTCTGTTTCCACTTTGAAATTGTGAATTTCTTAAATGTAGTGAATTTAGCTTGGAACCTACGGTTTCCAAAATTCCTGAAGAAGGTAAAAGAGATCCAATATAAATTGTTGGATAAAGTATAAAATATAATAGCAATTAGATAGTATAACTGTCACAAGATAGATGATTGGGACAAGAGGTACAAATTTTTGGAATTCCTTAGATTTGGACAGAGTGTATCTTTCTAAAATTGCCATCGCTGCCATTAGAGGATCAATTTCAATTTTAAGATACCATCTTTACAACATTTCTACTTTATAAAATACACTTTAATTACAATTTGAAAAATTTTAATGTATTTACAAAATGTATTTCATCAATTTCCCTCTAACGAGGGAAGTTTTTATAATAATAATAATAATAATAATAATAATAATAATAATAATAATAATAATAATAATAATAATAAATGGAAATAATGCATATATTTTTTCCTTTTTAAACAAGATTAATATATGAGATTAGTTTAATTTACACATATTCTGTAATTTGTGTGTTCTGTAAGCCATAGTGAGGTGAAAGAACCCATCACTAGATTGTTTAGTGTACAGCCCTGATTAGTGATAGGCTGGTGACCCTGCTCCACATATGTAAACTTGCAACAACTACATCGAGGCGCCGAGCAAGCGGTAATATGTTCACGATGTTGGAAATTATTAAGACCTAGGTCATCGGAACATTCTGCTCCGAGCCAGTCGGCATTTCACACTTGTAGCTGCATGCCTTTCCCAATCATATTTTAACCCCTAATAGAATTTATTTTCTTCTTTTTTAATCCTTGCTCACATTCAGGTCTGAACATCGCTTTCAAAAACGCACAGTTGCTGCCTGCAACAATAATAATAATAATTGTTATTATTATTATTTTTTATTGTATTGTAAGCCTATGTTTTCCTTTTACAGAGATTTAGGCGCTCTCCCCTTACAGGGAAGAATTTGAACCATACTAATTTAGTTACACTTGTTTTCGTGTAGATGCCATTTTGAGTGGTACGTGGTCAGAGTTCCGCCTCATACTGACATCTAGGAAACCAAGGTAGTACTAGGACGGGAAAATTCGGTAAATTTTGCTTAGAGGCCTCTTCATTCAGGCTTAAGGATTTTTTACGAGCCTGAAAATCTTCAGACTCGGGACCCACGGCTTAAAGTCCCTCCCGGAGGACTTCCTCCTTGGATTTTTCCGTCCAAAAGAATCCATGGACCCCGGCCGGGTTTGAACCCGCGACCCTTGGGATCAGAGGCAAAGAGCATAACCACTAGTCCACCGCGGGCGACTATTATTATAATAAAATAAAAATAATAATAATAAAATAAAAATAAATCTTAGTTTTATTTGATTTTCATATGTATTGAGATGTAATCCAGTGACAGCTGTTTCAGTACACTGTACCTTCTTCAGACATGTTAAATTATTAATTGGTGGTTATTATAGTAAAAAAACAAAACATATCAACTGATCTAAAGCAAACAATACAACAATAATTTATTTAAATTTTTACATTTAACAAAGTCTAATTCATTCAAGTCATAGTTGAGAATTTAACAGTTTTTTTACTACTTTTAAACTTATTAATTTCTACCGCCTCAAAAAGATCTAACTTCTTACCCTTATCACAAATATGTAAAATTTTTCAAATTTGGATCGAAACAATGATTAAAATGGAATATGTGGGTTAGCATATTTTGAATTTTTCTAAATTTCTGTTATTATGCTCTCATGTGTTCCTTTATCCGAGATACTAACAGGTCTACCAGTTTGTCCTATATAACCATTGTCACATGTGCCACACTTCAATTTACATAACCTTAATCACCTTTAATTATTTGTTTCGATCCAAATTTTTGAATTTTTACATGTTTGTGATGAGGGTAATAAGTTGGACTTTTTGGAGGCTGTAGAAATAAATGAATTGAAAAGTAATAATAAACTGTTAAATTCTCAACTTGATTTGAATGAATCGCCTTTGTTGAATTAAAAAATTTAAATAAATTATTGTTGTATTGTTGCTTAGATCAGTTGATATGTACTATAATAACACAATTCATATTTGTTAACATGTCTGAAGAAGGTACAGTGTACCGAAACAGCTGTCACTGAATTATATCTTAATAAATATGAAAATCAAATAAAACTAAGTTTTATTTTTATTTAATTAATAAATATGGATTTTCATCAAATAAACACCAACTCAATTGATTAAATAATAATAATAATAATAATATATTATTATTAAATATATTATTATTATTATTATTATTATTATTATTATTATTATTATTATTATTATTATTATTATTAGCTTATATCAAAATTCTAAAATCAAAATTAAATTACCAGATGGAGAAATAACACAACACATAAACACAAGCAAAGGTATTCCACAAGGATGTGGACTATCTCCACTCTTATTTAATATATATATTAACAGAATAGTGCAAGAATGGAAACAAACAGTAAATAGTGGAATTTCAATAACTAGGAATAAAATAATTCAAACAATATTATATGCTGATGATCAAATAATATTATCAGATTCCGAAGATAGCTTACAAATAGCAGCGTATCAATTATTCAAAATTGCCAGCAAATATAATATGAAAATTTCCACTTCAAAATCCAAATCAATGGCAATGTGTAGAAAAAACATACAACGGGTGAAAATTGAGATTGATGGAAAAATTATAGAACAAGTGTCAGATTTCTCTTACTTAGGAAGTGTATTTGCAGAGTATAAGAGTGACATTGATTCAAAATTACAAAAATATAATAAAATGAATGGGGTAATACGAAGACATTTTGGTAAACAGATGAGGACAGAGACAAAACTAAGATTACATAACATCACATCAAAAGCTACTCTAACATACGGAAGTGAAATTTGGATTTTAAATAAAAGAAACTCTCATAAACTTCAAGTAAGCCAAATGCGCTTCTTACGATCATTGTTAGGAGTTAATAGACTGGATCACCAAAGGAACACTATTATCAGAGGAAAACTTGGAGTAGCAAGTTTAAATGAAGATATACAAAGATACCAACAAGAATGGAAAAATCATCTGAGGAGAATGGCAAGAAATATACTTCCAAAATTAGCATTCCAATATACCCCAACTGGACATAGGGGCCAAGGAAGACCAAAACATCGGTGAAAAGATCAAGACCATCTTCGCTAGTTTACCGTACAGGCCACATGGCCTAAAACGAATTTGTTCATGATGATGATGATAATAATAATAATATTAATAATAAATGTAAATATGAATAAATAAAACATAAATAGTTAATTATTCGTTAAATAATGAATACATTGTTTAACAGAAGGGCTAGAGCATTGACTCCACTTTTAGAAACATTAAACACTTGGCTGTAGGCAAAAGAAGATACATTCTATACTTGGATGTCATGTATGTCCACGTCAAACCATGAAAAAAAAAGAGACCTCAGGTTCAAGGGAGCCGAATGTATTGTGGCGAGACTTTAACAAAGAACCTTGTAGTTTTGTGTTGACAGGGTTAAATTACGAAGACACCCTCTTCCTACCCTCCAGCTGAAGGGATGGTTCAAGCCCTTGTCTTAAACTAGTGATGCATTACATACGACCAAGAGAACAAGACAGACCATTTGACTTCCGAATAGCACTATGGTTGTCCAGTATTTAAATCAGGGATGTACAGTCCTAGACCTGCCGTCAAAAGTTCGCCCATGTTTGTGATAGTTTCATGGGTGTCAAGCACTCCATAAGAGGAGCTTGGAAATTTTGGTCTCTAATCTCCTGCGCCGTAGCCGGAGAGGTTTTTAAGGTATAATGCCCTAGTACAGAGCTACCACTTCTGGAAATGCGTGCTATTTTGCATTACAGAGACTTTTGATGTCCCAACTTAATTACTTACTTACTAACTGGCTCTATCGAACCCGTAGGTTCATGGCTGCGCGGACATAAGCTATCCAAAGAAATTTAACATGGGTTCTCTGAAGTAGTCCCCCGCCCGGAGAACCGAATGGGGGACTATTTGACCTCCGGAAAATTTTACCCCAGTTGAACCCATGTCCGCATTTCTTGACGGTTGTATTTTTACGGCTAAAGATCGTTACTCTTTCGACGAAGGTATTTTTTTCGTCTGGCTTATCACCTTCTACCAGTCCGGCATGGGTAACCCTATCGGCAGCAATGCTACCGCCTTGATGTCCCAACTCCTTTTCAAAAAAACGTTAAACTGAAAATATATAAAACTGTTATTCTACCAGTTATATTATATGGGTGCGAAACATGGACTCTTACTTTAAGGGAGGAAAGGAGATTACGAGTATTTGAGAATAAAGTACTTAGGAAAAAAATTGGACCAAAGAGATGGAGAAGACTTCATAACAATGAAATACATGGTCTTTATAGGAAGCCAGATATAATAAGAACAGTTAAGTCTCGTAGACTGCGATGGGCAGGACATGTGGCACATATGGGGAATGAAATACGTGGATGGAAACTTCTTGTAGGAAAACCAGTTTTGCCTCTGGTTTTTCTACTAAATGCTTCCATGCACTTCTTTCATTCCCCATTCGTGCCAGATGTCCTGCCCATCGCAGTCTACGAGACTTGGCAGTTCTTATTATATCTGACTTCCTATAAAGACCATGTAGTTCACTGCTATGTAGTCTTCTCCATTCACCTGTCTGTTCATCTATCATTGGTCCAAAAGTTTTCCTAAGAACTTTATTCTCAAATGCTTGTAATCTCCTTTCCTCCCATAAAGTAAGAGTCCATGTTTCGCACCCATATAATATAACTGGGAGAATAATAGTTTTATATATTTTCAGTTTAACGTTTTTTGAAAGGAGTTGGGACGTCAAGAGTCTCTGCAATGCATAATAGCACGCATTTCCAGAATTGAGCCTATGTTTAATTTCTTTGTGCATCTCATTCCTATTTGTGATTATTGTTCCTAGGTATTTGAATTCAGCCACTTCCTCAAAATTTCCCTCATTTTTTCATTTGCTGTCCATTTCCATTATATAATGTATTTATATGTGTGAACATATTTTTAGTTTTATTGGTAATGAGTTAGTAATATCGAGGAAATTAGTGTTAGATTTCCTTCCGTTAAGGAAGTTTATAGCACAAAGACACGCAGGGAATAATTATCATGATGCAGTTGGTCGTGACGAACACAGCGCCGTGAGTCGGCGGTTAATACAACTCATTTTAAAACAAAAGAAGAATATTGATAACTCTCCTCTTGTTTCCAAAATCAAAACAACTAGGAGTTCGTGAACGGAAGTGAACACGTTACCTGTAATTTGATTTAAAATTCAATCAAAATGACATTTAATCTTATTCTTATTTTTCATTCCCTTCACACAACACCATAATTATACCTTTTTTGCAGCTTTTCAATAGACTTCCTGCATTACACTCTTCTAATCCCTACTTCTCTAAAAATAATGCTAGCTGAAAATATATAAAACTATTATTCTACCAATTATATTATATGGATGCGAAACATGGACTTTACTTTAGGGAAGGAAAGGAGATTACAAGTATTTGAGAATAAAGTTCTTTGAAAAATGTTTGGACCAAAGAGAGATGAACAGACAGGTGAATGGAGAAGACTACATAACAATGAACTACATGGTCTTTATAGGAAGCCAGATATAATAAGAACAGTTAAGTCTCGTAGACTGCGATGGGCAGGACATGTTGCGCGTATGGGGAATGAAAGACGTGCATGGAAACTTCTTGTAGGAAAGCCAGAAGGAAAACGCCCAGTTGGTAGACCAAGAATGAGGTGGGAGAACAACATTAACTATGATTTGAGGGAAGTAGATTATACACGGAATGATTGGAAAGCATTAGCTCAAGATAGGGATGTATGGAGAGCTTATGTCCGCGCGGCCATGAACCTACGGGTTCGATAGTGCCAGTGAGTAAGTAAGTAAGTAAATTAAAAAAAATAAAATGGAGATTCTACTGGTTTATTATATGGATGATAAACATGGTCTCTTACCTTAACAGAGGAGAAACAGTATATTACGATGCGAGGTTGGGAAGTGGTTTTTACAGAATCGAGGGAAATGTTTAAAAACCGAGTGAAATTGATGTTTTTAATTTCCGGGATTCTGTATAATACTTCACAGACGTGCGTTGTACATTATTTTTTGCGTGATGGTGTTTTCAAAATATTAAATAATACTAAAATAATAACATCTTTGTTGGAAATATTTGTGTTCATTATAATTAACGTTAACAGTGTGGACAATGTTTATTAGTTGAGACTACAGCAGGCCGTAACATCAATCAATTATAAAATGGCTACAAGTACTGATTTATTGTTTTATATTGTTACAAATAAAGTTCAGTTCATTTAAAATGCAGTGATTTGTTTCATACAATGCATATTAACACTACCTTTTGGATATTTTTGTATGTACATTGTATGTAGTATACATAGAAGGCAGTGATTTTACTTCTCACACGCGTGTTTCTTCATCTTGTAAGCCCATGTTTCCCTGAAGAGATTTAGGCGCTCTCCCCCTACAGGGAAGAATTTGAACCATACTAATTTAGTTACACTTGTTTTCATATAGATGTCATTTGAGTGGTCCGTGATCAGCGTTCCGCCTCATACTGACATCTAGGAAACCAAGGTAGTACTAGGACGGGAAAATTCGGTAAATTTTGCTTAGAAGCCTTTTCATTCAGACTTAAGGATCTTTTACGAGCCTGAAAATCTTCATACTTGGGACCCACGGCTTAAAGTCCCTCCCGGAGGACTTGCTCCTTGGATTTTTCCATCCTAAAAAATCCATCGACCCCGGCCGTGTTTGAACACGCGACCTTGTAATTCCTGCATTATCTAAAAAAATGCTAAACTAAAAAAATAAAAAACGGAGATTCTACTAGTTTATTATATGATAAACATGGTCTCTTACCTTAAGAGAGGAGAAACAGTATATTACGATTGGAGGTTGGGAAATGGTTTTTACAGAATCGACGAAAATGTTTAAAAACCGAGTGTTAGTGAAGTTTTTAATTCCCGAGTTTCTGTAAAACACTTCATAAACGTGTGGTGTACATTATTTTTTGCATGATGGAGTTTTCAAAATATTAAATAATAGTAAAATAATAACATCTTTATTGGGAATATTTGCGTTCATTATAAACAATTGAGTAACATTAACAGTGTGGGCAATGTTTATTAGTTGAAACAACAGGAGGCCGTGCGACCAATTAGTAACAAAATGGCAGCAAGTACGTATTTGTTAAATGGCCGGATGATTTTCGGGGACCGTTGGGCCCTAAGCTTCCTGACATTTGTCTTACAAGTGAGGAAAACTCCGAATAATCCTCACCCAGGAGCCTGTCCCGACCGGGAATCGAACCCGGGCCCGTTGCGTGACAAGGCAGCACGCTACCTCGAGACCACAGCGGTGCACCTTGTTAAATTACTGTTGACAAAAATATGTCATAACTTTTTGTTGAAATATGGTGGCGGTCTTAAATCGTTGTTAGGCGCCTGGCCAACATCTTGTGTCCATTGTGTACAAAGATGGGATCCTATTACCCCAAGAGCCTGTAGTGGGATCACTACTGTATTTTTGCAACCAGATAAATTGATTAATGGAAAACCGTTATTAATGTCGCAAGAAAATTAAACAAATAATTTGCACTTTAACTGTCTCTCCACTTAATAGAGGAACAAACGTGAACTTTTGGCACTATTTTTTATCTCGAGTGTTTTTATTTCTTACGATAAGCATATTATACTGCGGAGTGTTACCTACATTTAATGGTTGTATCAAACATAGACCGCACGTCTGCGCGGAGTAACAATTCAACATTTAACTGTACTGATCGCGTGGGCAGACCTACCTGGCCGACATATAAGGTGGTCACCATGACAACAATCACTTGTACCGTATTGAGACATATCAAAACTGCATCTTAACGGTTTTATTATGACTCCATATTGTTTTACTGTAAAAAATAACACTTGTGGTCTTGAGGTAATGTAGTATCAGACCGGGTTCGATCCCAAGTCGGGGCAAGTTTCCCGGATGAGGTTTGCTATTAAGTGATTGGCATTTAAAATGATAATAATAATAATAATAATAATGATAATAATAGTAATGATGATAATAATAATAATGATAATAATAATAATAATGATGATGATGATGATAATGATGATGATATTGATGATGATGCTGATGATGATAATTTGATGATGATGATGGTGATTTTGATGATGATGATTATAATTTGATGATGATGATTATAATTTGATGATGATGATGATAATTTGATGATGATGATGATAATTTGATGATGATGATGATGATGATGATAATTTGATGATGATGATAATTTGATGATGATGATAATTTGATGATGATGATGACAATTTGATGATGATGACAATTTGATGATGATGACAATTTGATGATGATGACAATTTGATGATGGTGATGATGATGATAATTTGATGATGATCATGATGATAATTTGATGATGATGATGACAATTTGATGATGATGATGATAATTTGATGATGATGACAATTTGATGATGATGATGCTAATTTGATGATGATGATGATGATAATAATTTGATGATGATGATGATGATAAATTGATGATGCTGATGATAATTTGATGACGATGATGATAATTTGATGACGATGATAATTTTATGATGATGATAATTTGATGATGATGATGATAATTTGATGATGATGGTAATTTGATGATGATGATGGTAATTTGATGATGATGATGGTAATTTGATGATGATGATGATGCTAATTTGATGATGACGATGACAATTTTATGATGATGATTTGATGATGATGATGATGATAATAATTTTATGATGATAATAATAATAATAATTTGATGATGATAATAACTTGTATTTGATGAAAGTTAAAAATGATAAAGATGATGATGATGATGGCCATATGATTTAGAGGACAGTTTGGGCCTTAAAGTTTTCCCGACATTTGTCTTACAGGTGAGGAAAAACCCCGATAAAAACCTCATCCAGAAAAACTGCCCCGACCGGAGATCGAACCCGAGCCCGCTGCGTGACAAGGCAGCACGCTACCTCGAGACCACAGCGGTGGACATCTTGTATAAATATTGGAACCTTTTACAAATCACCTGTATGATTATTTTCGAGCTTTTATGTTAGATTCGGATGACAAGCTTCATGGTTTTGCGGTCAGAACTTCTGACTGCAGTTCATGAGATCCCGGGTTACATTCCCGGACAGTCAATACGGATTTTTACTTAAAGGAATTGTGTATGTGGTCACCCACGGTCTAAAATTTAGATTAAATTTAATTGTTTAATGATTTTCCTGGCGTTTCGTTATAATTTATCACCCATCATACCATCGGGGTAACATTATCCATTTTCCAGTCGACCTAAGGTCAGAAGATTTTACTACTCCGTTAATGCCAGGAGAAAACCCCAGAAATGTCATTAAAACAATCTGGTGGTATTGGAGAAAAATGGTGGATTCTGAAAAATGTTGTTCTATCTATTCAACATATTGTTTTAAACTTAATAAGAATGCATTCTCTGCTGATTTCTTAGAAATAGTCAGTTGGTATTTTTTATCGCACTAGAATAATCTGCGAGTCGATTCTGAGAAATTATATTGCACCGTATTGTATCTATTGAAGCTTGTACAATTAGCAGAACGTTTTATCTAGTGTCTGGATAATGGATTCCATGTACTCCTCCCTCTGAAATGAAGATGCTAAGTTGCTACGAATTATTATACCCTAAGCAGATTGTTACCTCAGATAGTCCTGTTTCTCTCTCTCAACAAATTATATAACTTTTTCTCAAACGTACTTCGTTGTGTCAATTACTAGTGGTGCCATGTAATTCTAATTGACTTCCCAACTCCTTTAAACAAATGTTAAACTGAAAATAAATAAAACTATTGTTGTTCTTCTTCTTCTTCCGAATGCAGTATTGGGTGATGAAGCCCGTTCTGCGACTACAAAAACTGATCTTTCCATCGGTTGAAGGGTCTTCCGAGGTCTCTTTTGCCTTTAGGGTTGAGGTGGTAAATCATCTTTGGTAAACGGGAATTTGACATTCTCTGGATGTGTTGGAACCATTTAATCTCATAATTTTGTATATGTTCAACCATTTCCCTACTATTCCGCTGCATCCTTATCTCATCACTTTTCACTCTATCCCTTAATGTTACTCCAGTTAGTGATCGGAGGCATCCCCTACAGAAAAGCATGCCTGTCCAAGAGGCATTGAGGTGGCAACCCCACCACAGGACTTACCCAACTATATAACCTATAATGGGGGAAACTTTAAATACTCGAAAGACTACAAGAAATAAATAAAACTATTGTTCTACCAGTTATATACAAAGTGCAGAAATGAACTTCCCTAGAAGAACAAAAGGCAGCACAAGATTGGATCGGATAAGGTATGAAGATATAAGAACAGAGTTAAATATTTATCCATTGGATGAGAAAACCAGAGAATATAGAGAGAAACTGTTTACACATGTGGAAAGAATGAATGTACCAAGATGTAGGAAGGCCAGTGAAAAGATGGGCAGAACAACTGTGAGGCGGAACAGGTAGTTTGCCTAGCCCCTGAAGTGAAGAAGAAGAAAATTCTACCAGTTATATTATATGGGTCCACCGCTGTGGTCTCGAGGTAGCGTGCTGCCTTGTCACGCAGCGGGCTCGGGTTCGATCCCCGGTCGGGGCAGTGTTTTTCTGGGTGAGGTTTTTATCGGGGTTTTTCCAAACCTGTAAGGCAAATGTCAGGAAAACTTTAAGGCCCAAACGGTACCCGAAATCATGTGGCCATCCTTATCATTATCATCATCATCCTTCATCGGTGTGGAAAGCAACGGGAAGCTACCACACCTACAATTCCCTAGTAAAGCTGCAAGCATAGCATGAAAATCCTATGATTGCAGTGAAAGACCTGCCCTCGGGCAGAATTACTATGGATGGATGGATATTATATGGATGCGAAACACGGACCCTTACTTTAAGGGAGGAAAGGAGATTACGAGTATTTGAGAATAAAGTTCTTAGGAAAATGTTTGGACCAAAGAGAGATGAACAGACAGGTGAATGGAGAAGACTACATAACAATGAACTACATGGTCTTTATAGGAAGCCAGATATAATAAGAACAGTTAAGTCTCGTAGACTGCGTTGGACAGGACATGTTGCACGTATGGGGAATGAAAGACTTGCATGGAAGCTTCTTGTAGGAAAGCGAGAGGGAAAACGCCCAGTTGGTTGATAAAAAATGAGATGGGAGAAGAATAACATTAACTAAGATTTGAGGGAAGTACATTATACAGGGAATGATTGGAAAACATTAGCTCAGGATAGGGATGTATGGAGACTTTATGTGCTCGCGGCCATGAACCTATGGGTTCGATAGTGCCAGTGAGTAAGTAAGTAAATAATATATTACTTGGATGTAGGAAGGGAAAGTTTACTATAGGCTTAAGAAAAATGTTTGAATGTTACTCTATCATGTGGTCAGTAATATAATGTACGGTTAAAAGTTACCTTGTAGGTCCGTCTCCTCAACTTAAGTTCTTTTAAAACTCTGTAGGCCTTTCGGGACTAGTCCCATCATCAGCTGAATGCATTAGGTCCGTTCTTGTTGACCCTTGTTGAAGCACTGACTTGGTTGTGAGAATTTTGTACAGAGGATTGTGTGGATTAGGTGTGTATTCATTGAGAATCAGGTTGTTGTTGATTTCTCTTAGGATTGCGATTTCCTCCAGTATATTTATTCTCGTTGGAATGTTTTCTCTATGTACTATTGTGAGGGTGTTATCGATGTTATGCATATGGTTGTCCAGCTTGAATTACAGTTTTTGCGTAACTTGATTTTCCTCCATTGTAAATGAAATCTCTGAAATGTTCCTTGAATGTAATGTTGAAGCTTCTGTTAGTTTTCCCAATGTAGAATTTATTGCAGTCTGTACATGTTAATTTGTAGATGCCTTTATTGTGTCGAATTCATCTATTTCTTCGATGTTGTTGTTTATTAAATTGTTTAATTTGTTGTCAGTTCTGTAGGATATATTAATATTCTTATCGAGCTTTTTTAGTGGTGTTGGCCAATTTCATGTGCTGCAAACCACATCATCTATCTATCTATCTTCGGGTTTTTACAGCTGCTGCCGTCTTCCCGTGCCAAACCTCCAAAGCCTACGTTCTTGGGCATCTTCGATGCTTAGCCCTCTAGCTTGCATTACTGTCTTCATGTTTTCCTTCCATGTTAACCCTTGGTCTTCCTCTTTCTTCTTTCTGTTCGGATGCCATTCATATAGTTGCTTCGGCCATCGCTCATCTTCCATTCTTAAAACATGTCCTAACCACTTTAATTCCTTTTCCTCAATTCTTTCAATTATGCTTTCTTCTGCGTCCATTATGTTTCTAATTTCCTTATTTGTGACACGTTCTAATTTAGACTTTCTGGCACTTCTTCGTAAATAATCCATTTCTAGAGCTATTAGTCTATTCTTGTAGTACTTATTGATTGTCCATACCTCACTTCCGTACATTGCAACAGATTCCACCAATGTTTTACCAATATATTTTTTTGTGTCTTTCCAAATATGCTTATCCCACCATATGGAATTTAATGATGATATTATTTTGCTACTCAATTCAATTCTATGTTTTATGTTCTCTTTGCCTATACTTCGATGTTATCCATAATCATTCCCAAATATTTAGTTTGTTTCATTTGCTTTATTTGGATTCCTTCTTCCAATATTAAATTTTCTCTTTCATTGCTATTTATTGCAAGATATTCTGTTTTTTGTAAATTTACTGGGAGACCCCATGATTCATGTGTTTTTCAACCTTTTTATCATGAATTCCATATCAAATTTATCTTGCGCTAAAACCAGTTGATCATCGGCAAATTGTAATGTCAGCAAAAATCTGTTGCCTATTGGGATCCCCATACCTTTCCAGTTTTGTTTCCATTTCGTTAACATAAATTCTACATAAATATTAAATAAAATTGGTGATAGACTGCACCCTTGTTTCAATCCCTTTGAGGATTTTATAGGATTAGACATTATATTTCCCATTTTAACATAAGCGGAGTTATCGTTATAGATTTGTTTAATAATTTCTATTAGGTTTCTGTCAATCATGCATTTAATAATAGGTGATTTATTAAACTTTCTTAGTGGGATTTTTTTGTTCTGACAGTTGGCACTTGGATAAAGAGAAGTTTGATTAATGTTAATGAAGATGAGATTGTTTTGTTTTGAATGGCGTTGCAACTAGACTGTTTTATGGAATAGTTATTACACGCTGAACACTATAATATATATAAAATAATGTAGGTTGTCTCTATAAAACAGCAGATTACTGGCTTAAGTTTTATGGGAAGGGGAGGTGTTAGGATGGCTGTTGGCGATACTGGGCGGCGAGAAATTACCTTAAGTATACACTTGTAATGGATCTCGCTTCACCAGAGGCCTTCTATTTTGTTTTATCCATCCTCACTTTTCGAAAATTCATAACTTAAAGTTTTTCTTTTACTTTCCAAAATTACTTACTCACTTACTTACTTACTTACTCACTGGCACTATCGAACCCGTAGGTTCATGGCCGCGCGGACATAAGCGCTCCATACATCCCTATCCTGAGCCAATGCTTTCCAATCATTCCCTGTATAATCTACTTCCCTCAAATCATATTTAATGTTGTTCTCCCACCTCATTCTTGGTCTACCAACTGGGCGTTTTCCTTCTGGCTTTCCTACAAGAAGTTTCCATGTACGTCTTTCATTCCCCATACGTGCAACATGTCCTGCCCATCGCAGTCTACGAGCCTTAACTGTTCTTATTATATCCGGCTTCCTATAAAGACCATGTACTTAATTGTTATTTGTAGCCTTCTCCATTCACCTGTCTGTTCATCTCTCTTTGGTCCAAAAATTTTCCTAAGAACTTTATTCTCAAATACTCGTAATCTCCTTTCCTCCCTTAAAGTAAGAGTCCATGTTTTGCACCCATATAATATAACTGGAAGAATAATAGTTTTATATATTTTCAGCTTAACGTTTTTTGAAAGGAGTTGGGACATCAAAAGTCTCTGCAATGCATAATATCACGCATTTCCAGAATTGAGCCTATGTTTAATTTCTTTGTGAATCTCATTCCTATTTGTGATTATTGTTCCTAGGTATTTGAATTCAGCCACTTCCTCAAAATTTCCCTCATTTGTCCTTAGCTGTCCATTTCCATTATATACTGAATTTCTACGTGTGGCCATATATTTAGTTTATTAACCAATTAAATATACATATCAAATCATAAGATATAACTAACTAACTCACTGGCACGCCGTAGCTTAGTGGTTAAGGCACTGCGCTACAAGCCGGAAGGTCGAGGGTTCGAGTCCCGGTGGGGTCAGGATTTTTAAACTGATCAAAACCTTCTGGCGGCACTATGACCCTAACTGAAATGAATACCAGACGCTTGTTCTGGGGTAAAGGCGGCCGTCACGCAGGGCTGACAACCCGGCTAGCATCAAGTGCCGTTTGTCTAGAAAACGTGGGGGCCTTAACCTCCTGCTACCCGAAGGACCTTCTGAGGCCTGTTGTGGGATCACTTTACCTTTACTATAATACCGTTTATATATTTTACATTAAATAAATAATTTGGCATGGGTTCCCTGAAGTAGTCCCCACCCGGAGAACCGAATGGGGGACTATTTGACCTCCGGAAAATTTTACCCCAGATGAACCCATTTCCACATTTCTTGACGGTTGTATTTTTACGGTGAAAGATCGTCACTCTTTCGCCCAAGGTACTTTTTTCGTCTGACTTATCACCTTCGACCACTCCGGCATGGGTAACCCTATCGGCAGCAATGCTACCGCCGGCATAGCTCTCAGGATCATTTAAGCACGTAATCCACTCCACCACGACAAGGTAAAGATACCATGTGCATGGAAACTTCTTGTAGGAAAGCCAGAAGGAAAACGCCCAGTTGGTAGACCAAGAATGAGGTGGGAGAACAACATTAACTATGATTTGAGGGAAGTAGATTATACAGGGAATGATTGGAAAGCTTTAGCTCAGGATAGGGATGTATGGAGAGCTTATGTCCGCGCGGCCATGAACCTACGGGTTCGATAGTGCCAGTGAGTAAGTAAGTATATTTTACATTAATAAATTCAAAGAAAAAGTCGTCCTTTATTTTGAATACTTTAAAAATGTTTGTCCTGTATTTTATTAAATAGCGAATATAGTCGCAATTACTGTGGCCTCGGGGTACTTAAGTTGCCTTTGTAAGCAAGAGCCCGGGTTCGATCACCGGGAGGGGCAAGTTTCCTGGGTTAGTTTTTTCGGGTTTTTTTAATCACAGGTAAGACAAATTCCGGAACCCTTAAGGTCCAGATGTCCCTGAACACTATTTGGGCATCATGATGGTCTTATAATATTCGCCTTGTTTGGTATGAATGTATGAGTGAATAGTGTGTCATGTCTTATGTTCGTGTCCTCTAGGAGGTGGCCCCGCACTTAGCTTATTCCTCATTCAGGGAGGTCCACATATTCTTGTGTGATCAGAAAAATATGTATATGTTCCAAATTCTGCACAGTTGGGTACTTTGTCAGAAAATATGTAACTTTGATACAGAGTTTTGTTCGAATTCTGTAGACTATTTAAAGTACCGGATCTCCTATTTTATCACTTTCAGTTCAATTTCGAACAATCCTATCAAGAAATGTACTTTTATTACAATGTTTTGCAAATTGTATTATTGTAACCAGGTATTTGTTTACATTAAGGATCCTTGTGATCAGTCTCGATGGAGTTTGACGATTCTTTTACACGCTTTATGTAGCTTGACCTGTATCTATCTATGTAACGGAATCTTTGAACAAGATTTTCACCCACTTAAAAACATTGGATCGACTTGAAACTTTGTATACTTGTAAAGGACCCTTGACAATATAATAATTTCATAATTTTTTTCTAAAATCCTGGCGAGAATCATCAGAAAAAAATAAAAACCGGTACAATAGGTTGCGGACTTATCGAATTTTTAGTCAATCGTTGTAAGAGCTCAGTTGGTTGAGTGGTGAACTGTAGTGGTATATAATTTCAGTAATCATAGGACGCTGGTTCAAATCCAGAATTAAGCAATTACATTTTCATGGGATTCCGGTTTATGACAATCAGTTAAACTAAAAATAAAAAAAAAATAAAAAAACTAAAATAACACGCTTTATTCGAAAACCAAACTAAAAATAAAAAAAATAGTTAAAAAAAAACTAAAAGAACACGCTTTATTCGAAAACCAAACTAAAACATAAAAAATAGTTTAAAAAACTAAAACAACACGCTTTATTCAAAAACCAAACTAAAAAATAAAAAAAAAGTTTAAAAACTAAAACAACACGCTTTATTCGAAAACCAAACTAAAAAATAAAAAAAAATAGTTTTAAAAACTAAAACAACACGCTTTATTCGAAAACCAAACTAAAAAATAAAACAAATAGTTTAAAAAGCTAAAACAACACGCTTTATTCGAAAACCAAACTAAAAAAATTAAAAAAAATAGTTTAAAAAACTAAACCAACACGCTTTATTCGAAAACCAAACTAAAAAATAAAAAAAAGGTTTAAAAAACTAAAACAACACGCTTTATTCGAAAACCAAACTAAAAAATAAAAAAAGTTTAAAAAACTAAAACAACACGCTTTATTCGAAAACCAAACTAAAAAATAAAGAAAATAGTTTAAAAAACTAAAACAACACGCTTTATTCGAAAACCAAACTAAAAATAAAAAAAAATAGTGTAAAAAACTAAAACAACACGCTTTATTCGAAAACCAAACTAAAAAATAAAAAAAATAGTTTAAAAAACTAAAACAACACGCTTTATTCGAGAACCAAACTAAAAAATAAAAAAAATAGTTTAAAAAAACTAAAACAACACGCTTTATTAGAAAACCGAACTAAAAAATGAAAAATAATTTTAATTTCCAACACGCTTGAGATAACATTAAAGTGGTCAACAAAATAATATTCTCCAACACATCTAGAATAAAACTAGAGTTATCTACAAAAAAAATAATAATTTTACCAACAAAAGCGTGAGGTGCTTTTATGGTTTTTACATTTTCTTCTTAGAGACTTTACTTTTATCAATATCTGTTTATTATCAAATATATTAATTGATATAGAGCACCCCACGCTTTTGATGGTAATTTTTTTTGTAGATCATCATCATCATCATCCGGTATCATGGCAGCTGCCGCCGTCTTCCGGAAACCAAACGCCATTCCTCTCTGTCCATCCATTGATCTTCCCCCATTCCTCTGATATTCATAGCTGCTTGTACCCCTTCTATCCAAGTTTTCTTCGGTCTTCCTCTCTTCCTCCTTTTCATTGGGATCCATTCCATAACAATTTTTGGCAATCTTTGCTCTGACATTCTTTTGTAGATAACTCTAGTTTTATTCTAGCTGTGTTGGATATGCTTTTTTTTATTGACCATTTTAATTTTATCCCAAGCGTGTTGGAAATTAAAATTATTTGCAGTAAATCTTTCTCTTTTGAATATCCTCCATCATTGACCTTTCTAAAAATAAATAACTTAATTAAGACATACCCTAATTTATAAATATAAAATTACGTATTACTGAACAGATCTCTAAAACATCTAAATATTCTTTCGACACACCTAATAACTATAAATTTTGGAACAAGAAATAAAACAACGTAACTTTAAGATCATTAAAGTTGGGAGTGTAGAGATTTTAGAGGTGCTAGTTTTTTTGTAACGACCCTGGTAGTTTTATTTATATGCAGGGAAATAAGTGTATTACTACCCTATAGCAGTGCCGAGCTAGGAAAGTGGCAGTTAGGGATCGTACTTGTCTTGTTTATGGCGCAGCAGCTTTGTGATAGCCGTGTGTATCTTTAGGGTACAAGAGGGGTTTCTATTTAATAGATAGCTTTTAGTTCCTTCTATTGTCTCTTTTAAACTGCACCTGTTTTCTTATGATAAAAGAGTATTATGTAAAGTTTTTTACTCGTTCCAAAAACAGACAATAGAATTTTTACCTTCTTTTTTTTCTCAAGTAATACAATTTCTTTAAATTCAACGCTATTCTATATAATAGGCTTTGAAATGCTTGAAGGTTTTATAGGAAATGTGTTGAATTTACAGCAATAAAACTAGAATATATTACATTTTTCACAGTTGTAAAATGAGGTCGTGAATAAAATAGTTATTTAAGGCACGAGTTATAAGGTAGGAGGTTAAATGTTTGGTTGCTGATGGGTGTTTGATTTTTTTTAACAATCTAAAAATTTCAGGGTTTTAGATATTGGTTCTTTTAAGGGGGCCCGATTGACTCGTTATCAAAAAAGTGTATATATATATATATATGAAAAGAAAAAAGAATGCTTGAGTCGGGATGTGAACTCGAGTCTCTAAAGTCTGTACCTTTAGCGCTCTAACCAACTGAGCTACCCAAGAATTCCAACACAAACATACAATTTTCTTATACATGTAGTATTCTCAATTCACACAAGAGGTAGCGGAAAGATCTTCCGACTGCCATCTAGCGGCTAACATAACAGTTAAGCAAATTATTAAAGAGAATATTTACTTTATAGCAGTAACGCTTGTGTATATAGATATTATAAATATATATATATATTATATAGATAGATATTATAAATATATTTTTGACATTTGGCAATGAAGGCAAATATGATATGAAAAGAAAAAAGAATGCTTGAGCCGGGGGACTCGAGTTCAAATCCCGACTCAAGCATTCTTTTTTCTTTTCATATCATATATATATATATATATATATATTAAATTAAGAAAGTTTTCTTGAGTTTCAACAATGATTTAGTAATCGCTTAAAAATAATTTAACAATACAATCAAGACTAATAAAATTCATTGTTAAAACCGTTGAGGTGGATAGTCATAAAATAAAATAAGATAAAATATATCTTATTTGGTAAGATCCGTCGTCATCAACTTATAAAATATGTATTCTTTATGTCAGTAGGGCTTTCAGATCAACCGTTCCATCTTCAGCAGGTCCTTCTTCGCTACATTATCTGATAAGATGTTTGATGCTGCTGGTCCTAATGTGGTGTTGTCGTGAACAGCAGCATCAATCATCTTATCGGATAACTTGCTGAAGACGGAACGGATGTTCTGAAAGCCCTACAGACATAAAAAATACATATTTTATAAGTTGAGGACGACGGATCTTACCTAAGAAGGTATATTTTATCTTATTTTATTTCATAATAAAATCAAGGTATAAGAAATTAAGTCAGTAGTTAAGAATTGTATATGGGTGTTTATCATAAGTAATGCCACGAGTGATTTCCAAATTATCGATAAATTCACGACTCACGAAGTGAGGAGTGAATTTATCTAGAGAATTTGAAAATCAAGAGTGACATTTGTTAGGACTATTTAACGAATAAAATTAAGCTGTTTACTCACAAATCATTATTTAACTATAGTTATTTAAAAATATTTATATATTTAATATAAACGGTGATGTTTGAAAACAAATGAGAAACGATAGGTACGCTTCACCTGTTTCTTTTGTTTATCGCTGCAACCAGATCATACTATTTATTGCCAAAGGAACGCAATATTGTAAGAATGCTCTCTAGTGGAGAAAAAAATGAAACACATCATTTCTGATTTCGTATGATGTAAATATGATAATTATATTTTTCTGGATTGTTACCTGGGAAAAAAATACATTTAAGAAAGTGCAAAGAGTGGTTTCTCTTTTTGGTGGTATAATAAATTGCTACAAATGTTTTTATATTAACTCCTGCAAGCGATATGTGTTGACATATATGCACTATATATACAATCTGGTAGCCGTATTTCTTATGGGGCTCAGTCACTGCAAAATAATGGTCAGACCTGTTCAGAATATTAAGAAGGAGGAGTTTTCTTTAATATGGTAAATATAACACTGATAAATATTTCGTGAAACACGACTCTGATTGGTTGTAAAACAGGAATCATTGAAACGTGATTGGTCACTGACTCCCATTTGGGGCATGGGTTAAATAGTCATAAAAATCTTTGAAAACATGATAAATAATATTAATGTTCTTATTTACATAGATTTGGGGGGTATATATACTCGTAAGTGGTAAGTCATTCCTGGCATTGCCCTACTTACTAAGATAGAGACTAAGGGGAAAGAAAATACCCAGCGTGTTATGTAGTCGGATGACACTGACTCTTGATACGTGGAAGTTGACATTCCAATTGCGTGAGATAGCAAAATGCTCGTAGGTAAAGTGCAGACTGTATTAATTATGCCAGTAATTATAAGCAGGAGTGGCAGCGGGTATTACTTTACGCATTCTTGTAATTATTAGCGTCTCATATTGCATAAAGTGATTTTATATGCGTGTCCAAACCATGATGTAACGCTCTTGATACAAAGACCTCCCACCTTGATGTTTCTTGTTCGATACTCGAAATCTTTTCATTGCCTCCAGGCTTTAGAAAGGGACACCATGCAAGTACTGCACTTCTCGACGTTATCGAGGACACTAGAGTAGCTTTGGATAGAAGAGAACTTACAACACTAGGGCCGTATGCAAATACATTAGTCTCTACTCAAATTACTTCCAATCACTGGTGAGCTGACTCACCGTGAGCAAGTGCAAAGATCGAATTAGCGACCCACTAACTGGTCATGCATGAAAGTCGTCGTTTTCGTAATATTGGCAAGAAATTACCCAGAATTCTTAGCGATAAATCCGATTCGATTGAGGGTCTTTCCACTTTTTCAGCGGTTGCCCTTTTACCAGCCGGCTGCTGGCCCTTCACATCCACATGTGTCAATCACAGAGGTAGATGATCAACAGCCAGTGTAGGGGTGACATGTGGTTAGCATGTCGAGTCCCCCAGCCGTTATAGCTGGTTCCTCAACCTGGAGCCGCTACTTATTGTAGCTACCCAATTGCCTCACGATGCTGGGTGGGCACCGGTCCCATACTGGCCGAAATATCATGAGAAAATTTCTTCCCCCATGGAGACTCGAACCAGCGCAAGTCCCGTAGCTCTGCGCTAAGGCTTCCTACCTTAACCGCTCGGCTACGGCGATAAATCCACTTCAGTTATTTTCGTCTGCTAGAGGAACGCATTTACGCTTGCATCCCGCAAGTAATACCGTATACGACGACGTCTGCGTCGCGCAATATTACGCCGATTCTCCTGTTCTTCCAGTTGAATTCTTTGGTAGACTCTATCAAATTCCTCTTCTCCGCGTATACCGAAAACATGATCGAAGTCTTCAAGGTCCGACATCTTGGATAAAGCAGCAAGGTACGCAGCATGGTTTCAAACTACATCGGTTCCCATCGGGTTGCTCACGATTCGTTTCTGTGCTAAGTCACCTCGCCAGGTAGCTTAGGAATTTCAACAATTATTATCGCATGAACAGATTTTTGAGTACGCAAAAACGTATTTGGATGCAACTTTCTTAGCAGAGTACAGGCAGAGAACGACTTTTACGGTCGAATGCGTTCATAGATTCGAGCCCAATACCTCTCGTCTTAACTAAAGCTTTCGAAACATTGACATATTATTAGCCAGACTAAAAACATTACACCTGTGACTGGTTTAACTCATACTATGAAGATAGCCATCAAAGAGTAGAGGAACTTCGGGTAATGTGGACCCCTATTTTGATTTTTTGTTTTTTTTTCTTTTAAATGAGATATTTGAATTTTGTTTAATTACAGTGATTATCATCCCTCCATAGTATCTTTACCTTGTCGTGGTGGAGTGGCTTGCGTGCTTAAATGATCCTGTGAGCTATGCCGGCGGTAGCATTGCTGCCGATAGGGTTACCCATGCCGGACTGGTCGAAGGTGATAAGCCAGACGAAAAAAGTACCTTAGTCGAAAGAGTGACGATCTTTCACCGTAAAAATACAACCGGCAAGAAATGCGGAAATGGGTTCCACTGGGGTAAAATTTTCCGGAGGTCAAATAGTCCCCCATTCGGTTCTCCGGGCGGGGACTACTTCAGGGAATCCATGCGAATTGGAAAGCATTAGCTCAGGATAGGGATGTATGGAGAGCGTATGTCCGCGCGGCCATGAACCTACGGGTTCGATAGTGCCAGTGAGTAAGTAACAGTGATTATCATTAGTGTTATAACTGTGAAATAGCATTGTTATTTTATTCAAATATGGAAACGTTTTAATAATTTATGAACTTTTTTACGTCACAAGAAAAGTCTACTTTAATCTCCATATTCGGGTAAAGTGGACCCCAGAGTCTACCTTAGCTTTTAGACTATTTTTAAGTTTATTTACTCTATTAATTTCTACGGACAGATACAAATTAATCTGAAAGTATTTATGGCTGATCGTAATTTTAAAAAATTGATATTTGTTTAATGTTTTGAAAAATGATTGTTGATTATAACATTCACACGTCATTCATCCGCAGACACCGACGGTCTTTGGGTTTAATTAAATTACAGAGATAGTTACTTACTTACTCACTGGCACTATCGAACCCGTAGGTTCATGGCCGCGCGGACATAAGCTCTCCATACATCCCTATCTAGAGCTAATTCTTTCCAATCATTCCCTGTATAATCTACTTCCCTCAAATCATAGTTAATGTTGTTCTCCCACCTCATTCTTGGTCTACCAACTGGGCGTTTTCCCTCTGGCTTTCCTAGAAGAAGCTTCCATGTACGTCTTTCATTCCCCATACGCGCAACATGTCCTGCCCATCGTAGTCTACGAGACTTAACTGTACTTATTATATCTGGCTTCCTATAAAGACCATGTAGTTCATTGTTATGTAGTCTTCTCCATTCACCTGTCTGTTCATCTCTCTTTGGTCCAAAAATTGTCCTAAGTACTTTATTCTCAAGTACTTGTAATCTCCTTTCCTCCCTTAAAGTAGGAGTCCATGTTTCACACCCATATAATATAACTGGTAGAATAATAGTTTTATATATTTGCAGCTTATTAAATTACAGAGATATTAAATAAAATTAATTAAGTGAATGTTTTTATAGATAGCATCCTCATTGTTATAATATACGTATTCGCGTAAAGTGGACCCAGGTCCGCTTTAACAGCATCGTGGAGGGCCCACATTAACGAATTTCTTTGTTGTATTTAATTATTTCACACAGCAGCCACGTCACATAATATCAAAACAAGCCCGTCAGTATATTAAAACAGCATCCATATAATATAATATGTTTAGGAGATTTTTCAATATTTATAATATTCAATAACAGAAATTAAAAATTAATTCTTAATCAATTGAGTTGGTGTTTACTTGATGAAAATCCATATCCATTATTAAATAAAAATAAAACTTAGTTTTGTTTGATTTTCATATTTATTAAGATATAATTCAGTGACAGCTGTTTCGGTACATTGTACCTTCTTCAGACATGTTAACAAATTAAGAATTTAGCATGAAAAACTTTTAAATTGGTCGTTTTCATAAATATCACAAATAAACTCTTCTTCCCAATTAAACTGACTATGAACACGTCAAAGTTGATGAGAAGAAGAAGTTAAAATATTTTTTTGTTAGAGGGCAGCACAAATTAAAGAAGATATTAACAGGGTCCACTCAAACCGAAGGGTTCACATTACCCCAACTTCCTCTATCTGTTCAAAACCCGAACGCCTTTTATATAAAAGGAACCAAGCATCCTGAATGGAATTTAAAGTATTGACCTTTCCACAACCATTTTATATAATAAAATTAATAAAAAAATGTTTATTTATTGAATGTATTAATATATACTCTATACCACTGTAATTACATTTAAAAAAGTATATAAAACAACATATTCGAAATACATATATCAGACAAGAAATGGATGCACAAGAAACTGTTATCGATAGGATAACAAAGAGAGCTCTACAGTGGTGTGGACATGTACAACGGATGTCTGAAGACCAGTGGCCTAAACAGGTGCTGGATTAGATGGTACCAGGCAGAAGGAAGAGGGGGAGAAGTAGAAGAGCATGGTATGAGGGAATATATGATGCCATGATGAAATGTATGGAAGATGGTCAGTGGGAAGATAGGAATCTCTGGAAAGCAGGAATCAAGGGCAAACTGCTGTAAAAGTGGAAAGCCTGTATTAAGTAAGTATATTTTTTAAAATGAAGATGGTGTTCGGGGAGTATTTGTCTTTCAAATGAGGAAAAAGCTCGGAAAAATCTCAGCCAGATGATTTATCCCAACCGGAGATCGAACCCGGAAGTGGTGCTTCTGAGGCAACGATGTTCCCCTTACCACTGGACCACAGTTGTGGTCAATAATGATGATGATGATGATAAAGATTGAAGTAGAATATTTTATCATTGATTATATATTTGTATTTAGATGCTGACTTCTGATTTGATCGCTTTTCGAATTAGGAAAATGCAGTTTTAATAAACAATAATTTAAAGAAACTAAAACAACACGCTTTATTAGAAAACCGAACTAAAAAATGAAAAATGATTTTAATTTCCAACACGCTTGGGATAAAATTAAAGTGATCAACAAAAAATCATCTCCAACACATCTAGAATAAAACTAGAGTTATCTAAAAACAAAATAATTTTACCATCAAAAGCGTGGGGGTGCTTTTTATGGTTTTTACGTTTTCTTCTTAGAGACTTTAATTTGACCAATATCTGTTTATCATCAAATATATTAATTGATATAGAGCACCCCACACTTTTGATGGTATTTTTTTTATAGATAACTCTAGTTTTATTCTGGATGTGTTGGAAATGATTCTTTTGTTGACCACTTTAATTTTATCCCAAGCGTGTTGGAAATTAAAATTTTTTTCATTTTTTAGTTCGGTTTTCTAATAAAGCGTGTTGTTTTAATTTTTTAAACTATTATTTATTATTTTATTTTTTAGTTTGGTTTTCTAAAAATGTAAATATCTTTAGATTCGATACTATTGTAGTATGAGCTAAAAGTAATACTCTTCTAAAAAAATTCTCCGGGCCGGATTTGAACCATCGACCTGTGGATTACTGTACATTATATACCACTACAGTCCACCACTCTACCAACTGAGCTACCACAACGATAGACTAAAAAGTCGATACGTCCGCAACCTATTATACCGGTCTTAATTTTTTTTTATGTCATGATGATCCTGGTTATGAAATTATTGTATTGTCATTGGTCCTTTACAATTATGCAAAGTTTCAAGTCGATCCAATGATTTTAAGTAGGTGAAAATCGTGTTGAAAGATTCCGTTACATAGATAGATACAGGTGAAGCTAATATAAAGCGTGTAAAAAAATGAAATTAGTTGATTATTCCTTGAATTCACACAATGTTTATTGCCTTAAATGTATTGAAATAATTCTATGTTCTCCCTTTTGTGTGCAGACAAGTCGATTTTAAGGAAGAAAAAAGGCAATAAGAAAGGGATGTTGTGTTTCGAAAGAGGGTAGATGTCAGAAATATTTTCGTGCTTTGAATCCGTAATAAAGGAGAAAAGTTCTCACTGTTTTTTGTTTTGGAATGCCGCGGGAGCTGAGTGATTCAAAAGGGTTGAGCTCAACGTTTTTTGTTATTGTTACATTTTATATTCAGGTAGTTAATACCGGAGATATATACTTATTTGTCGTATCTGCTAAAAGTAGCGGCCAGTTAGATTTATATAACACCTGTAATAACATGCAGTGTGAATGGACAGATCGCGGATAAAAACCGACCTGCCTCTACAGCAAGCTTGTAAAGCTATTACCAACTTAGAAATGTAATAAAATAGAATTCATGTGCAGGTGTAGACCTATTACGGAATAATAATAATAATAATAATAATAATAATAATAATAATAATAATAATAATAATAATAATAATAATAATAATTGTTTTAGGATGGACAAATCCAAGGAGCAAGTCCTCCGGGAGGAACTTTAAGCCGTGGGTCCCAAGTCTGCAGATTTTCAGGCTCGTAAAAGATCCTTAAGCCTGAATAAAGAGGCCTCTAAGCAAAATTTATCGACCTCAACGTCCTAGTAGTAACCTAGTTGACTGTTAGATGTCTCAGAGTCGATGTGTTGACCGCCTGGCATTCATGACATCTACGAACAAAGAAACTAGCTTAACTAAAAATTAACTTGATCTAATAACTCCTAATGAAGGTGAACCTATGGTTCAACAATGGGCTACGTCATGAATAGTAAAAATTATTATTATTATTATTATTATATTAACAACAATAATAGTAATATGTTAATGTTAACAATAATAATATAATAATAATAATAATAATAATAATATATATGACGAAATAAATAAATTTAATCTAATGTGTGGCACTATTAAAAGAACCCTTAAAAACACAAGAAAAAAACGAAAATTAAATTTTATAAAGTAATGGCTGTTCCTGTATTGATGTATGGATCAGAATGTTGGACGATCACTAAAAGACAAGAACAACGATTGGAAGCAGCTGAGATGCGATTTTTAAGAAATATAGCAGGATATACTCTGCTGGACAAGAAAAGAAAATGAAGATATAATAAAGGAACTAAATATTTTCAAACTTACAGACCGAATAATTAAATATAGGAACGCCTGGAAAGGACATATTGATAGAATGTCAGAAGGAAGATTTCCAAAATTATTGCTAAATTATAAACCGCATGGAAGGAGAAATGTTGGACGCCCACACAGAAGATGGTCTGAACAATTTTAACAATTCTAGCTTTCATGAAACCGGAACGAGCCAACAGGCTTAATCTCTGGAGGAAGAAGAAGAAGAAGAAGAAGAAAATGATATATGTGCTATTGTTTAACGGCGTAGTTGGTTAAGGCAACATACTGCAAGCCGAAAGGTTTTGGGATTCGAGTTCCGGTATGGTCATTATTTTTAAACTTGCCTAAATATTCTGGTGGCACCATGGCCTTGGAGTGAAATGGCCGTGGAGTCTTCTGGTGGCACCACGGCCTCCAAGTGATAAGAGTGCCAAACGTTTGTTCTGGGCGCAAAGGCGGATGTCACGCAGAGGTGACAACCCGACTGACATCAAATGCCGATTTATCTAATGCGATGAGAGCCTTACCTTCTTACTACCCCTAAGGTCTGTATTGGAATCGCTTTCCCTTTATTATATTTAACATTTTATACGTTTATATTTTATAAACGATAAAATATATACCGTGCGTTTATTGTTTCCAGAGATGAAAACATAGTCATGCAATCCTCTAACAGGCACAATTAACAAATTCTTCATTTGTCATCATCATCATCATAGTACATTCACGAATTTAGGCCATTTGTTGACCTGTTTCGGCCTCAACAGAAACACCATCCAAAAGTCTTTTGTGTGGACGTCCTGGTCTTCTTCTTCCTGCAGGTTGATCATGTTGAGACTTGAAAGTAGTTTTGAAGTTCCTTAGGACAGGTTACTGGCCCGACGCTAAGTAGTCCAGTGGTAGGGCTGCTACCTTTTAGTCTCTGGACAGACATTAGGATACTGCATTTAGATTACAGATGCTGCCGGAGAGATTTCTCAGGTCGGATCGAGGGAGAGTGGCGTGTTGGGATCTTTTAGGACGGATCGAGAGTGAATCAAAAACATGCAAATTTTTGAGTACAGTAAGAAAATTGAGATATAACAAAATTGTAGATTAAGGATATATGTATTAACAATAAGAAGAATCTCAATATGGTCTTTGTTTTCGATCTTTAATCATGTTATATAATAAGTAGGTCTGATAGTGCATTTAATGTCTGCAGGGACGGGGGGAGGGGGTATGAGCGTGCGGTGTGTTATTGTGTGGGGGTGTGTGGGTGTATGTGTGTGTTTTTTTTTGCTAATTTGTTTTCTAGCATTTTTTTTAATATTAATGTACGGAATGTGTATGAGTGTAGATATGTATTATTGTGATTTGGTGTAGACATAGATTTTACTTATATGTAGCCTGTTATTGTTTTTTGATACAGGTGTATTTGTAGGTATTTGTTTATATTATTAGTTTAATTTTTTGTTCATGGAAAAATAATGCACGTACGGCCAAGCAGGCCCGTGCGCAATGTAAATGCATATGTATTTTCTTTATTCTGAAAAAAAAGGCAATAAATTCCATTATCTACTCAGTACCCGATGGAACGGTTGTACCGCCGTGACTCGGTCCTCAGAGCCTCGTTTGTGAAAACGGGTTGTACCACGAGAAGGTGAGGATGAGAATTGGGTAGGAGAGGTTATACACACGTCACTACCCCTTACAACCCTTCTTCATTTGTAATTCATAATATTTAAATAAAACAAAATAAATAATGAAACATTGTTTAATTTGTCTACCACATTGCATAATTAAAATGAACAATTTGAATTTAAAATTTACAAACTAAGCTATTAAGGCTTTATATCATCCGCAATCATTTGAGTTACTTAAATCACGTCATCACATCACTTCATAGAAACAGCTGAAGTCTGATAGCTAACAAATTAATTAAAACTTCTCCATAAATTAAAATTTTAATTAGTAAATTGCAGTACAACTCTTTTATCGGCAACTTTAGAGTCAAGGTGAAGCTGTGTGCATAAATCTATTCGCATATAAAAAAAAAGAAAATGTATGACTGGAGTATAGAGTTACATGGCCTTCTTTAATACTTGATTGCTTGTACTGTCACGAGCCGTGTCAACTTACAACTACTTCAATTATTCTATAGCGACTCACGAACCTTAACCTTAAATGTCTACATCTGTTAACTACATTTCACTCCAAAGTTAAGGCCAGGGACAATAACTTACTTCATAGGTTGAAATTAATAATATGTGTGTGTATAAAACTACAATTCATCTATAGATATGTATCAGATATATATATATATATATATATATATATATATAAAACTTCAGCTCATCTATAGATATATATTAGATAGATAGATAAATAAATAAATAAATATACAACTTCAATTCATCTACAGATATGCATTAGATAGATAGATAAATAAATAAATAAATAAGTATATATATATATATACAACTTCAATTCATATATAGATATGTATTAGATAGATAGATAAATAAATATATATCTAATATATAAAAATTTCGTGTCACGTTGTTTGTCCGCGATGAAATCCTAAACTACTGAACCGATTTTAATAAAATTTTGCACACTGTGTGCAGTTTGATTCAACTTGAGACATAGGGTACTTTATAACTAAATTTATAGTCGCATTATTTTTTTATTGCAATTATTTCTTTATTATTTAACAAAGAGTTATAATTATCTGTGAGTTCCATACGATTCTAACAGATGGCGGTGTAATTATCTGTGAGTTCCATACGATTCTATCAGATGGCGGTGTAAGGTAATTGGTTTATTATTTAACAAAGAGAGATCCAGATGGCTGTGCTTTTTGTTGCAACCGCGAATTTCAATTGAATTATAAATATTGATTATTTCATAATTTAAGTGTGTTCAGTGTTTATTTTATTTTCAATATTATTAATTTCGTGTGTAAGTATTAGTTTTAAGTAATCTAACTGAAAGACAGCAACTTAATATAAATTTTTAACGTATACCTTAGCCACAGCAACGCGTGGCCGGGACTTCTAGTATATATATAGATGTTGTAACTATATTTTTGACATTTGGCAATGAAGGAAAATATTATATGAAAAGAAAAACGAATACCTGAGTCGGGATTTGAACCCGAGTCTCTAATTCTGTACATTTAGCGCTCTAACCAACTGAGCTACTCAAGTATTCCAACACAAACATACATTTTTCTTATATATGTCCATCCAACCATAGTAATTCTGCCCGAAGGCAGGTCCTTCACTGCAATCGTAGCATTTTCATGCTATGCTTGCAGCTTTACTAGGGAATTGTGTAGGTGTGGTAGCTTCCCGTTGCTTTCCACACCGGTGAAGGATGATGATGATAATGATAATGGTGATGATAATGATAAGGATGATGGCCATATGATTTCGGGGACCGTTTGGGCCTTAAAGTTAAGTTTTCCTGACATTTGTCTTACAGGTGAGGAAAAACCCCGATAAAAACCTCACCCAGAAAAACTGCCCCGACCGGGGATCGAACCCGGGCCCGCTGCGTGACAAGGCAGCACGCTACCTTGAGACCACAGCGGTGGAGCTTATATATGTAATGTTCTCAATTCACACAAGAGGTAGCGGGAAGTCGTTCCAACTGACATCTAGTGGCCACCTAGTTCGATAATTTCATCGTTCAAAACTATTTTCGATCGAACTGCATATTTTCCCCGAAAGGCCATTGTATTTGTTTTCTTCGTTGAAATCTTGAGATTATATTTCTTCATGGTTTTCTTGAGCAGTTGTGTGGCTTTTTGTAATTGATTTTCTGATTCTGCACATGTGAGATTTCCATTCCAAAACGCATTTTGGTAGCCGATCCTCTTCCATTCGCTGGACATGTCCGTAGAGATCAGGCTCTTAGCTGTAATAAAAGCAACTGATCTATGGATGGACACCTGAAAAAAAAAACCCTGGTCCTCCAGGTTGGGGTTGATGCGGTAGGCCAGCTCCCTCCTATCAGAAAAAAAAAGAATGAGATGGGTTCTTCTTGTTCTTCTTCTTCACGGTTTAGGCTTATTTACTAGCCTTTTCCCGGCTCCAAATTGCTGCTCTTTGCATCTTTTCCTTGGTCTTCCCAAACTTCTTCTTCCTCGTGGTGAATAGTTTTATGCTGCTTTTGGCATTCTGTTTTCAGTCATCCTTGCCAAGTGTTTTTTCCAGTTTGTTCTGCATTTCTCTATTGTTGAGTTTAATTCCTCTATTTTTAGTTGTTCTCTTATTTCTGTATTATGTTTTATGTCTGTTCTTTGATATTTTGCTATTATTTACAAGCTCCAATGAGATGGGAGAATAACATTAACTATGATTTGAGGGAAGTAGATTATACAGGGGATAATTGGAAAACATTAGCTCAGGATAGGGATGTATGGAGAGTTTGTGTCCGTGCGGCCATGAACCTATAGGTCCGACAGTGCCAGTGAGTTAGTTCTTCTTCTTCTTCTACTACTACAAGGTTTAGGCTATGCAGCCTGTTCCGGCGAAGTTAAAAGTGGAGTCCATCTTCTGCGTGGTCGGCCAACATCTCTTGTTCCTCTGGGATTATACAGGAAGGTTCTTTTTGGTATTCTTTCGTTGTTCATTCTCATTAAGTGTTCTGTCCATTTCTTATTATTTTCACTGATTTTATCTTCAATTTTATATATATTTAATTCTTCTCGTATAGTTTCATTCCTTATTCTATCCGCTCTTGTGCATCCTTTCACATTACGTAAAAACAGCATTTCCGCAGTCTGTATCCTGCTTTTATCCCTTGATTTCATTATCCAATTTTCACTTCAATACAACAACAAATGAACAGGCATTGTTTTATATAATTTAAGTTTCGTATCTTTCCTTGTTTTCCGACCTAAGGTTCTTTTTATGGTTCCACAAATAGCCTGAAATTTATTTACTTTATTTTGTGAGTTAGTTAGTATATTTTAATACTGTGCATTGAACTTATATTTTTACAAAATAGCTTTGTAAAAATGTTGGTAAACTTTTTAAGTAATTAATTAGACGTATATCTGTGTACTATTAATCAGAAGTCTTTAGAATGTTCTGCTGTAGGTAGATAATTTAAATCTTGATGTAGGTGTTGCTCCAAGCTACATTACCGGCAGAACATCAGGTCCTTGCAATCTCATTGCCGCTGTTTAAAAACTTTTATAATAATCTAGTCCCTTATAATTCTTGGTCATTGCTCTGACGAGACTAGCTTCTGGTAGTAAGGCCACCTGTTGTCCACTCCAGCATCAAGATACACCTTCAACTTGCTTACGTAATTTTCCCTCAAGTAAAAATATATGTGTTTTATTAGTTTTGTATGAAAATTTTAAGTGTACTTTTATCAAGATGTTATGAGGTTTGGCATATGTTCTTCCGCTCGAAGGGTAGATTGACGTAATTCTCATAAAAAAGTATAAGGGAACTTGTGTTAGTTTCAAATTTGTATATTGATAAGATATTGTTAGATGAAACGATTACATCCCTCTACAATAAAATCACTTTATTCGCGTGGGATATGTTCCGCAAATAAGCCGCGAATACAGAAACCGTGAATATGCAATGGTAATTTGTATGGATGCATAGGAGACACGTTCCCAGGTTCCAAAATAAGATAATTATCATAAGTAATGCCACGAGTGATTTCCAATGTATCTAGAGAATTTGGAAATCAAGAGTGGCATTTGTTAGGACCTAAAAGGTCCGTCTCCTCAAAGTTATTAGTTATTCATCATAAGTAATGCCACGAGTGATTTCCAAATTATCGATAAATTCACGACTCTCGAAGTGAGGAGTGAATTTATCTAGATAATTTGGAAATCAAGAGTGGCATTTGTTAGGACCTAAAAGGTCCGTCTCCTCAAAGTTATTAGTTATTCATCATAAGTAATGCCACGAGTGATTTCCAAATTATCGATAAATTCACGACTCTCGAAGTGAGGAGTGAATTTATCTAGATAATTTGGAAATCAAGAGTGGCATTTGTTAGGACCTAAAAGGTCCGTCTCCTCAAAGTTATTAGTTATTCATCATAAGTAATGCCACGAGTGATTTCCAAATTATCGATAAATTCACGACTCTCGAAGTGAGGAGCGAATTTATCTAGAGAATTTGGAAATCAAGAGTGGCATTTGTTAGGACCTAAAAGGTCCGTCTCCTCAAAGTTATTAGTTATTCATCATAAGTAATGCCACGAGTGATTTCCAAATTATCGATAAATTCACGACTCTCGAAGTGAGGAGTGAATTTATCTAGATAATTTGGAAATCAAGAGTGGCATTTGTTAGGACCTAAAAGGTCCGTCTCCTCAAAGTTATTAGTTATTCATCATAAGTAATGCCACGAGTGATTTCCAAATTATCGATAAATTCACGACTCTCGAAGTGAGGAGCGAATTTATCTAGAGAATTTGGAAATCAAGAGTGGCATTTGTTAGGACCTAAATGGTCCGTCTCCTCAAAGTTATTAGTTATTCATCATAAGTAATGCCACGAGTGATTTCCAAATTATCGATAAATTCACGACTCTCGAAGTGAGGAGTGAATTTATCTAGAGAATTTGGAAATCAAGAGTGGCATTTGTTAGGACCATTTAACGAATAAAATTAAGCTGTTTACTCACAAATAATTATTTAACGATAGTTATTTTAAAATATTTATATATTTAATGTAAACGGCGATGTTTGAAAACAAATGAGAAACGATTGGTACTCTCAATTTGCTTCTTTTATTCATCATTGCAACCAGATCATATTATTTATTGCAAAGGATCGCAATATTGTAAGAATGCACCCTAGTGGAAAATTTGTAACCAACATTATATGTTTTTAATTCATTTCTGATGTCCTATGATGTAAATATGTCGATTATATTTTTCTGCAACGTCATTTCCTGGAAAATAATTCGTTTAACAAAGGGCAAACAGTTTTTTTTCCGTTATAATCAATTGCTACAAAAGGTTTTATATTATCTCCTACATGCCCTATCTGCTGACATTCATGCACTATGTATACAATCTGGTAGCCGTATATCTTGGGGTCGGTCACTGCAAAATAATGCTATGACCTATTCAGAATGTTAAAAACGAGGAGCTTTCTTTAATATGATAAGCTTCGGTTGATAAATTCGAGGCGAAACACAACTGTGATTGGTTATTGACTCCCATTTGGGGCAAGAGTTACATAGTCTATAAATCTTCTCTATTTAATAAATAAGCAAGATGGTTTTCTGTATAACCATTTTCCTTGTGGTTAGGGATAGCACTTTGGACAACTGTTTCTCAACATCAACAGGCAGAAACTGCTCTTCTTGTTCTTCTTCTTCTTCAGTGGTTGCACGGCCATTTTAGTACTTGCCTCTTTCGTAATAATAGGGCACCTATATTATTTTGCGCTTTATTTCTCCATCCTTTAACTCTCAGAACTCTCAAACCTTCCTCGAAATTATCGAACCATGTCAATTTCTCTCACCCCACATTACGTCGAACTTTGGGTTTTGAATTCAAGGTTATTACAGACTTTATATTAGCTTGACCTGTATCTATCTGTGTAACGGAAACTTTGAACTCGATTTTCACCCACTTAAAAATATTCGATCGACTTGAAACTTTATATATTTGTAAAGGACCAATGACAATACAATAATTTCATTTTTTCCCTAAGATCCTGGCCAGCTTCATCAGGACATCAAAAAAATAAAAACCGGTATAATAGGTTGCGGACTTATCGACATTATAGTCCATACATTTTCATGGGATCCGGTTTATGACAATCTATTAAACTAAAAATTTAAAAAATATATATAATAGTTTTAAAAAAACTAAAACAACACGCTTTATTAGAAAAAACTAAAAAATAAATAATAGTTTTTAAAAAACTAAAACAACACGTTTTTTAGAAAACCGAACTAAAAAAAGAAAAATAATTTTAATTTCCAACACACTTGGGATAAAATTAAAGTGGTCAACAAAAAATCATCTCCAACACATCTAGAATGAAACTAGAGTTATCTACAAAAAAAATAATAATTTTACCATTAAAACGTGGGGTGCTTTTTATGGTTTTTACGTTTTCTTCTTAGAGACTTTACTTTTATCAATATCTGTTTAATATAAAATAATATATTAATTGATAAAGAGCACCCCATGCTTGTGGTGGTAAAGTTATTTTTTTTGTAGAAATCTCTAGTTTTATTCTAGATGTGTTGGAGATGATTTTTTTGTTGACCACTTCAATTTTATCCCATGCATGTTGGAAATTAAAACTATTTTTCATTTTTTAGTTCGGTTTTCTAATAAAGCGTGTTGTTTTAGTTTTTTTAAACTACTATTTATTTGAAAAACAGGCCTCTTCCATTCTAATGATATGTCCGAACCATTTGAAACTCCGAACTTTCATTTCAGCTACAGTATCAGGTGACGTATTTCCAACTTTAGATTATATCTATTCTGGATTGACCATCATCAAGTTCATGATCATCATCATCATCATCATGATCATCAGCATCAAGAATTAGACCTGCTGGTCTATTCCGATCTCATGTTAGAATAGGTCTATCCATCTTTTACTGGGTCTTCCAACATTTCTTCGTCCTAGTGGTTTGTAATGAAGAATCTGTTTTGGAATTTTATTGCTATCCATTCTATTGATGTGGTCCATCCATTCATCAAATTTGGGTCCATATATCTTCCAAAAATGTTCCTTTCCATCTCATTAGATTATCTCTGTAAGTGTCCAAGCTTTACTTCCATAGTGGAAGATTTTAATAATCTTCTTCTTCTTCTTCGTCAGGCTCTACGACTTCCAGTGGAGTGTCTTGGCCTTCTCAACCAGTTTACGCCACTTCTTCCTATCTTGTGCAGTAGATTTCAAATCAAAAATCCCCATCTCTCTCAAATCCTCAATTACGTCATCCTCCCATCGATCCTTGGGTCTTCCCCTTGGTCTTGTTCCCTGTGGCTTCCAATTCAAAATATCATTCGGCAATCTTCCCTTTGGCATTCTTAGTGTATGTCCAAACCATTGTAATCTTTTGGATTTGATGAAACTAACTATATTTTCTTTATTATTCTTGAGGTATAATTCGTAATTCCTTCTCAACCTCCAAGTTCCATTTTTAAAATAATACTTTTATTTATTCTAATGTTGATGTATTTTAACTTAGTTTATATGTAAATTCTTGAAAGAAAGTACGGGCTGCAGCTAATTGGATTTTTTGACCGCGGGCTGCAAGTTACCTAGAATGAACTTGACGTGTTTAACCAAACAAAAGAACTGAAATACGTAAGTGTACGTATTGTAATTATTATAACAGTTATATACAAAGAGTAGGGTGCGGGTAGGCAAACAGTTTTCGGACACTTTTGAAATCCAGAATGGGTTGAAGCAAAGAGCTGCACTATCTCCTCTACTATTTAATTTTGTACTAGAGCATGCCATTAAATCTTTAGAGAATGAGGAAGGTTTACAACTCAATGGTATTAATAAGCTGTTAGTTTATGCTGATGATGTAGTATTGTTGGCCGATAGCGAGGAGATACTAAAGGACAACACGCACACACTATTGAGTAACACTAAGAAATTAGGACTGGAAGTAAATATCAATAAAACTAAATATATGGCCACACGTAGAAATTCATTATATAATGGGAATGGACAGCTAATGACAAATGAGTGGGATTTGAGGAAGTGGCTGAATTCAAATACCTAGGAACAATAATCACAAATAGGAATGAGATGCACAAAGAAATTAAACATAGACCCAATTATGGAAATGCGTGCTATTATGCATTGCAGAGACTCTTGATGTCCCAACTCCTTTCAAAAAACGTTAAACTGAAAATATATAAAACTATTATTCTACCAGTTATATTATATGGGTGCGAAACAGGGTCATTAATTTTCGTATTTCAGCTCATTTATGTCAAAAAGATCGGGATAGCTAGATTCCCGGGCAACGCCGGGTAATCAACACTAGGTATCTAAAAAATATAAAATTTTAATTATTTTTTTCTTTCACTTATTCAACAAAACATAAAAGCACATTAATTTTCATTTATTTAGGCGTAGCAGCGCACACCAGGTATTAGGCCTAGTCTAGTAGGCCTATTAGACAAATAACACTTATGAAGCGGGGCCGATCCAGCTGAGATCTAATGTTATCTAGAAAGGTTGGAGCTTTAACCTCCTCCTACCTAAAGTGTCTCGTAAAGACTGCAGCAAAATAAATTTATTCTTTTACCCTGTAACCTAATTTCAATAAGTTTAAAAAATGAAGTATTTAGATTCGTGCGTTGGAGAAGCGAAGTTACTGCTATCGCCTTACTTGCAAGTATTACATCGCCACGAGAGCACGACTTGGTTCAAACAATTAACTGAAGTTAAACCCAACATGAACCGATTCTTCCGGTATTAATTATTTCATCAGGTCGTGAATACATAATGCATGAACTACATACATGGGTCGTTCTACTTTGTAATGCACTTAGGGAACCATCCGAGAAGTATATATCATTTGACTTTAAAAATTGATGAATAATTATTAAGATGTGAAATGGAAATTGTGGATTGATAAAAAGAGAAATCGAGAAATGTCGCATAGAAAAACCTGTCAAAATGTTCCGAACTTGTCCATAACAAATTTCTATGCACCTCACATGACTTACAACCTTAGTGGAAAGTCGATCAGCGGTTTGGCTAGCGGTGTCCGTTCCTTTTTTGTTGACACGAAAGCGCAGGTGTGAGTGTTATTAAACTGCTTCGCTCGTCCATTTTGTTTGTGAGCAAAGATTAAAACCAGCCAACACCTTCGTCATAATTATCTGCCAATGCCATCTAGCGACAACATTCAAAGTATTCAGGAATATTTTTGGAAAGACAGGCGAATGGAGAATAATACTATAATAATGAATAGAGCCTGGATTTGTATGCAAAATAACGTACTAATTATCCATGCATATATGCATGAAAAATGTAGAAAATATGCAAAAACAGATTGTAATAAAATCAAATAAATTACACTGGTCAACATGTTTTTTGTCTCGTGAGTACCAATAGTTGTACTTAATGCAGTTTTTTTATCGTGTTTTCAAATATGTATTCGGAATTTCTCCATCACCCACAATTTTTTACTTCAATTTCAATTAGTTGATTTAAATAATTATTTTTTTAATAAACTTTTTTCGTCCATTTTTTCATTGAAAATAAAACCAAATGAGCTAACTCAAATGGTTTTCAGCTATGGAAAAGAGATATCAAGGCAAATGGAATCCTAATATGCTGGCCGATTAATGTTGGACCATCAAGAGGGATGCTCCACAGGCGAAATATAGCTGAAAATCATTTCCCACTTTCTAGGTGAGTCCGAATGTTCGAATATTATGTAGTTACGAATGTAGAAAATATTAAAGTGTTTGAAATTATAAATGCCTGTCTCTCTCGGAAAACTTGAGTGATGGAGAAAAACCGATATCATATTTAAATTCAGGAGAAAAAATACTATCACAATCACATATTTTTCTTTGTGAGACAAAAAAACGTTTTTTTTTGTTGCTCAGTGTAATAGAAAAAGGCTGAGGATCTTCTTCTTCTTCACTTCCGGGTTTAGGCAAGAGTTGCCTGTTCCGTCTTCACTAATAGATCTAAGACCATCTCTTCCGAGGACGTCCGACATCTCTTCTTCCTCTTGGAAAATAATGCAAGATTTTATTTGGTAATCTACTTTCTTCCATTCATTCTACATGTTCTTTCCACTGTATCTTGTTGTTAAATATCTTTTCTTTTATGGAGTAGATCTGCAGTTCTTCACGGATATCCTCGTTTCTAATCTGGTCCATTCTAGTGCAGCCTTTTACTCTTCTTAAAAATTTCATCTCGGCTGCTTGGATTTTACTTTCTTGTTTGGTAGAGGTAATCCAAGATTCACTTCCATACAAAAGGACAGGGACAGCCATTGTTTTATAAAATTTTAATTTTGTTTGTTTATGGGTTTTATTATTCAATGTTCTATTTATTGTACCACAAATAGCTTGAAACTGATGTGTTTTGTGTTCAATATCTTTATCATACCCATAGCTGATGTCACATCCTAAATATTTAAAGTGGGATACTTGTTCAATAATTTCGTCTCTAATTACTATTTTTGCACGCAGAGTATTTCTTCCACAAAATGCCATTACTTTTGTTTTACTTATTGAAATTTTAAAATTATAATCGCTACATATTGCATTTAGTTTGTAAGCAGCCAATTGTAACAGATCTTCATCATGGTGTAGTAAGACTAAATCATCGGCGAAAAGTAAAAAATGGCTGAGGATAAAGATTATAATTTGAGCGAGGCTACGGTCCTGTAAGGACTATGATGAAAATTATGATTATGAAAAATTGTTCTAAAACATTGACATACTATAAGATTGGGTCACTTCTACCGTTATTGAGAAAAATGAGAAAACGAACCCGGAAAACAAGACAAGTAATTGCAACAACTGCAGTTCTGAATCCAGGCATTTTGGTTAACTTATATAAACTAAAGCTGAAATACCAGACACATCACTCGCAATATTACAAGCTATTAGTTCAAGCAGCACCAGATGCAGATACGCTTCGGGCACAACATGCGCTTTTTCTACATCTAGTGTAATTCTTAAGTCAGCCGCAGATGATCTAATTTGATCGGGCATTAGGGCTAAGCTGATCCAATAAAAAAATCGTAGTAGGTGTGTCAGATGACAACAATTTTTGTGGTATGTTTAGTGGCGATTGAAAACATCCAACTGCCCGATCTAGCACTTCGTGGTTTGACCAGAAGCGTTCGTGAGCAAGCAACAACTGATTTTGTTAGGATTATTATTTTCCCAAGATATAAAGTCACTTGTTTCCATTATTCTACAAGTTACTTTTAATATTAGTGACAGCTCTTAATTTTAAATTTTACAGGGGCTGACATACTGTAGAAATCGGATCAATTACGCTTACAGTTATCCATATGATAACACTGGTCAACATGATTTTTGTCTCATGAGTACCAATAGTTGTACTGAATGCATTTTTTTACCCTATTTTCAAATATGTATTCGGAATTTCTCCATCACTCACAGTTTTTTTTAATTCCAATTTCAATTAATGGATTTAAATAATTATTATTTAAATAAACGTTTTTCGTCCATTTGTCCATTGTAAAATAAACCCAAATGAGCTAACTCAAATGGTTTCAGCTATGTAAAAGAGATATCAAGGCAAATGGAATCATAATATGCTGGTCGATTATTGTTGGACCATCAAGAGGGATGCTCCACAGGCGAAATATAGCAGAAAATCGTCATTTCTTACTTTCTACGTGAGTCCGAATCTTCGAATATTGTGTAGTTACGAATGTAGAAAATATTAAAGTGTTTGAAATTATAAATTCCTGTCTCTCGGAAACCTTGCATGATGGAGAAAAACCGATATCATATTTGCATTCAGGAGAAAAAATACTATCAGAATCACATTTTTTTTTCTTTCTGAGACAAAAAAAGTTTATTTTTTTGTTGCTCAGTGTAATCTGGTTTTAAATAATTACGATATAAATTTATAATTTATTTCCTTTCACTTATTCAACTAAACACAAAACACATTAATTTTTATTTATTTAGGCGTAGCAGCGAACGCCGGGTATTAGCTAGTGCCTTAAATTTCGAAATTTGGAGTTTTTTTTTCTTTTCTTGGATCTATTATAGAAAGTGAATTAGGCCTATTATAAAAAGAAACTGTAGTAGCGAAACAGGTCGATCCTATTCTGGCCTTTGTAGACTTATATACATTTTTTTCTCGATGTTGGGCCAACAGTTTACGTTGTATGTTTATTAATTTTCACGCTATTTCACGGAATTCTAATTATCTTCTATGAATTTTGGTGGATTAGATCTCACGTCTTACCAGTCATATTCCTGTTTTAAGCACAGTTAATTATCATTTTTTTTGTAAAATACCGTTCTTCAGCTATCTAAAGGTACACATTAATGCTTTTATGTTTATATTCTTAGATAAATTAAAAGTTTTATGACCAATTAGGTAATTTTGCATTTTGTGGCAACATGCATGCAATTATCAAAAGTAATGCCACGAGTGATTTCCAAATTATCGATAAATTCACGACTCACGAAGTGAATTTATCTAGAGAATTTGGAAATCAAGAGTGGCATTAGTTAGGACTATTTAACGAATAAAATTAAGCTGTTTACTAAAAAATAATTATTTGAATATAGTTTCCGGTGTTTTAAAATATTTATATAATTAATATAAACGCCGATGTTTGAAAACAAATTAGAAAAGTGAGGTTATGTATATTCACTGCAACTCGATCATATTATTTATTGCCAAATAGGATCGCAATATTGTAAGAATGCACTCTAGTGGAGAAATAATGAAACACATCAAACTATTATAATCAACATTATAGGTTAATCATTTATATTTTGAATAATAACTCAGTAAAATCTTACTTACTTACTTACTTACTCATTGGCACTATCGAACCCGTAGGTTCATGGCCGCACGGACATAAGCTCTCCATACATCTCCTAACATTCCATGTTCCTAGGAACATGTCCCTGTGTTTGAGCCTTTGGCATGGGTTCCCTGAAGTAGTCCCCGCCCGGAGAACCGAATGGGGGACTATTTGACCTCCGGAATATTTTACCCCAGTTGAAACTCAGTAAAATTACTGAATCTATTTATTATTTGCTATATTCAATGTATTTGTTGGAGAAAAATAATGGTCTAACCTGTTCAGAATATTAAAAAAGGAGGAGCTTTCTTTATCACAAAAGCAGGAGCTGATAAAGAAAAATCGATAAAGAGCGAAGTGAAACACGACTGTCATTGGTGTAAAACAGAATTCATTGAAACGTGATTGGTCATTGACTACCATTTGCGACGTGAGTTAAATAGTCACTGTAAAGTACCGTTATTCAGCTATCTAAACGAACACATTTAATGCTTTTAAGTTTATATTCTTAGATAAATTAAAGTTTTTATGACCAATTAGGTAATTTTGCATTTTGTGGCAACATGCATGCAATTATCTTGTTAATGTGCTTGGATGTAATTAATGCAAGGATTACATTCATTACCTTTTCATAATGAATAATAAATTTTGCGCTGTTGAAAACACGAATTACTTTTACTGAAACATTTATCTTAATTACGGATGATTTATTTGTATGATTTCTTCCTCAAGCAATTACGTTGATTAATTATAGGGTAATTCAAAGAAAATTCGAGTTACCTTCAATTAACCGAACCACTTGACTCACCACTTTATGATGGGGGGGGGGAGATCGTGACGCAGTACTGCGTAAAGTAAGTGAACTCCTAATAAAATCTAATTATATATTAATATATATATATAAGTACTTAAGAACATTTTTGGACCAAAGAGAGATGAACGGACAGGTGAATGGAGAAGACTACTTAACAATGAACTACATGGTCTTTATAGGAAGCCAGATATAATAAGAACAGTTAAGTCTCATAGACTGCGATGGGCAGGACATGTTGCACGTATGGGGAATGAAAGACGTGCATGGAAACTTCTTGTAGGAAATCCAGAGGGAAAACGCCCAGTTGGTAGACCAAGAATGAGATGAGAGAATAACATTAACTATGATTTGAGGGAAGTTGATTATATAGGGAATGATTGGAAAGCATTAGCTCAGGATAGGGATGTATGGAGAGATTATGTCCGCGCGGCCATGAACCTATGGGTTCGATAGTGCCAGTAAGTAAGTAAGTAAGGCCTATGCATATATATATATGTTTATTATTCATATTATATATATAGGCCTATGTGTTAATTATATATATAATATATATATATATACATATTTTGTATGTATATATATTTATATTTATATATTTATGGCACGCCGTAGCGTAGTGGGTAAGGCACTGAGCTACAAGCCGGAAGGTCGAGGGTTCAAGTCCCGGTGGGGTCAGGATTTTTAAACTGACCCAAACCTTCAGGCGGCATTATGGCCCTGGGGTCGACTCAGCCTCTAACGAAAATGAGTAGCAGTAACTTGTTCTGGGGGTAAAGGCGGCCGTCACGCAGGGTTGACAACCCGGCTGACATCAAGTGCCGATTGTCTAGAAAAAGTGAGAGCCTTAACCTCCCACTACCCCAAGGGACTCCTGAGGCCTGTAGTGGGAATACTTTACTTTTATTTATATATGTATGTATGTATGTATATATATATATATATATATATAAAGTTAATTGAGGGGTGTGGGGTATGAGCGTCCCGCGCCGTAGCCGAGTGGTTAAGGCAGGAAGCCTTGGCGCAGAGCTACGGGACTTGCGCTGGTTCGAGTCTCCATGGGGGAAGAAATTTTCTCATGGTATTTCGGCCAGTATGGGACCGGTGCCTACCCAGCATCGTGATGCATTTGGGTAGCTGCAATAAGTAGCGGCTCCAGGTTGAGAAAACCAGTTATAACGGCTGGGGACTCGACATGCTGACCACATGTCACCCCTACACTGGCTGATTATCATCTACCTCTGTGATTGACACATGTGGATGTGAGGCCAGCAGCCGGGTGGTAGGCGAAGGGCCTTGTAGGCCTGTCGCGCCAGGAGTAAAAGAGTAAAAAGGGGTATGAGCGCTCGTATGTGGGTGTGGGTGTGTTTTTCGCTCTTATTTAAAACTCGTTTTATAGCAATTTTTTTATTATTAATATACAAAATGAGACATTATATATATATACACACACACACTCCCTCAGGGGTCCTCATCTAGGGGATATGTGGATGGCGCCACAAGGTGCCCAAGCTGAGCAAAACATTTCTTCCACTTACTTGTGTTTTGCACTCTTTTAACTTTACTATCTAACCTCTCTTGGTTAACTCTTGTTTTTTTCGACTCCGACGCTATTGGGGCATCCGAGGGCTACGGAGTCTTTCCTTTCTTCCATTTCTTCTTTCCTTTATTTTCTCTTCTTCTTCAGAAAAGCCTGACTAGAGGCTATAAGATGGCAGCCCCATCACTGGTCTTGCCTTCCTTTGGCCAGCAACCAATCGAAGGGACTATTATTATGCTTTCAAGTCTTATACGAGAATTTTCCGGAAGGATCAAAACGCTGGAGGGAAAATTTTCTATAGGATCGTAACAGGCCTTGGCCTAATACTTGGAAGGAAGAAGAAGAAGAAGAAGATATATAAACACACACACACATGGTCTTTCATATCTCAGAGTAGATGTGTATTATTTTGTATGGAGTGTAGATATAGATTGTATATATACATTTTTTTAGATTTTTTAATGGAAATGTTTAGCCATGTAGGTATTTTTGATATATTCTTATATATATATTTTTTATTCATGAACTTCCACGCTGGAAACGAGTTGCAGACAATGCTGGGCACTACATTGAAGGACTGTGGAAGTTTCACAGGGATGTTACTTGTGTACTAGTGATAAATAAATAATTTAATTAAAATAACCTCAAGATATCACTTCCTACAATTAAATATTAATAAATAAATAGTTGCCACTATTTAAGTACAACCGAAGTATTATCCAATCATTAGCAAAAAATTCGACCATTGGGGGATTGGCTATTTACCTCACATCCTTAATCCAAAAATCGCTCTAGCGGGGCCCCCCGCCAATTGTTTTCTGGATACATCAGATGCTAAATAAAAAAAGATAATATTTTGTACCCCTCCATGGTATCTTTACCTTGTCGCGGTGGAGTGGCTCTTGCGTTAGCCTTAAATGATCCTGAGAGCTTGATGGCGGAGGTTAGCATTGCTGCCGATAGTGATACCCATGCCGGGACTGGTCGAAAGGTGCAGAAGCCAGACGAAAAAAAAAGTTACCTTGGTCGAAAGAGAGTGACGAACTTTTCACCGTAAAAATATAACCGTCAAGAAATGGGCGGCCGGAAATGGGTTCAACTGGAGGTAAAAAAATTTTCCGGAGGTACCCCATTCGGTTCTCCGGGCGTGCGACTACTTCAGGGGAACCCCCATGCCAAACGGCTTCAACATAGGGACATGTTCCTAGGCACATGGATCTTAAGGGGAAGGAAAGGACCTGCATGGAAGCTTCTTGTAGGAAAACCAGAGGAAACACATCCACTTGGTATAGGACAAGAAGGACGGGGCAGAATAACATTAACTATGATTTGAGGGAAAGTAGATTATGACAGGGGGGATGATAGTTGGGAAAAAACCATATCTCAGGATAGGGATGTCTGGAGAACTTCTTTGGTCCATGCGGCTATGAAAGCCACGGGTTCGATAGTGCCAGTGAGTGAGTTAGTTAATATTCCGTACAATAGGAAAAATATACCATTAAAATATAATAAAATAATATATAATAATAATAATAATCAATAATAATAATAAGAATATATAATCAATTGAGTTGGTGTTTGTTGTTGATGAAAATCCATATTTATTAATTAAATCAAAATAAAACGTAGTTTTTATTGATTTTCATATTTATTGTATAATTCAGTGACAGCTTGTTTCGGAACACTGTACCTTCTTCAGACATGTTAACAACTTCTGAATTGTTTTCCAACTGACTCTAAGCAACAATACAACAATATTTAGTTAAAATTTTAAATTTAACCAAGGGGGATTCATTCAAATCAAGTTGAGAATTTAAGTTTTTTTACTAACTTTTAAATTTATTAATTTCTACAGGCCTCAAAAAGATCTAAACTTCTTACTTAAACTCTATAAGCGTGACTTAAAAAGTGCCAAGTGTGCGGCAACCCCTTGATATCTCGAGGAAGGGAAATTCCAGGAGCGGGCGGAGGAGGTACTGGGAAGAAGAAACTTTTCGAACTGCTGGTGTTGAAAAAAACTTTGTTGTTGATGGACTGTTCATATATTCTAAAAGTTGAGAAGTTAAACAGTTTTTTTACTACTTTTAAATTTATTAATTTCTACAGCCTCCAAAAGATCTAACTTCTTACTTAACTCTATAAGCGTGACTTAAAAGTGCCACGTGTGCGGCAACCCCTTGATAACTTGAGGAAGGAAATTCCAGGAGCGGGCAGAGGCTACTGTGAAGAAACTTTCGACTTGCTGGTGTTGAAAAAAACTTTGTTGATGGACTTTTCTATATTCTAAAAGTATTTTGTGTTTAACAATTAAAACTTCATTAAATCTTATCTAATAATATTGAAACAATGTTCTGAAAATAGGAGTGTAGTTTGTATCGGTGGATTATGAAACGCAAGTGAGGTCTGTTGTGGAAAAGGTTGAGTGAACCATTTTCTAATTTATGGCCATAGGCTCCTAATATGCAACTATATCCATATTCACGGTTTAGATAAGTAATTTAATTATGTTTTTATCAGCTCAATTCTAGACTAAAACCTCTTATTCTCACCTCTCTATCTGACCAAGCTTTCTAATCTAAATATTCACAGTATTTTTAGTTATCTTCATTCACTTACCTTCACACTCCATTCAATTTTCTTCACTTTGCTTCTACCAAATAAACCAATACAATTACTTCAACGAAAAAAGATAATGGCAGCATTAGCTCCTGCCTGTTAAATTACAATATAAATGTCACAACTAACAAATTGAAATGACACCGGAATTAATCTAAGTAATGCCACGAGTGATTTCCAGATTATCGATAAATTCACGACTCACGAAGTGAGGAGTGTATTTATCTAGAGAATTTGGAAATCAAGAGTGGCATTTGTTAGGACTACTTAACGAATAAAATTAAGCTGTTTACTCACAAATCATTATTTAAATATAGTTATTTTAAAACATTTATAAGTTTAATGTAAACGGCGATGTTTGAAAACAAATGAGAAACGATTGGTACGCTTCATTTCCTTCTTTTGCTCATCACTGCAACCAGATCATAATATTATTTATTGCCAAAAGATCGCAATGTTGTACGAATGCACCCTAGTGGAGAAATTTATAACCAACGTTATAGGTGTTAATTAATTTCTGATGTCCTATGATGTAAATATGTCAATTATATTTTTCTGCCTCATTTCCTGGAAAATAATTCGTTTAAGAAAGTGTAAACAGTGGTTTTTTGTGGTATAATCAATTGTTGCAAATGTTTTTATATTATCTCTCTATGCGCTACGTGTTGACATTCATGCACTATATATACAATCTGGTAGCCGTATTTCTTAGGGGGTCAGTCACTGCAAAATAATGCTAAGATCTATTCAGAATGTTAAAAAGGAGGTGCTTTCTTTATTATGATAAAACTTTAGTTGGTAAATTCTAGGCGAAACACGACTGTGATTGGTTGTAAATTAAAATCATTGAAATGTGATTGGTCGTTGACTCCCATTTGGGGCATGAGTTAAATAGTCAGCTCAATTCTGGACTAAAACCTCTTGTTCTCACCTCTCTATCTGACCAAGCTTTCTAAATATTCACCGTATATTTTTTTGTTATCTTCATTCACTTACCTTCACACTCCATTAAATTTTCTTCACTTTACTTCTATCACATAAACCAATACAATTACTTTACCGAAAAAAAGATAATGGCAGCATTAGCTCCTGCCTGTTAAATTACAAAACAAATGTCACAGCTAACAAATTGAAATGACACCGGAATTAATCACAAGTAATGCCACGAGTGATTTCCAAAATTACCGATAAATTCACGACTCACGAAGTGAGGAGTGAATTTATCTAGACTATTTAACTCATGTCGCAAATAGTAGTCAATGACCAATCACGTTTTAAAGAATTCTGTTTTAAAACCAATGGCAGTCGCGTTTCACCTCGCTCTTTATCGATTTCTCTTTATCAGCTCCTGCTTTTGTGATAAAGAAAGCTCTTCCTTTTTAATATTCCGAACAGGTTAGACCATTATTATTCTCCAACAAATACATTGAATATAGCAAATAATGAATAGATTCAGTGATTTTACTGAGTTGTTTATTCAAAATATAAATGATTATTAGTCATTCAAAATATCTCTGCAGGCGGAAGAATTACGAAGCTCTGTTTGTTGCTACACGTGACGTCATATAAAGGCAGTGTATACAGTCAGCGCCCCACGTCCCATTCCCCTGTGCACTCATAGATAGCAGTGTCACGTGTTCTATTCCTGCACAAACACTACTGCAGTGCCCTCCGTCAACAACTGCGCTTATTCCTTAAACGGGTAATAACCTATAATGTTGATTATGATAGTTTGATGTGTTTCATTATTTCTCCACTAGAGTGCATTCTTACAATATTGCGATCCTATTTGGCAATAAATAATATGATCGAGTTGCAGTGAATATACATTACCTCACATTTCTAATTTGTTTTCAAACATCGCCGTTTACATTAATTATATAAAGATTTTAAATCACCGGTAACTATATTCAAATAATTATTTTTTAGTAAAGAGCTTAATTTTATTCGTTAAATAGTCCTAACAAATGCCACTCTTGATTTCCAAATTCTCTAGATAAATTCACTCCTCACTTCGTGAGTCGTGAATTTATCGATAATTTGGAAATCACTCGTGGCATTACTTATGAGAATTTGGAAATAAAGAGTGGCATTTGTTAGGACTATTTAAAGAATAAAATTAAGCTGTTTACTCACAAATCATTATTTAAATATAGCTATTTTAAAATATTTATATATTTATTGTAAACGGCGATGTTTGAAAACAAACGAGAAACGATTGGTACGCTTCATTTGCTTCTTTTGTTCATCACTGCAACCAGATCATATTATTTATTGCCAAAGGAACGCAATATTGTAAGAATGAACTCTAGTGGAGAAAAAATGAAACATATCAAACTATATATTAATTCATTTCTGATATCCTATGATGTAAATATGACAATTATATTTTCTGGAATGTTATTACCTGGGAAAAAATACATTTAAGAAAGTGCAAACAGTGGTTTCTTGTTTTGGTGGTGTAATCAATTGCTACAAATATTTTTATATTAACTCCTGCATGCGTTGTGTGTTGACATTCATGCAGTATACGATCGTATATACAATCTGGTAGCCTTGCTTCTTGCGCAGTCAGTCACTGCAAAATAATGCTATGACCTATTCAGAATGTTGAAAAGGAGGTGCTTTCTTTATTATGATTAACTTTAGTTGGTAAATTCTAGGCGAAACACGAACGTGATTGGTTGTAAATAAAAAATCAATGAAATGTGATTGGTCGTTGACTCCCATTTGGGGGATGAGTTAAATAGTCAGATAAATTCTAGAGTAAAACATCTTGTTCTCACCTCTCTATCTGACCAAACTTTCTAAATTACCGTATTTTTTATCTTCATTCACTTACCTTCACACTCCATTAAATTTTCTTGACTTTACTTCTACCATATAAACCGATACAATTATTTTAACGAAAAAAGATAATGGCAGCATTAGCTCCTGCCTGTTAAATTACAATATAAATGTCACAGCTAACAAATTGAAATTACACTCGAATTAATCAGAAATAAAAGCATTTGAGCCAACAAGCTTAATCTCTTGATGATGATGATGATGATCCATCCATAGTAATTCTACTCGAAGGCAGGTCCTTCACTGCAATCATAGCATTATCATGCTATGCTTGCAGCTTTACTAGGGAATTGTAGGTGTGGTAGCTTCCCATAGCTTTCCACACCGATGAAGGGTGATGATGATAATGATAAGGATGATGATGATGGCCATATTATTTCGGGGACCGTTTGGGCCTTAAAATTTTCCTGACATTTGTCTTACAGGCGAGGAAAAAAAAACTCCTGGCGCGACAGGCCTATAAGACCCTTAGCCTACCAGCCGGCTGCTGGCCTCACATCCACATGTGTTAATCACAGAGGTAGATGATAATCAGCCAGTGTAGGGGTGACATGTGGTCAGCATGTCGAGTCCCCCAGCCGTTATAGCTGGTTTTCTCAACCTGGAGCCGCTACTTATTGTAGCTATCCAAATGCATCACGATGCTGGGTGGGCACCGGTCCCATACTGGCCGAAATACCATGAGAAAATTTCTTCCTCCATGGAGACTCGAACCAGCGCAAGTCCCGTAGCTCTGCGCCAAGGCTTCCTGCTACGGCGCGGGATTTACAGGCGAGGAAAAACCCCGATAAAAACCTCACCTAGAAAAAGTGCCCCGACCGGGGATCGAACCCGGGCCCGCTGCGTGATAAGGCAGCACGCTACTTCGAGACCACAGCAGTGGACATGATGATGATTTGAATTTCTCGTGTCCGTTATTGAAATGTATCGGACCACATTGAAAATAAAATCATGCTTAAGTGTAAGTTATTACCATAAATAACTAACTAACTCACTGACACTATCGAACCTGTGGGTTCATGGCCGCGCGGACATAAGCTCTCCATAGATTCCTATTCTGAGCTAATGTTTTCCAATCATTCCCTTATACTTCCTCAAATTGTAGTTAATATTATTCTCCCACTTCATTCTTGGTCTACCAACTGGGCGTTTTCCCTCTGGTTTTCCTACAAGAAGCTGCCATGCACGTCTTTTATTCCCCATTCGTGTCACATGCCCTGCCCATCGCAGTCTACGATACTTAACCGTTCTTATTATATCTGGCTTCCTATAAAGACCATGTAGTTCATTGTTATGTAGTTTTCACCATTCACTTGTCTGTTCATCTCTCTTTGGTCCAAAGAATTTCCTATGAACTTTATTGTAAAATACCCGTAATCCCCTTTCCTCCCTTAAAGTAACGTTTTTTGAAAGGAGTTGGAAGGTCAAGACTCTCTGTAATACATAATAGCACGCATTTCCAGAATTGAGCCTATGTTTAATTTCTTTGTGCATCTCATTCCTATTTGTGATTATTGTTCCTAGGTATTTGAATTCAGCCACTTCCTCAAAATTTCCCTCGTTTGTCATTAGCTTTCCATCTCCTTTATATAATGTATTTCTATGTGTGACCATATATTTAGTTTTATTGATATTTACTTCCAACCCCAATTCTTTAATGTTACTCAATATATTCTGTAAATCAAGGCATATTTAAATGATTTTACATAGTTTTGTATTGCTTTATGAACTATCTCAGTGGCACTATCGAACCCGTAGGTTCATGGCCGCGCGTACATAAGCTCTCCATATGTCCCTATCCTAAGCTGATGTTTTCCAATCCTTTCTGTATACTCTAGTTCCCTTATTATTATTATTGTTTGCGGATGAGCCCATGTAGGACTACGCAAAGTACTTAGAGGCGTTTCCTTTGAGCCCAAATTTCTTTCATTCTTTTGCTATGAGCTTGTTGTCTATCATCTGTCCTAGTTGTTCCAATTTTTTTCTTCGGTTTGTCCTCTTGGTCAACTTGCCACTTATTCACCTTAATTCTAAATATATCTCTGTTTGGGATACCTTCTTTAGTAATTCCTGCCAATTTTAAGTCCTTTTTGACTTCATCAGTCCACTTCATAGTATCCACTGGAGCTTTACTTCTGTTTTCGTAGAATTCCATTATCTGTTTTGTAAGCCTATTTGAGTTCATTCGTTTAATATGGCCATAAAATTTTAACCTTGGTTTTCTAATATCACTATGAATGTCTGTATATATTTTTATTTCCTTTTTACTTCTGAGTCTAAATGCTTCACCTATGACTTGTGGACCTAAAACTTTTCTTATAATTTTGCATTCTTTTTTACTATATTTTTGATATCTTTTTTTCTGTTCAAAATTAATGTTTCTGCTCCATAGAGGCTCTCTGGTTTAATTACAGTGTTATAGTGTCGTATTATTATTATTATTATTATTATTATTATTATTATTATTATTATTATTATTATTATTATTATTCTATCTATCTATCTTCGGGTTTTTACAGCTGCTGCCGTCTTCCCGTGCCAAACCTCCAAAGCCTACGGTCTTGGGCATCTTCGATGCTTAGCCCTCTAGCTTGCATTACTGTCTATTATTATTATTATTATTATTATTATTATTATTATTATTATTATCATTATCATTATTAACTAACTAACTCACTGGCACTATCGAACCCGTAGGTTCTATTGCTTTATTGTATTGTATTGTATTGTATTGTAAGCCTATGTTTTCCCTTTAGAGAGATTTAGGCGCTCTCCCCCTACAGGGAATAATTTGAACCATACAAATTTAGTTACACTTGTTTTCGTATAGATGTCATTTTGAGTGGTCCGTGGTCAGCGTTCCGCCTCATACTGACATCTAGGAAACCAAGGTAGTACTAGGACGGGAAAATTCGGTAAATTTTGCTTAGAGGCCTTTTCATTCAGGGTTAAAGATTTTTTACGAGCCTGAAAATCTTCAGACTCGGGACCCACGGCCTAAAGTCCCTCCCGGAGGACTTGCTCCTTGGATTTTTCCGTCCTAAAATATCCATCGACCCCGGCCGGGTTTGAACCAGAGGCAAGGAGCATAACCACTAGTCCACCGGGCCGATATTGCTTTATTAAAAAGTTGAATAAATTAAATCGCGTTGCAAATTTAAGAATGAAGATTAAGATATCTAAGTTTATATGGAACTTTAAAGAAGATGTGGTACCTGAATTTCGGATAATGTATATAATAATTGGGTACGAGGGCGAGGAACCTGTTGATGGATGCCTGAGGCTTGCAAAGTGAAGGCGCCACAACAACCGACACAGGAAAAAAAAAGATAAAAAAAATAATGACGTCCAGAGAAAAACAAGAAGAAAACATTTTGATGTAAAAGTATGCAAGAACAAGAGTAACCTTATAAAAATTGACCTAGGAAAAATGTGTAAAAAATGCATAAATTATGTTGAAAAAAATAGGTTGAGTTGACCTTTATTACCCGTGATTTCTGTCAGGTTGTTAAAGGGAAGAAACACTGCTCTTTTCAGAAACTTTATTTTATTTATCCGTGCTGTCAGGTGTCACCGCCATTGAATTGTTTATTTAATAATACATGTTGGTAGTGAAGCATTGGACAGCTAAGGACAAATGAGGGAAATTTTGAGGAAGTGGCTGAATTCAAATACCTAGGAACAATAATCACAAATAGGAATGAGATGCACAAATAAATTAAACATAGGCTCAATTCTGGAAATGCATGCTATTATGCATTACAGAGACTTTTGATGTCCCAACTCCTTTCAAAAAACATCAAGCTGAAATTATATAAAACTATTATTCTACCAGTTATATTATATGGGTGCGAAACATGGACTCTTACTTTAAGGGAGGAAAGGAGATTGCGAGTATTTGAGAATAAAGTTCTTAGGAAAAATTTTGGACCAAAGAGAGATGAACAGACAGGTGAATGGAGAAGACTACATAACAATGAACTACATGGTCTTTATAGGAAGTCAGATATAATAAGAACAGTTAAGTCTCGTAGACTGCGATGGGCAGGACATGTTGCACGTATGGGGAATGAAAGACTTACATGGAAGCTTCTTGTAGGAAAGCCAGAGGGAAAACGCCCAGTTGGTAGACCAAGAATGAGGTGGGAGAACAGCATTAACTATGATTTGAGGGAAGTTGATTATACAGGGAATGATTGGAAAGAATTACCTCAGGATATGGATATATGGAGAGCTTATGTTCGCGCGGCCATGAACCTACGGGTTCGATAGTGCCAGTGAGTAAGTAAGTATATCTATATTTGTCATATATTCATTTGTATTTGTGCTGGTTGAGTGGAAGAGAAGCCTTATGGCCTTAACTCTACCAGAATAAATAAAACATTATTATTATTATTATTATTATTATTATTATTATTATTATTATTATTATTATTATTATTATTATTATTATTATTATTATTATTATTATTATGGCTGTAGAATATATATTATTGCACGATATAACATAAATCAGTTTAGGCACGTGACACAGTGAGGACTGGATTTTGCATGTGCAGACACTGTAGATGGGAAATAAATCGCTCACCTCCCACTATCCCAATGAAGTTGTTCTCCATCTAACTGCTTGTTATTTAGTACCAACCCGCTTGATCGCTAAACCTAAGCTTTTAGTGTAAGCGTTTTGCAATGTATCATTTTTTGGCATTATTCAAGTGAGATCAGAGATACTAGATAACGCTTTAAAATCACTGATCTCATTAACGACTTCCTCCGAGGCACTACCTAACACGACGAATACTTTCGAACATGCATTAAGCTATCCCTTAAATTGGCGAAACACAAATTTCTCTCTCTTTTGTGACAACAATGCGCCGTCCAGTGTGTCAATTCTGAGGTACCTGTACCTATTGACGGCTGATTTCTTTGTTTTTCTACATTCTAATTAAACCCAGGAAGTTTCTATAGTCCGTGAGGGCTAAAGTGTCTAGAATATTTTAGAAAGAGAAAGAGAGTACTCACCATCTTCTTTCTCACTCATACGCAAATCTCTTCACGGTGACAGCGGTAGAGCAGACACTCCCTGCAGTGAACATAGATCAGTGGTGGCATTCCCTTCTTCTAAAGACTAATTTTACACTAATATAATATCTCACAAACTACAAACGAACTCTCAAACAGTCGCCACTGACAAAAATTACGTGAACAAAAGTGACTGGGCGAAAGTGGGGGTGGAGTTTTTCTAGCATTCCTAAGTAATTTTACAAGGGTAGCCCATTATAGTACACATGTCATTCAGATGTCTAGCAAAGGATGGAAGAACAATTCTCTAGACAAGGGTAGCAGAAATCATGCCAACTTACAACTTTTACACTATACTCGTACATACCTTACGGGCTACTCCAGTTTCCCCCTATGTTGCCAAACTCATAATAACAGTATTTGTTCATAGTTAAATATGGGAAATAACATTATGAGGCTCTTAATTCGTAAATTATATCGGTTGAAAATGAGAGAGATCCTTCTCTCGAAAACTAGTTCCCGTATTTGAAGAAACAAAATATGAGGTAAGATGTTAAAATATGACTCATTAGTTTACGAAAACAGTATGTGTTTGTTTAGGGAGGGGAGGAGGGGGAAGGTAAGAAGTACTTTTTCCAAATCTATATACTATGCATTTAAAAAACGTAGTTTTTCTTTTACGCCATACAAACTAGTTTTATACTGAATGTGAGAGTCGACACTTTCACACAGGATAGTACAGGTCCGCACGAGCTCAGTGACAAGTGGTTGGCCTAACAGTTTTTTTTTTCTTTAAGAGGGGGTGGCTTGGACGGCTACAACTTACAACTCTGTATCTGCTGTGTTGCATACTTCAGTTATATTTAAAGATTTCTCTCAATAAAATAGTGTTAAAATGGCAACCCAGTTCCCTATTCCAAAGACACAGTAACTTCCTGGGTTGAATCTGATTGTAACTATCCATCCATCCATAGTAATTCTGCCCGAAGGCAAGTCTTTCACTGGAATCATAGCATTTTCATGCTATGCTTTGCAGCTTTGCACAATTGTAGGTGTGGTAGCTTCCCGTTGCTTTCCACACCGATGAAGGATGATGATATGATAATGATGATGGCCATATGATTTCGGGGACCGTTTGGGCCTTAAAGTTTTCCTGACATTTGTCTTACAGGTGAGGAAAAACCCCTATAAAAACCTCACCCAGAAAAACTGCCCCGACCGGGGGTCGAACCCGGGCCCGTTGCGTGACAAGGCAGCACGCTACCTCGAGACCACAGCGGTGGACCGTAATGTCAATAGTGCTCCGAATTTTTTAAATTCTATAATTCTTTGTCAGAATGGAGTTACGCCTTTACGTGAAACTACTAGGGGGTTCGGTAAGTAATGACAATAGCGCTATAACTGCAAAAAAAAAAAGAGAGTTACTTTTGATATTACCAACTTCATTTATAGTCTCTTGTCAAGTCAACCATAGGCTATGTTGCCAAATTCTTGGAAGATGGCGCTCTTCATCTGCAGCACCATTACTTGATATCTCTCTCATCTGATCGATCAAGAGCTTTCTGGATATCAACTCTTGATTAAAATCGAATATATTGTACAGATTCTTTAATCTTTGAGAATAAGTTATAGTCACAAGGGCTCATGTCTGGTGAATTTGGTGGATGTTCGAGTACTTCCCAATTCCACCTTCTCAACATATTTTAGAATGGTATTACTTACTGAATGTGAGAAAAGTGAATGTATTCACAAAATATTGCTATTTCGAAGTCTTTCAACACAACAGATTTACACTGACTATTTAACCCAAATGGGACTCAATGACCAATCACGTTACAATAATTTTTTATTTACAACCAATCACAGTCGTGTTTCGGCTAGAATTTACGAATTAAAGTTTATGATAAGAAAGAAAGCACCTCCTTTTTAACATTCTGAATAAATCATAGCATTATTTTGCACTGACTCATCCACTAAGAAATACGGCTACCAGATTATGCATGAATGTCAATGCATAACGCATGCGGGAGTTAATATAAAAACATTTGTAGCAATTGATTATACCAAAAAAAAAAACACTGTTTGCACTTTCTTAAATGTATTTTTTCCCAGAAAAATATAATTGTCATATTTACATCATAGGACATCTGAAATTAATTAATATACAGTTTGATGTGTTTAATTTTTCTCCACTAGAGTGCATTCTTACAATATTGCGTTCCTTTGGCAATAAATAGTATGATCTGGTTGCAGTGACGAACAAAAGAAGCAATTGAAGCGTACCAATCGTTTCTCATTTGTTTTCAAACATCGCCGTTTACATTAAATATATAAATATTTTAAAATAACTATATTTAAGTAATTATTTGTGAGTAAACAGCTTAATTTTATTCGTTAAATAGTCCTAACAAATGCCACTTTTGATTTCCAAATTCTCTAAATAAATTCACTCCTCACTTCGTGAGTCTTGGAAATCACCCATGGCATTATTTATGATGAACATACTACAATATTGCAACGGTCACCAATAGCAACACTGACTTACAACAGTGTTGCCCCATTACTTATCAAGTGCCCTCATATTTATTCGGAAGAAAATTGTGTTCACAATATTCAAAAGAAAATATCAAGATAATCAAACGAGGTTATTGGAACATGTAAATGCAGGTGTTAATTTCAGTATAAAGTATTTTGCTAAGTAAAAAGTGTAAAAATACAAAACCAAATGGGTTTAATTAATCTTAAATACGTGTCAGAAAATATATAACAAGCGCCTTTGATAATAGATAGAGGATGAAGCGATGTGAAAGCAAGAATGCTTATTGGTCACGTATTTTGAGCCCGCAGATTGATAGATGACGAATTGCGATAACTTGTCACGGTACACTTTGCGACGGATGATACATGACATCATTCTCACAATCTTCCGCCGCCACCTGACGTATTCTTAATCAACTGATTTCCAAATTTAATGTTCTTGCGGCACACTTTTATAATTACATTTTTGCACACCTTTTATGGAGAGTCTTCGCCATTGCTGTTTTTATTCGAAGAGATAAATATATAATGATGCATAGGTCAAACATCTTCAATCAATCATGACACGTTATGAACAGGAACAGCAAAAGGATTACAATCTTTGTTTGGGGCTCACAACGTTTAAGGGAGAATTCCATAATTGTTTTGGTCAGGCTTCCATCAATTTTTCACGCCAATATTCCATACACCTTACATAATTCCGTCTACTATTGCAAACGTTTGCATATGCAGTCTTTTTGCACTCTCTTGCATGTCATCTGAAGGTGTTCGGCTCATCTGAATTGCAGCTTCTACTGAAGATACAACACTTATTCTAATTTAATAATAATAAAATTAAACAACATAACACGTTAAAAAAACTGCATTAAGTGCAACTATTGGTACTCATGAGACAACATAACACGATAAAAAACTGCATTAAGTACAACTATTGGTACTCATGAGACAACATAACGCGATAAAAACTGCATTAAGTACAACTATTGGTACTCATGAGACAACATAACACGATAAAAAACTGCATTAAGTACAACTATTGGTACTCATGAGATAACATAACACGATAAAAAACTGCATTAAGTACAACTATTGGTACTCATGAGATAACATAACACGATAAAAAACTGCATTAAGTACAACTATTGGTACTCATGAGACAACATAACGCGATAAAAATTGCATTAAGTGCAACTATTTGTACTCATGAGAGAACATAACACGATAAAAAAACTGCATTAAGTACAACTATTGGTACTCATGAGACAACATAACACGATAAAAAACTGCATTAAGTACAACTATTGGTACTCATGAGATAACATAACACGATAAAAAACTGCATTAAGTACAACTATTGGTACTCATGAGATAACATAACACGATAAAAAACTGCATTAAGTACAACTATTGGTACTCATGAGACAACATAACGCGATAAAAATTGCATTAAGTGCAACTATTTGTACTCATGAGAGAACATAACACGATAAAAAAACTGCATTAAGTACAACTATTGGTACTCATGAGACAACATAACACGATAAAAAACTGCATTAAGTACAACTATTGGTACTCATGAGATAACATAACACGATAAAAAACTGCATTAAGTACAACTATTGGTACTCATGAGACAACATAACACGATAAAAAACTGCATTAAGTACAACTATTGGTACTCATGAGATAACATAACACGATAAAAAACTGCATTAAGTACAACTATTGGTACTCATGAGACAACATAACGCGATAAAAACTGCATTAAGTACAACTATTGGTACTCATGAGACAACATAACACGATAAAAAACTGCATTAAGTACAACTATTGGTACTCATGAGATAACATAACACGATAAAAACTGCATTAAGTGCAACTATTGGTACTCATGAGACAACATAACACGATAAAAAACTGCATTAAGTACAACTATTGGTACTCATGAGACAACATAACGCGATAAAAAACTGCATTAAGTACAACTATTGGTACTCATGAGACAACATAACACGATAAAAAACTGCATTAAGTACAACTATTGGTACTCATGAGATAACATAACACGATAAAAACTGCATTAAGTGCAACTATTTGTACTCATGAGAGAACATAACACGATAAAAAAACTGCATTAAGTACAACTATTGGTACTCATGAGACAACATAACACGATAAAAAATTGCATTAAGTACAACTATTGGTACTCATGAGACAACATAACACGATAAAAATTGCATTAAGTGCAACTATTTGTACTCATGAGAGAACATAACACGATAAAAAAACTGCATTAAGTACAACTATTGGTACTCATGAGACAACATAACACGATAAAAACTGCATTAAGTACAACTATTGGTACTCATGAGATAAACATAACACGATAAACAAAACTGCATTAAGTACAACTATTGGGTACTCATGAGAATAACATAACACGATAAAAAACTGCATTAAGTACAACTATTGGTACTCATGAGATAACATAACACGATAAAAAACTGCATTAAGTACAACTATTGGTACTCATGAGACAACATAACGCGATAAAAACTGCATTAAGTACAACTATTGGTACTCATGAGACAACATAACACGATAAAAAACTGCATTAAGTACAACTATTTGGTACTCATGAGATAACATAACACGATAAAAAACTGCAATTAAGTGCAACTATTGGTACTCATGAGACAACATAACACGATAAAAAACTGCATTAAGTACAACTATTGGTACTCATGAGACAACATAACGCGATAAAAACTGCATTAAGTACAACTATTGGTACTCATGAGACAACATAACACGATAAAAAACTGCATTAAGTACAACTATTGGTACTCATGAGATAACATAACACGATAAAAACTGCATTAAGTGCAACTATTTGTACTCATGAGAGAACATAACACGATAAAAAAACTGCATTAAGTACAACTATTGGTACTCATGAGACAACATAACACGATAAAAAATTGCATTAAGTACAACTATTGGTACTCATGAGACAACATAACACATAAAAACTTGCATTAAGTACAACTATTGGCACTCATGAGACAACATAAAAAACTGCATTAAGTACAACTATTGGCACTCATGAGACAACATAACACGATAAAAAACTGCATTAAGTACAACTATTGGCACTCATGAGACAACATAACACGATAAAAAATTGCATTAAGTACAACTATTGGCACTCATGAGACAACATAACACGATAAAAAAACTGCATTAAGTACAACTATTGGTACTCATGAGACAACATAACACGATAAAAAACTGCATTAAGTACACCTATTGGTACTCATGAGACAACATAACACGATAAAAAACTGCATTAAGTACACCTATTGGTACTCATGAGACAACATCACACGATAAAAAACTGCATTAAGTACAACTATTGGTACTCATGAGACAACATAACGCGATAAAAAAACTGCATTAAGTACAACTATTGGTACTCATGAGACAACATAACGCGATAAAAAAACTGCATTAAGTACAACTATTGGTACTCATGAGACAACATAACGAGATAAAAACTGCATTAAGTACAACTATTGGTACTCATGAGACAACATAACGAGATAAAAACTGCATTAAGTACAACTATTGGTACTCATGAGACAACATAACGCGATAAAAACTGCATTAAGTAAAACTATTGGTACTCATGAGACAACATAACGCGATAAAGAACTGCATTAAGTACAATTGGTACTCATGAGACAACATAACACGATAAAAACTGCATTAAGTACAACTATTGGTACCCATGAGACAACATAACACGATAAAAAACTGCATTAAGTACACCTATTGGTACTCATGAGACAACATAACACGATAAAAAACTGCATTAAGTACACCTATTGGTACTCATGAGACAACATAACACGGTAAAAACTGCATTAAGTACAACTATTGGTACTCATGAGACAACATAACGCGATAAAAAACTGCATTAAGTACAACAATTGGTACTCATGAGACAACATAACGCGATAAAAAACTGCATTAAGTACAACAATTGGTACTCATGAGACCAACATAACACGATAAAAAACTGCATTAAGTACAACTATTGGTACATCAAGAGACAACATACACACGAAAATTTACAACTGGCCTAAGTACAACCTATTGGTACTCCTGAGAACAACATAACACGATAAAAAAACTGCATTAAGTACACCTATTGGTACTCATCATACAAAACATAACACGATAAAAAACTTCATTCTTAAGTACAACTATTGGTACTCCATGAGACAACATAAACACGATCAAACACTGCATTAAGTACAACTATTGGTACTCATGAGACAACATAACACGATAAAAAAACTGCATTAAGTACAACTATTGGTACTCATGAGACAACATAACACGATAAAAACTGCAGTAAGTACAACTATTGGTACTCGTGAGACAACATAACACGATAAAAAAACTGCATTAAGTACAACTATTGGTACTCATGAGACAAACATCATGTTGACCTGTGTTATCAATGCGATGTCAAGTGAGGGAAGGTATAACATATGATGCCATCACACAGGAATAATTGGAGTTGAAAATAAAGAATTGAAGAAAACCTTATGAAGACAAGGAAAATGAGGTAGTTCCCATCATTTAGAGAGTGCGAGAGTGGTAGACAGTATAAGATGAAAAAAAAAAAATGTTCTAAAGTTCAAACCTGGATTTCAACCCTGGCTGTTTGGATGGATTTTTTAGTGCTTCATCTTGAGTATGGATTCTGTTGGAAGAAAAGAAAACCATGGATCCCGTGTCATAGGTTTACGACATGAAAATAATCTCAAGCCTGAAATAAAATATTTCTGAGCAAAATTTGTCGGCACTTTATCTCAGATTTGAATTGCGAGAGTAATGACCTTACCACTTAAAGAGTGTCGTTAAATAGGTCTCAGCTACCATCTACCTACAACTAAGGCTCTTTGTAAGTTTTTATTTTTACTAGCTAATACCCGGCGTGCGCTGCTACGCCTAAATAAACGATGTGTTTTTGCATTTAGTTGAATAAGTAAAACGAAAAATAATTACAAATTTATATCGTAATTATTTTTAGATACCCCGTGCTGATTACCCAGCGTTGCCCAATAATTTACTTATCCCAATCATCTTGGCATAAATTAGATGAAATACGAAAATTTTGTGAAGAGAAAAATAATTAAAAATTTGCTCTCATCGTTATTGCAGTTAAAAAAACCAATAAACTAATTAATTCTATTTCAAAACTATATTTCATATATATAATCCAAATAGTAAAAAAAAAAAAACCCTCTTCCAAATTTTATTTTCAAGCATCACTATAAGTAAAGCTATGTCGTAATTATTTTTAGATACGCAGTGCTGATTACCCGGCGTTCCCCAGGAATCTATGTATACCGATTTACTTGGCATAAATGAGCTGAAAGACAAAATTCGTTATTCTGAGTTATTCGTAAAAGAATACCAGCCGTGTGCGTTGCTATGCTTGCCCGGGAATCTACTTATCCCGATCTTCTTGGTATCACTGAAAGACAAAAATGGTTATTGTGAGTTATCCGTAAAAGATAAACATATGCTGTCGCGGACTTCTTTGTGAAGTTTTTTGAGATATTCAATTCTGTGTACCTTAATTTGGTGTATTTGTTATGGTTTAGGCTGCGTAAGCCATTTAAGCTTACAAAAAACTACCCTTTTCACGTTTTTCACTATAGAAGGCGATTTTTAACCCTTAAATTGGCAAAACACCACCACCACCACTTTGTAATGGAAATTGTGTCACTTCTCGAACATTCATATCCCCTCTATGTCCGCCAGGGAAACATCCATTTTTATGGAAGCGTCCCCGGCGACTATATGGGAATTGTTCGATGGTCAACAGCAACTTACGGCTATCTCTAGGGATTTCCAACCCTCTTTAGCCCTTGTGAATTAAGTATTTTGTCGTTGATATTCGATAATATATCCCCTGCCAACGATGACTAGCCGTAGTCCGGTATCAAAGGTCCAGTGGTTGGACACACCAATCCTGCAATCAGTTTCTAGTTGAATTTATTTTCTCACATATTTCTTCGGTTAGTTATTTGCATGTGGCGGACCGCAGAGAAAACAAAATCTTGTGTAACTGTTATTATTATGTCTATTGTATAATTATACACACATTTAAGTAGTTTCTTTTTGTGTGTTTTCTTCGCTCATGGAGCCCGTGGACCAACTGTGGGGTCGTCAGGATTGAGCGACCTGATGTACTATGTAGCTCAGCAATTCCCAAGAACTGCAAACTCCAACACCCTCTCCCTGGGGTGTTGGTTTAAGGACCGTGAACTTGAACGTGGACGTGAACATAGGATAGGGAGGACTAGAACTAGGACTTGGGAGTATGGTATGACGACCGAGGTATCCCAAGGGGTGGACGGATGGGCCTAGATGTGTTTTCTTCTGATTTATTTAAAATATTAAATTAATTAAACCAACTGATGTATCCAAAAAGATAGATTACGAATTTAAGGTTTAAGGGTGTAGGAGTTGAGTATCACAACTCTCTTATAGGCTATCTTCATCCGGGAAATCTGCTGAACATTTTGCAAAAAGCCACGTCACAATCGGATACACATACCTACAAACTAACGAACAAACAAACATACATTAATTTTTATATATTAGATAATTGAACTCATTATGTAATACAATTAGTTCTGCATACCTTGCTAGTAATAGGCCTACAGAAGTAAATATTATATAGGGAGTACTTCTGTAATGATATAGGCCTATAGTTTGTAAACATCTGTGGAGTCGGAAATGAAGTTGTGAAGATTTTACTTCCGTTTCTTAGGCAAAGAGAAGAGACTGCACGGTGCAGTTTTGAGGTGACACCGATACGGAGCAAGTGATTCAAGGGTGACAAATGTTTTCTAAGTTAAGGTCCGATTTGTGAAGATTTCACTTGTATCCATAATTTCACGGTCTTCTTTTCACACGGATTCAGGTACCTGCTAATAATTTGATAATTATTGTAATAAAAACAAAACTTGCAACGTCATCTTTTGAAAACCAAATTACACTGGTCAACATGATTTTTGTCTCATGAGTACCAATAGTTGTACTTAATGTAGTTTTTTATCGTGTTTTCAAATATGTATTTGGAATTTCTCCATCACCCACAGTTTTTTTTTTCAATTTCAATTAATGGATTTAAATATATTTTTTTTATATCCCACAACAGGCCCGGAGGCCCCTGGGGTAGTAGGAGATATTAGGCTCCCACTTTTTCTAGAAAGACAATCGCGGCCTTTATTGTCAGCCTGTTGTCATCCCTGCGTGAAACGGCCCGCCTTTACCTTACCCCCGAACAAGCGTCTGGTACTCATTTCCGTTAGAGGCTGAGCCGACCCCAGGGCCCTAGTGCCGCCAGAGGGGTTTTGGGTCAGTTTAAAAAATCCTGACCCCAGCGGGGACTTGAACCCTCGTACCCCCGGCTTGTAGCTCCGTTCCTTCACCACTACTCTACGGCTGTTGTCTGCCCCCGAATTTAATAATAATTTGTTTAATAAACTTTTTTCCGCCCATTTGTCCATTGTAAATAAAAACCAAATGAGCTAACTCAGGAGATTTCAGCTATGGAAAAGATATATCAAGGCAAATGGAATCCTAATATTCTGGCAAGGTTATTCTGGACCATCAAGAGGGATGCTCCACAGGCGAAAATAGCAAGAAAATCGTCATTTCGTCTTCTCTTCCTAGGCGAGTCCGAGTGTTTCGAATATTGTGTAGTTACGAATATAGAAAATATTAAAGTGTAATGAAATTAAAGCAACCTGTCTCTTCCTCCCTCGTTAACCTTGCGTGATAGAGAAAAACCGACACCATATTTCAATTTCAGAAGAAACAATACTAATCAGCATCCGCATATATTTTCTTTCTTGAGACAAAAAAAAAGTTTTATTCTTTGTTGCTCAATGTAATTATATTATTTTTTATTAGTGTTTCATCACAGTAAATATTCTGGTTAGCAATGTACTAAGAGTAGTTGCAGACCAGAGTTGAAATAAGGAACTCAAAGTCTTAATGAGTTATCAGTTTATGGCCTACACAAAAATCCGATATTAAAACAAAAGAGTAGTATTGAGGCGGCCCCGTGGCTCAAGCGGTTAGATCAAGCGTATCAGTAAGAAGAAGAAGAAGAAGAAGGAGAAGAAGAAGAAGAAGAAGGAGGAGAAGAAGAAGAAGATGAAGGAGGAGAACAAGAAGAAGGAGGAGAAGAAGAAGAAGATGAAGGAGGAGAACAAGAAGAAGGGGGAGAAGAAGAAGAAGAAGAAAGAGTAGAAGAAGAAGAAGGAGAACAAGAAGAAGAATAAGAAGAAGAAGGAGAACAAGAAGAAGCAGAAGAGAAATAAGGAGAAGAAGGAGAAGAAGGAGAACAAGAAGAAGAAGAAGAAGAAGAACAAGAAGAAGAAGAAGAAGCAGGAGAACAAGAAGAATAACAAGAAGAAGAATAATAATAAGACAAGAAGAAGAATAATAAGAAGAACAAGAATGATAATAAGTGAATAAGAAGAAATAGACAGATAATAAATAACAACAAGAATCATATAACAACAATAATAATAATAACAACAATAATAATAATCAACAACAATAATAATAACAAATAACAATAATAATAACAACAACAATAATAAATAACAACAACAATAATAATAACAACAACAATAATAATAACAACAACAATAATAATACACAACATACAATACATAATAACAACAACAATAATAATAACAACAACAATAATAATAACAACAACAATAATAATAACAACAACAATAATAATAACAACAACAATAATACATAAATAACAATAATAATAATAACAACAACTAATAATAATAACAACAATAATAATAATAACAACAATAATAAACAATAACAACAATACAATAATAATAACAACAATAATAATAATAACAACAATAATAAAATAATAACTATAACAATAATAATAATAACAACATAATAATAATAATAACAACAATAATAATAATAAATAACAATAATAATAAAATAACAACAATAATAATAATAAATAAACAATAATAATAATAACAACACATAATAATAATAACAACAATAATAATAATAACAACATAATAATAATAACAACAATAATAATAATAACAACAATAATAATATAACAACAATAATAATAATAACAACAATAATAATAATAACAACAATAATAATACAACAACAATAATATAATAAACAATAATCAATAAATAATAACAAACAACAATAATAATAACAACAACAATAATAATAACAACAACAATAATAATAACACAACAATAATAATAACATACAACAATAATAATAACAACAACAATAATAATAACAACAACAATAATACATAACAACAACAATAATAATAACAACAACAATAATAATAACAACAACAATAATAATAACAACAACAATAATAATAACAACAACAATAATAATAACAACAACAATAATAATAACAACAACAATAATAATAACAACAACAATAATAATAAAAACAACAATAATAATAACAACAACAATAATAATAACAACAAATAATAATAACAACAATAATAATAATAATAACAACAATAATAATAATAACATATAATATAATAATAACAATACATAATAATAATAACAATAATAATAATAATAACAATAATAATAATACTAACAATAATAATAATAATAACAACAATAATAATAACAACAATACTAATAATAACAACACTAATAATAATAACAACAATAATAATAATAACAACAAAATAATAATAACAACAATAATAATAAATAACAACAATAATAATAATAACAACAATAATAATAATAACAACAATAATAATAATAACAACAATAATAATAATAACAACAATAATAATAATAACAACAATAATAATAATAACAATAACAATAATAATAATTATAACAATAATTATTATAATATAACAATAATTATTATAATTATAATAATATTAATAATCGCACTAATAATAATAAGAACAAGTATATAATATAACTAATTATAACAATAATAAAAAAGTAGCGCATTTCTAAGTGACCAGCAGGTTCTCTATTATTCAGTTTTTCATCCCCTCCTATAAAATTACAAAATGTGGAGGTGTGACCAAATAAACGTTAAGAATCACACTTCCAATTTCAATAGCGGATACAAGATCATGACTTGTCTATAAAACTAAATGCCGGTTTACTCGCTATGTCTTACTGTACGTTTATAGGACAGGGCAAATCCTATCCGATAAAATGTGGCATGTAAATAGCAAAACGTACGTCTTGTCGAGTGGGTATGAAATCCAAGATCAGATTGAAGAACTGACGGGAGAAGCAACATTTTGCGACAAAACATATGAAGAGTACAGGGGAAAAACAATCAAAGTCCACTTTTGGTGAAATTTGAGATTCTGGTACCAGTGGATTGTATGTACCTAGTACTATATTCCAAGAGGTTCATACGTGGAAAAACTCACTCATAATCCATTAAAAATCATCATTGAAATAAAGTGTCCAGGGGAAAAACAATCGTAGTCCACTGTGAAATGGAAAAATAATCAGAGTCCATATACAATTTAAATGAGAGTATTTTTGGACTCCTTCCAGAGAGTATGAACTTTTTATATGTTGGTCAGCTTGGGGTGTTTTTATTTGTTTACATACCTATGCATTGTTGTGGCATTTACTTTTACTGGTACCAAACTGCATTGTTGTTCAATGAAGCCTATTTTACTGGTGTGTAGACAATCAGTTTATTTTTCAACATGAAATCAAGTGTTAATGTTACTCGTACAGCTCATCAGAGTAGAGGAAAGAAAAGACCTAAACATGGTAGAATCCATGATGCGAGTAAACGCATAAGAGCGATGAGTCATGTTCCTGGTGAAGATTGCAAATGCAAGAAACAGTGTTACACGAACATTTCAAAACATGAACATAATGTATTAATTCGTGAATTCAATTTACTGGGAGATAAGAAAAACAGAGTGCACGCGTTCACTAATTTCAGTTTTGCCGGTGAAATGAAGAAGACCACGGAAACCAGAAGAAGATAGCAGCTTCAGAGACCACTCTTACTCTTACAAGGTGCGTGTACAGAGGGATGGAAAAGCTGTTGAAATTCCAGTTTGTTACAAAGCCTTCATGAGTGTGCATGGTATAACAAACCAGAATATGTTAACAGTCAAGAAATCCCCTGGGCTTGCTCCTATTGACCGGAGAGGTTCTCATTCTAATAGACCCATGAAAAAGACAATTGAGGCCGTTGAAAATGTTATGAAACATATCAGTTCCCTTCAAGATCGCCCTTCTCACTACAGTCTTCACAAAACATCTAAAATGTACCTACCTGAAGAATTAAACATTAAACTATTGCATCAAATGTAGACAGAGACATTTCCAGAGTTTCCAGTGTCTTATGAATTTTATTGGAACTTATTTCAGACAAAATTTAATATTGCTCTTCGATATCCTAGGTCAGATACTTGCTCTGCATGTGATGAATTCAAAGCAAAAAAGTAGTCTCTACTTGCAAAGAAACTTAACGATAGCAGCAGTGCCGAAGACGTAAATAAAGAAATGAAGCGGCTAGAAACTCTTAATTTATTACATACAGTGTGCCATGCACAGACTGAAAATCAGCCATAACATTCGTATTCAAGTTTAATTCCACTCTCCAAGGGAAAATACGACGACCTCCAATCCTTGAAGAAATTCTGTTCTGAAAATGCTCAAATCTATTTTTCAAGATTACTCATATTCAACAATGAGTAACTTGGTGTAAAAAATTAATTAATTCCATTATTATTTTTATTATTTACATTTTATAAGGCAAACAGTTATGTATAATGTAACAGTTATGTATAACATTCTGTAAATTAAGTGGACTATGATTGTTTTTGTTTACAAACATGTGCACCTTGACTTTTCATTGCTGAAAAACAGGACTGTAAAATACATGACACTTATTTCGAAAGAAGAGTCTGTTAGAAAAACACCTTGAGAACAGTTCTGGGAAAAAAAAGTTTTCTGTATGTCTAAAGCGCTCGATCTGCTGCGTTTCTAAACTTAAAATTCAATTACTGCAAAATGTTAAAAAGTGGACTCTGATTGTTTTTCCCTTGTACTCTTCATATGTTTTGTGTGTTCCGTTTAAATGGCTTTTCTGATGCAAGTGTCTTGTTTCTGTATATATGGTGTTACCACTCCAGCAATTGACTGTAGGCTGAGGTGTCCATTCGAAACTAATTGCGACAGTCATCAGGTTCGCCTCTCAGTTCTTTCAGTAACACGACGTGGGGATACTGACTTCTTTTCAGAAGCCACTCCGTTGACCATCTTGCTTTTTCCTCTTCATCACTTTTCCTTCTAGTCGTTGAATCCTTACGAGGGAAATAATAAAGAAAAGCAACTGGGCTTCCTCCATAATCAAATTAATTATGTCTTTCTCACTTTTAATAAGAATAATTGCGGACGATTTAGCTCTTCTGGCACTTTCCGAAAATGATTTGCAACGATCAATTTATAATTTACAAAAAATAGCTGCCAAATTTAATATGGAAATGCCAATTAAGAAAACTAAAATTATGACATTTCATGGGAAGGACCCCATACAAAGTAAAATCTGTCTCCAGAATAAAATTTTAGAGAGATCTAATCAATTTAAACATCTTGGATATTATCTCTCTATCTGGGATGAAAAGGATATCCCTGAAAAAATTACTAGTTATAATTAAAGTTTGGGAATTATTAATCAAGTTATGAAACCATCCCTTGTACAAAAAAAAAACACCAGATTAAGTTTATATACTAACACTTTGGCTAGAGCAGTGTTGACCTATGGTAGTGAAGCATGGACACTAAAAAGACAACATGAAAGCAGAATAACGGCTTGTGAAATGAGATTCATGCGCAGAACAGCGGGTTACACCACAGGGAAAATGGTAGGCGGGCAGAGGTTTTAGGGTCAAACCCGCATTCAAATGGAGAGGATTTTTCTCGGTCTTCAATTATTTTTTTTGATAAAATTGAGGCTAGACTTATTACGATTGTAGATAAAATAATAATGAAGGAACACCGATATCTTAAAAGAATTGAAGACTACGCCAATTTTGGAATATATTAAACAGTACCAACTAAATTGGAAACACCATCTTGAAAGAATGAGTTCAAATCGGATCCCCAAATCTGTTTATAATTATATACCAAGAGAACGAAGATCTCTGGGCCTAATACTTGGAAGGAAGAAGAAGAAGAAAAAAATCACTGACAATACACTACAACTCGAGTCTGGATTGGAACTGAGGTAGACAATGGAGGGGAAAACATTACTGTGTAAACACTGGACAAGACGTACATTTTGTATGATCGACAAAACGTACAATAAGACATAGCGTGTAAACCGACTTTAACATTCGCCATTGATAAAGAGTATTTTAATTACTTAAAATGTCTTTTTTCTGTTTCGAGGTATTGTGTGTCATGTTGGTCCTTGAAGATTTAGGTGTTCATTTTAGAGATGAGGTAAACCAGGCATGGGGAGCTGCCGAATGAGGGGTAGTATGACATCTTCCTCATTCCATCTTTCATTGAACTCAAGACCGTTGTTATTGTCATGTTGGCATAACATGCAGTATCAGTGGCGGCACAACCTTACAACCTGAAACATATGCACTAATCCCTTCCATTCGTACTTTACGTATATCTATGCAAACGTTTGAAGGGCGCGTAGTAGACCGCTGACACTGATTTATCTCTGTCAGGCTGTTAGTACTCGTAGAGAGACGTAATACTGAGACAAGGGCGTCATCGTTTAGTCTATAGTGTGTGTTTTAGATTTGATGTGATTTCTCAGCAATCGATTTTGAAATCCGGTAACTAGCACGTACTGATTTCTCTGAAAGTGGTTGTCTTCTATCGTTTTGGAGTGTTTGCTGTTTTAAATTATTTAAAAATCCCATCCTGTCATCCTTTGTGTAAACAAAACATACAATGTCCCCTATGTCTATTATATTCAATTTATGAATTTGAACTCCATGCAAGTTACCTAATGTACTTTAAAATTATATATCATTAATATGTCCCTGTGAAAATATAGTTATATGTTTCTAATCGTGCCTGTGCCTGTCCGTATTGATTTGCAAGTGAAGATCGGAAATGTTGTGGGATATTATAGTGCTTCACATGACGGAACCGCGTAGAACACAATAAAAAACAAATTTTGTGCCATTCTGAATGCGAAAATAATCATTTTTCCAGTCCGTATTAAAATTATATCGGTGTTTAGAATTTGCCCCGCTCATGCTGGATTGAACGCCACTGACTCTCACTGTGTACTGTCAATCACTGTGTACCTGCTTCTCCAGTGCAGGTACAAATGAGTGGAATGGGTATCGGCGGGGAGGATTTGTTATGAGATCTCGGAGCCCAAGCTCCCCATGCCTGATTTAGGTGTTCATTTTAGAGATGAGATAAACTGTACCCGAGATGAAGGTAGTTTCATATTATCATGGGTTTAGTCTGCAGATGGTGTGCGTATGATAATGGAATTTGCCTCAGGACCGGAATTAGAGTAATATACTCATTACATCGCATGTTCACAAGGATCTTGTATCCTCAAGGAAGATACACATCAGTTTTGCATATTCACAAACGTCTTTTTTCAAAGTGACGCCAATCGCTGCAAAATCTGACATGAAGCCCACCTTAATTGTTATATTACATTGTCACAGATGGCTGGGGTTCGTTCTCACGTCGTTGACGTCATAAATAAATCCACACACTTCGAGTAAATTCTCACTATCACTTTATTTACTTCTACAATTTATCTAGAGGATTTGGACATCAATAGTGGCATTTGTCAGGACTATTTAACGAATAAAATTAAGCTGTTAACTCACAAATCATTGTTTAAATATAGTTATTTTAAAATATTTATATATTTAATGTAAAGGCGATGTTTGAAAACAAATGAGAAACGATTGGTACGCTTCATTTGCTTCTTTGTCGTCACTGCAACCAGATCATATTATTTATTGCCAAAGGAACGCAAATTGTAAGAATGCACTCTAGTGGAGAAAAAATGAAACACATCAAACTGTATATTAATTCATTTCTGATGTCGTATGATGTAAATATGACAATTATATTTTTATGGAAAAAAATACATTTAAGAAAGTGCAAACAGTGGTTTCTTTTTTTGGTGATATAATCAATTGCTACGAATGTTTTTATATTAACTCCCGCATGCGGTATGTGTTGATCATATTGCGTACCCATGTCGACAAAATTTACAGTGTTTGTCAGACAGCATGGTAGCCGCCATAAAAAAGCCACATTCTATGCAGACTTGTTCGTTCGTTCTTGACTGAACGAACATTGATTGTTTGATTGATTGTTGACATTCATGCACTATATATACAATTTGGTAGCCGTATTTCTTTGTGAATTAGTCACTGCAAAATAATGCTATGACCTATTCAGAATGTTGAAAAGTAGGTGCTTTCTTTATTATGACTATTTAACTCATGCCCGAAATGGGAGTCAATGACCAATCACGTTTCAATGATTTCTGTTTTACAACCAATCAGAGTCGTGTTTCACCAAATATTTATCAGTGTTATAATTACCATATTAAAGAAAGCTCCTCCTTACAATATGGCGTTCCTTTGGCAATAAATAGTATGATCTGGTTGCAGTGATAAACAAATGAAGCAGTAGAAGCGTACCTATCGTTTCTCATTAGTTTTCAAACATCGCCGTTTACATTAAATACGGTATATAAATATTTTAAAATAACCATAGGTAAAGTGAGAAAACAGCTTAATTTTATTCGTTAATTAGTCCTAACAAATGCCACTCTTGATTTCCAAATTCTCTAGATAAATTCACTCCTCACTTCGTGAGTCGTGAATTTATCGATAATTTGGAAATCACTCGTGGCATTACTTATGATAATCTTTAGTTGGTAAATTTTATTCGAAACACGACTGTGATTGGTTGTAAATAAAAAAATCATTGAAATGAGATTGGTCATTGACTCCCATTTGGGGCATGAGTTAAATAGTCAATTTAATTACAACTTAACTGTGGTGTTTTTATAGTTAGAATAAACAAGGAAACTATTGAAACTATTTGCAATATTTACAACTTGTTATTACACTAAACAATTACCTGCAAGAGAATGTTTACGCGGAATTTTATACCCGGAGTGTCATTAACACGGGAAAAATTGTAACTATTTAAAAGAAGGTAAAGTTCTTTGACATTGTGTCTTGTATGCGGAAACAAGATGATGTGGAAGAATATGATTATTAGCAAGACCAATGTTCTACTTGGGTAAACGTATTATACCGATGTTCAGCTTCACTGGTGGTGTAGAACGATTCATTAGCCCAATTATATACGTTTAAAAAAGGTATCAATTGTAATACAACTTTTCCTTTTGTGAATGAGGGCGGATGTGGGTTGAAAGGAAAAGAAACCGAGATTCACATTTGTACACGACTTCGGTGCAACAAAGGAAGATATTGAATTAAAAAAGCTATAGGCCTATTATGCATTGCAGAGACTTTTGATGTCCCAACTCCTTTCAAAAAACATTAAGCTGAAAATATATAAAACTATTATTCTACCAGTTATATTATATGGGTGTGAAACATGGACTCTTGCTTTAAGGGAGGAAAGGAGATTACAAGTATTTGAGAATAAAGTACTTAGGAAAATTTTTGGACCAAAGAGAGATGAACAGACAGATGGATGGAGAAGACTACATAACAATGAACTACATGGTCTTTATAGGAAGCCAGATATAATAAGAACAGTTAAGTCTCGTAGACTGCGATGGGCAGGACATGTTGCACGTATGGGGAATGAAAGACGTGCATGGAAGCTTCTTGTAGGAAAACCAGAGGGAAAACGCCCAGTTGGTAGACCAAGAATGAGGTGGGAGAATAGCATTAACTATGATTTGAGGGAAGTAGATTATACAGGAAATGATTGGAAGGCATTAGCTCAGGATAGGGATGTATGGAGAGCTTATGTCCGCGCGGCCATGAACCTACGGGTTCGATAGTGCCAGTGAGTAAGTAAGTAAATATAGGCCTATATGTATAGTCCAGTTCTGGTAACTGTAGCCGTCTTTTTTATTTCTTTATTTACATATATGCTACAACCCGTGTTTCACCAATGGTATATCACGGGATATTTACAGTTTTACAATTGTTCAATTATTGTTCTAGTTGTTCTTGTAGTTGACGGAAGATCCTCGTAAGAAATTCTGCAACGTTGACTGTGTTAAAGTGGAACTTCAAAATATTTGGCGGAGTAGCAATTTGTAGTATAGCTGGTCGATCTCTGGAGAACATGTTGTATTCGGTCATCAGATGGCAGTTGCAATAAGGTGAAGCAGTTTTGTTCATTTTGTGTAGGTAGGATTTAAATAGTCCAGGGTTCGTGAGAAATTGTGTGGTTATATAGTTAGGCCATAGAGATAGGGAGAGTCTATAAGGTACGTTCGGGATGAACGTTTTGGTATGGAAGGCGGCATTTGATTTGGTATAAATTAAATTCCAGATTGTTTCATAGTGTTCTTTTAATAACTGCTTGCATCGTGTTATAGGGATGGGATTGTAGTCGATAGTAGTTTTGTAGCTAGCGGCTATTTTAGCCAGATAGTCAGCTCTCTCATTCCCTCGAAGTCTTGGTGAATCCTAAAACATGTGGCATGAGGGAAGATTGCCGAGTGGGGGAGGGAAGTAGTAGCCAAGCAAAAAAACATTTTCTTTTTTTTTTATTTAGGAGTATTAAACAATACAGTGTTTCTCCTTCAACCCAAAGTGATTTGTCGCCAGAGGTTCCTGTCTAGAGCATCTTCTTCCCTCATACTTCTCCTCACTCCATCCATCCAACGTTCTCTAGGTCCGTCTCTTCCACTTCTTCCATTAGCTTTCCAATTAAGGATCTTCTTTGGTATTCTCTCTTCTTCCATTCTTATCAGGTGTCCATACCATTTCAAACGTTTTTTTTAAATTTTTTCTAATAAAAAGTCTGGGTATCTATATGGACCAACACCTAGACTGGAAAATCCAGGTGAATAATACCTGCAAGAAAAGTGTTCTCAATTCTTCACTCCCTAAATAGTTTTAAAAACTTCCTTCCTACAAAATTAAAACAAATACTTGTACAGACTCTTATAATACCACACTTCGACTATTGCCACATATTACTGACTAATCTGACAACTGATCTATCTGACAGACTACAGCGTGCTCATAATGCGTGATTCGATTTATATTCAATCTCCGTCGTTATGACCACGTGTCTCCTTCATTTCAGGCCTTATCATGGCTACGCCTAAATGACAGAAGAACTTTACATTCACATACCTTACTATTCCAAATTCTGCACACATATTTACCAACTTATTTAACAACACGTTTTCAAAATTTATCGGCTCATCACAATTTAGGAACAAGATCACAAGACTCTTCTTTACTTTTGATACCACAACACAGGACCTGTCTATACTCTGAATCTTACACAATATCTATGACTAGAGCCTGGAACTCACTTCCCAGTCATGTCAGGGACTGTCAATCGCTATCATTATTTAAATCCAAATTAACTGATATCTTAAGTTCGACACAATGAAAACATTAACTGCATAACAACTATATAGAGCATTCCATTAATAATCATCTAGGAAGCTACTTACTTTATTTTATATCATTTTAATTTTATTATATTCTATGTTTTTGTTAGTATTAGCTAGTATTAGATTACATCATCATCGTATTTTGATTAGTCTGTATTTTAATAATATCTTAAAATTGTAATTTGTACGTAATTTTTGTATAATTCTACTATTCGCTGGTTGAGTGGAAGAGAATGCCTTATGGCCTTAACTCTGCCAGCTAAAATAAATCATTATTATTATTATTATTATTATTATTATTATTATATATTTTTTCAACTTGCATAATTTCCCTTATTTTGCTGCTTCCGACCTTTTATTAATATTATTATTATCATTAATAAAATTACTTGATCTAGAATGGATACAATACGAAATAAGGGAAATTGTGGGTGTACAAGAGGAGCCGGACATCATAGACATTCCATCTATCCATCCATAGTAATTCTGCCCGAAGGCAGGTCCTTAACTGCAATCATAGCATTTCCATGCTATGCTTGCAGCTTTACCAGGGAATTCTAGGTGTGGTAGCTTCCCGTTGCTTTCCACATCGGCGAAGGATGATGATAATGATAATGGCCATATGATTTCGGGGACCGTTTGGGCTTAAAGTTTTCCTGACATTTGTCTTACAGGTGAGGAAAAACCCCGATAAAACCTCACCCAGAATAACTGCCCCGGCTAATAATAATAATAATAATAATAATAATAATAATAATAATAATAATAATAATAATAACGGTGTATTTTGAGAAAACGTATGTTATGTGTTTATTTGAAGTTTGGGGTATTTCCCTTGAAATTAGCTACCGAACGGAACATTTAGGGATTTTTAGCAGAACTGAGTTGGCAACTATGGGAATAAGGTTTCTTGACCAAGTGAGCAGTGATCGGTCACCGATTATACCTGTGAAAGGAAAAGAAGCCCGTAATATTGCATGATGGTTACTTTTCTTTTAGATTCATGATGTGTTCTGTTGAGGTATTATTCAAAATTAAAATATAAAATTATGGAATATTCACCTGAAAGGTTCGTCTCCTCAACTTAATGTCCATGAAGGACATCGCATGTTAAATATTGAAAACACCCTAACAGTAATGCACAGATAAAAAATAATCCAGCGAAGATAAACGTACTCGAAGAGATGGAAATCATGAAAGCAGCTCACAACAACGACAATCTGATAAACGAAAACGAACCCAATACATGTAACCCCCTCTACCATATCTTCAGTGAAACACCAGTTTTGAAACCTGCCGATGATGGGACAAGTCCCGAAAGCGCTACAGTTAAATGATTAATTAAGTTGAGAAGACGGACCTTTCAGGTGAATATTCCATAATTACTTACTTACTTACTTACTTACTTACTCACTGGCACTACCGAACCCATAGGTTCATGGCCGCGCGGACATAAGCTCTCCATACATCCCTATCCTGAGCTAGTACTTTTCAATCATTCCCTGTATAATCTACTTCCCTGAAATCATAGTTAATCTTATTCTCCCACCTCATCCTTGGTCTACCAACTGGGCATTTTCCCTCTGGCTTTCCTACAAGAAACTTCCATGCAAGTCTTTCATTCCCCATATGTCTTGCCCATCGCAGTCTACGAGACTTAACTGTTCTTATTATATCTGGCTTCCTATAAATACTATGTAGTTCATTGTTATGTAGTCTTCTCCATTCACCTGCTGTTCATCTCTCTTTGGTCCAAAAATTTTCCTTAGTACTTTATTCTCAAATACTTGTAATCTCCTTTCCTCCCTTAAAGTAAGAGTCCATGTTTCGCACCCATATAATATAACTGGTAGAATAATAGTTTTATATATTTTCAGTTTAACGTTTTTTGAAAGGAGTTGGGACATCAAGAGTCTCTGCAATGCATAATAGCATGCATTTCCAGAATTGAGCCTATGTTTAATTTCTTTGTGCATCTCATTCCTATTTGTGATTATTGTTCCTAGGTATTTGAATTCAGCCACTTCCTCAAAATTTCCCTCATTTGACATTAGCTGTCCATTTCCATTATATAATGAATTTCTACATGTGACCATATATTTAGTTTTATTGATATTTACTTCCAGTCCTAATTTCTTAGTGTTACTCAATAGTGTGTGCGTGTTATCCTTTAGTATCTCCTCGCTATCGGCCAACAATACTACATCATCAGCATAATTATATTTTAATTTTGATGGTTACTTATTTAGCAAATAATCATAATGTTTAATAGTTTAGTGTCTGTAGGAGCCTGTTGAAGACTACACATGGCGTTTACTAATGTGTAGTGCATGAAAATAATTTGCTCATATCATAATGCTATTATGGCGTAGGGTGATGGTAAGCGAAGAACAATTTGTATTGTACACGAGCTCAAGTCTCTAGAAACAGTGATAATCTGCGTGGCTCAACTGTTTTCAAATCGATTGTTGTAAATCGTGAAGATTTGATGGAAGACTGATTTCCTGTTACATAAATAACTGGAGTACGTTTGAATTCGTTTTACCAGACAAGTTATGGAGCGTAATTGTAGTAATTTTGAAATATTCAATGTTCATAAATCTATTTTAAAAGCTACTTATTATTTAAATTATATTTTCTGATAAAAATGGTTTTCAACTACATGAGCAGCCATGCGAACGATTATTATTGGACCATTATCTTAGAGGCTGTGAATTGTTCAAAATCTTTGATGCTCATTTTTAAAATTTTTATTTTAATTCATTTTGAGGATTTTCCTCATAATTGAGGGGTTTTCTCCAACCAAACATGGTAATTAACATGAATTAAAAATAAATAAATAAATAAATAAATAAAATTGAGGAATACAGACTAAAATTGCAATGGCAAAAAATGGAACTAAGACATTACATGGACTATTTAACTCATGCCCCAAATGGGAGTCAATGACCAATCACATTTCAATTATTTTTTATTTACAACCAATCACAGTCGTGTTTCGCCTAGAATTTACCAACTAAAGTTTATCATAATAAGGAAAGCACCTCCTTTGTAACATTCTGAATAGGTCATAGCATTATTTTGCAGTGACTGACTCCGTAAGAAATACGACTACAAGATTGTATATATAGTGCATGAATGTCAACACGTGGCGCATACGGGAGTTAATATAAAACATTTGTAGCAATTGATTATACCACCAAAAAAAGAAACCACTGTTTGCACTTTCTTAAATGTATTTTTCCCCAGGTAATAACATTCCAGAAAAATATAATTGTCATATTTACATCATAGGACATCAGAAATGAATTAATATACAGTTTGAAGTATTTCATTTTTGCTCCACTAAAGTGCATTCTTACAATATTGCTTTCCTTTCAAAATAAATAATATGATCTAGTTGCAGTGATGAACGAAATAAGCAAATGAAGCGTGCCAATCGTTCCTCATTTGTCTTCAAACATCGCCGTTTACATTAAATATATAAAAGTAAAGTGATCCCACAACAGGCCCGGAGGCCCTTGGGGTAGTAGGAGGTTAAGGCTCCCACTTTTTCTAGACAATCGGCACTTTATGTCAGCCGGGTTGTCAGCCCTGCGTGACGGCCGCCTTTACCCCAGAACAAGCGTCTGGTACTCATTTCCGTTAGAGGCTGAGTCGACCCCAGGGCCATAGTGCCGCCAGAGGGTTTGGGTCAGTTTAAAAATCCTGACCCCAACGGGAGGGGGACTTGAACCCTCGACCCTTCGGCTTGTAGCTCAGTGCCTTAACCACTACGCTACGGCGTGCCCCACATTAAATATATAAATATTTTAAAATAACTATATTTAAATAATGATTTGTGAGTAAACAGCTTAATTTTATTCGTTAAATAATCCTAACAAATGCCACTCTTGATTTCCAAATTCTCTAGATAAATTCACTCCTCACTTCGTGAGTCGTGAATTTATTTGGAAATCACTCGTGGCATTACTTATGATTATTTAATTAAAATTAATTAATTAATCTCACATAAAAGGACACGTTTATTTGAAACAAATGTTCCATAAGAGTAATACTATTTTATAGACATACGAGGGCGGATCGGAAAGTAACGCACAATATTTTTTTTCTGCCTTGATATTGCAGCTAGAATGTTGAAATTTCACAGACATATGGTTTGAAATTTTCACTACAGATGGTATTTTTTTCTCAGGTGCACCTCTTGCGAGAGAAGCTTGAACTATGCAACAAAGATGGCGCGCATGCTACAGTCGTCCACCTGTGAGGAACAGAGAAGTGTTGTTCGATTTTTGTGGGCCAAAGGGCATAAACCCAGTGAAATTCACAGGGACATGCGTGGCGTGTATGGGGATGATTGTATGGACCGTAGCAATGTCTCCAGGTGGTGCACATTCTTCCAAGAGGGACGCGTGAACCTTAGTGATTCGCCACGTGATTCGCCTTAGTGATTCCTGGCCGGCAAACGCTTTGAGACAGATGTGGAAGTGAAATCAGCAGTGCGCAGATGGCTACACTCCAACCAAACGGACTTCTACGAACAGGGCATATTGAAACTGGTAATACGATGGGAAAAATGTGTTGAGAAAGTTGGTGACTATGTCGAAAAATAGGTAAAAGATGTAAGTTCATTTGTGATTTTTTTCCTTTTTTTTACTATTAAACTTTTTAAAAAAATATATTGTGCGTTACTTTCCGATCCGCCCTGTGGACGACTGTAGCATGCGCGCCATTTTTGTTGCATAGTTCAAGCTTCTCTCGCAAGAGGTGCACCTGAGAAAAAAAATACCATCTGTAGTGAAAACTTCAAACTATATTTCTGTGAAATTTCAACATTCTAGCTGCAATACCAAGGCAGAAAAAAATTATTGTCCGTTACTTTCCGATCCGCCATCGTATAACACCTATATTTTCTAGATGTATAACACCTATATAATGGCATTATAACAATGCAGCGGACCTTGAATGTTAGCGCACGTATTTACGACATATCTGTGCAATGACTCCGATGATGCTGCATATTTTAAGTTACGTAAGACGTATAATAAAATTGCAGAAGCAGAGCAATGAAATTCGAGTTAATATCTCGCAACACTATCATTTTTTACAGGATTACAGCTGCATTTATCATTACATCTAATGAAGACCACATGTAGGGCAATACACCATTGTTAAAATGCAATTTAAAATAGCTTAGTCAACACAAAATACTTTCTACCTGAAGCCCCCTGTGATCTGATCCCACGACAAATAATACATATCATGAATCTTCAATAATAATAATAATATATGAAATGAACACGAATAAAATTACGTAACACACTGTCTGCACTTCGCATAATGAAGAACTGCCGAAGTATGGTGGGAGAAGTGTAACAGCTAGTGACATGAAGTTTTTGCATCGAACTTCAGACTTCACTAAATGGGATAGAAACACGAACTCACTCGTACTAACGAACCCGGAGGTTCATGGCCGCGTGGACATATTCTTTCTAATCATCCCCTGTACACCGTGTTCCAAAATGATTGCTGGGGTTTCAAAGATATTTAATTTCCCTTACATGATATATAAGCCTATAAAAAAAAAAGCAACGGGAAGCTACCACACCTACAATCCCCTAGTAAAGCTGCAAAGCATAGCATGAAAATGCTATGATTGCAGTGAAAGACCTGCCCTCGGGCAGAATTACTATTGATGGATGGAAAGATGAAAAGAAAAGAAACTATTTTGAAGTTTTACAAAGTATTGGCAGTTCCACCTCTTATCTATGGATGTGAAACCTGGATATTAACAAAGGCAGATAGTAAACAAATAGAGGCTGCTGAAATGAAGATGTTGAGAGCAATAACAGGATACCAAAGGACCGATAAAAAGATAAACGAAGATATAAGAACAGAACTTAATATGTTTAATCTCTGTGAAAGGATAACATATTATCAACATGCTTATCTTCATCATGTATTACGAATGAATGAACAGCGCATACCAAGAAGAATGTATAATTATAAACCAAAAGGGAAAAGAATATTGGAAAGACCATTGAAGAGATGGAAGGACCAACTGGACCTATAATGAGATCGGAACAGGCCATTGGGCTTAATCCTTGTTGTTGTTGATGATGATGATGATAAATATGAAAACGTATATGGGATTAAAGAGAAACTCTTCGAGTTTTCATAACACACTTTACAAGTGTTCGATGTGAACACCTTTCGTTACACGGTACACATCTAACCGATAGTCCAACCCCTCCCAAACCTTGGTCAGAATATTTAGAGTAATGGATTCAGCAGCAGCAGCAGCAGCAGCAGCAGCAGCAGCAGAAACAATCCTTCTTCTCAAGTCTGGAAGGTCGACTGGAAGTGGTGGTACGTACACATGGTCCTTCATATACCCCCACAGGAAGAAATCACAAGGTGTGAAATCGGGAGACCGTGGAGGCCATCGGGAATAAACCATGTCATCCGCACCGGCGCGTATGAAAGCTGCTCTGATATTCTCGATTCTTTCATTTGGTGTTCGTCCTGGACTTTTCCTTTACAGATACATCCAATTGTTTCTGTCTATACCATCGACGGATACTCTTATCTATCAGAGGATAAATTCCAAATTGTCGTCGGAAAGCTCGCTGCACTGCAACAATGGAACCAGACCTCGCAAATTGCAACATATAGAATGACTTCTGTACAGGAGTCGCCATTTTCACAAATATAACGCTGACGACGTAATAATGACAAGAAACAAATTACTGCAACAGGATATGAAACTTTCACAGTTTTTCTTTCATTATAGCAAATAATCACGCATTCAATTTCATTTGTAAAGCTATACCAACTACTTAAAACCGCGTCCATCATTTTGGAACACGCTGTATAATCTACTTCTCTCAAATCATGGATAATGTTATTCTCTCATCAGTCTCAACCGTTGTGGTTGGTTTTCTCGATTTTGTGCTGCTACTTATTGCATAAATAGTCATGTTAATTAATTTTGCTTATGTCCACCGCTGTAGTCTCGAGGTAGCTGCCTTTTGACAGGAATTGTTTTTTTTTTTTTTTTGTAGAGTTCACTAAAAGGTTCTGGAATTTGTTTATGAAAATAGGTTGTTTTAAGTTTAATATTAGGGATATTTTGATGCACTCGAAAATCCGAAAAAATGCAAAAAATTTTCGAAAAATGGCTTAAAAAATCGAAAATTTTGTGCATTTTTTCGGATTCGATCCCGGTCGGGACAAGTTTCCTGGGTGGGGTTATTTGGGGGTTTTCTTCACCTGTAAGACAAATGTCAGGATACTTTAAGGCCCAAACGGTCCCCGAACACCATCTGGCCATCATTATCATCAATATCACATTCACCTCATTAGATTAAGTTAAGTTTAAGGCCTCTCCTGGCGCATCATTACCCATCATATCATTGGGACAGCATAACCCCGCCTTCCAGGCGCCCCAACCTCAGAAGTGGGTTACAATGACGCCATGCCAGCAGAGAATAATACCAGAATGTCGGAGTAGCATTGAATAAAATAATAATTAATAATAATAATAATAATAATAATAATAATAATAATAATAATAATAATAATAATAAATCTATATATCTTCGGGTTTTTGCAGCTGCTGCCGTCTTCCCGTGCCAAACTTCCAAATTCTACGATCTTGGACATTTTCAATGTTTAGTCGTCCAGCTTGCATTACTATCCTCATGCTTTCCTTCCATGTTAACTTTGGTCTCCCTTTTTTCTTCTTTCTGCTCGGTTGCCATTGATATAGTAGTTTCGGCCATCGCTCATCTACCATTCTTAAAATATGTGGTTACACTTTAATTCCTTCTCCTCAATTCTTTCAATCATGCTTTGTTCTGCTTCCATTATGTTTCTAATTTTCTTATTTGTGACATGTTTTAATTTAGACTTTCTGGCACTTCTCCGTAAACAATCCATTTCTAGAGCTATTAGTCTATTCTTGTAGTACTTATTGATTGCCCATACCTCACTTCCATACATTGCAACAGATTCCACCAATGTTTTACCAATATATACATTTTTTGTGTCTTTCCAAATATGCTTATCCCACCATATGGAATTTAACGATAATATTATTTTGCTACTCAATTCAATTCTATGCTTCATGTTCTCTTTGCCTATACCTTCAATGTTATCCATAATTATTCCCAAATATTTAGTTTGTTTCACTTGCTTTATTTGAATTCCTTCTTCCAATATTAAATTTTCTCTTTCATTGCTATTTATTGCCAAATATTCTGTTTTTTTGTAAATTTACCGTGGATAATAATAATAATAATAATAATAATAATAATAATAATAATAATAATAATTTGTTTTATTGTTCCGGCTTTTACAATGAATATGCATTTTTCCGGTACCCTTGTTCACAGTTAACTACACGTTTGTTTCAACACATTTTTCCATTCCTGTCTGTTCATCCATATATCTTCTTCTATTTCCCATTCCCTCTTAGTTTCATTGATTCCCTGAATCCACGTAATATTTGGTCTACCCTTCTTTTTTCTTCCCTATGGTTCCCAATCCATGATTATCTTAGGTAGTCTTCCTTCTTCCATCCTTCTAATGTGTCCGTACCAATTTAATTGTTTCTTCTTTATAAAATCTAATATTGAATATTGTACCTGCATTTTTTCTCTTATATATGCATTTCTGATTTTATCCTTCCTGGATATTCTTGCAGCACGTCTCCAATAGTCCATTTCACTGGCGAGCAATTTTTTCATTTGTGCATTTAAAGCCCACACATCAGCTCCATAGGTAATAATGCTTCTGATTATTGTATTAAAAATAGTTTTTTTTGTTTCTTTGAAGATATGTTTGTCCCATACTATTCCATTTAGGGCAGATATAGCATACTTTCCTATATTGATCCTGTTTCTTATCTCTGTTTCTTGTTTTCCATCTTTAGTAATTTTAATTCCCTTGGGCTCGAAGGAAAGGTCTCTAAGTACTTTGCGTAGTCCTACATGGGCTCATACGCAAAATAATAATAATAATAATAATAATAATAATAATAATAATAATAATAATAATAATTTCGAGTTACATTAAGGTATTCATTTTTCCGTGACCAATAAATATATGCAAAAATGTATTCTAAATACATAAGAATTAACTTGAATATTGTGTTACGTGTAACTTGTGAATTAATTAAAACGGATGGAACAATTCCAAGAATCTTAACCAGGGCATGTTCTTTATTTTAGTTCGTTTTTCTGCTTTTTGTTATAATAAATAACGGTTATTAGTGACGTACATACTTACATTCCTGAGAGGAAATATTTTATAAGTTACAAGTCTATGTAATTTCCTCGATATAAATTATGAATATAGGTAGCTCTCTTCAATAATTGAATATCATTAAAACTCTTTGTGACGTAACATTGACAATTACATACTTATTACAATATTAAAATACAGACTAAACAAAATGCAATAATACAACAATAGATCAATGTTACGGATAACTCACAGTAACCATTTTTGTCTTTCATTGATGTCAAGAAGATCGAGACAAGTACGTAGATTCCTGTACAAGCATATCAGCACATGGCGCGTATTTCTTTTACGGATAACTCACAATAACGAATTTTGTCTTTTAGCTCATTTATGCCAAGAAGATCGAGATAAGTAGATTCCCGTACAACACCCGGGTAATCAGCACGGGGAATCTTAAAATAATTACGATATACATTTATAATTATTTTTCATTTTGCTTATTCAACTAATCATAAGAAGTGCATTAATTTTCGTCTTTCAACTCATTTATGTCAAGAAGATCGGGATGAGTAGATTCCCGGACAACGCCGGGTAAACAACACGGGGTGACTAAAAATAATTACTTACTCACTGGCACTATCGAACCCGTAGGTTCATGGCCGCACGGACATAAGCTCGCCATACATCCCTATCTTGAGCTAATGCTTTCCAATCATCCCCTGTATAATCTACTTCCCTCAAATCACAGTTAATGTTATTCTCCCATCTCATTCTTGGTCTACCAACTGGGCGTTTTCCCTCTGGCTTTCGTACAAGAAGCTTCCATGCAAGTCTTTCATTCCCCATACGTGCAACATGTCTTGCCCATCGCGACTAAAAATAATTACGATATAAATTTTTCCCTTTACTTATTTAACTAAATATGGAACACATTGGTTTTCGTGTTTCAGCTCATTTATGTCAAGATCGGTATGAGTAGATTCCCGGGCAACGTCGGGTAATCAGCACAGGTTACCTAAAAAATAACATAAATTTATAATTTTTTTTCTCTTACTTACTAAACATAAAAGCACATTAATTGTCATTTATTTAGGCGTAGCAGCGCACGCCGGGTATTAGATAGTATATATATGCATATATATGCCTTACTTACTTACTTACTCACTGGCACTATCGAACCCGTACGTTCATAGCCGCACGGACATAAGCTCGCCATACATCCATATCTTCAGCTAATGCTTTCCAATCATTCCCTGTATAATCTACTTCCCTCAAATCATAGTTAATGTTATTCTCCCACCTCATTCTTGGTCTTCCCTCTGGCTTTCCCACAAGAAGCCTCCATGCAAGTCTTTCATTCCCCATACGAGCAACATGTCCTGCCCATCGCAGTCTACGAGACTTAACTGTTCTTATTATATCTGGCTTCCTATAAAGACCATGTAGTTCATTGTTATGTAGTCTTCTCCATTCTCCCATCTGTCCATCTCTCATTGGTCCAAAAAAATTCCTAAGTACTTTATTCTCAAATACTTGTAATCTCCTTTCCTATCTTAAAGTAAGAGTCCATGTTTCGCATCCATATAATATAACTGGCAGAATAATAGTTTTATATATCTTCAGTTTAACGTTTTTTGAAAGGAGTTGGGACATCAAGAGTCTCTGCAATGCATAATAGCACGCATTTCCAGAATTGAGCCTATGTTTAATTTCTTTGTTCATCTCATTCCTATTTGTGATTATTGTTCCTAGGTATTTGAATTCAGCCACTTCCTCAAAATTTCCCTCATTTGTCATTAGCTGCCCATTTCCATTATTTAATGAATTTCTACGTGTGACCATATATTTAGTTTTATTGATATTTACTTCCAGTCCTAATTTCTTAGTGTTACTCAATAGTGTGTGCGTGTTTTCCTTTAGTATCTCCTCGCTATCGGCCAACAATAGCATATATAGGCCCTATGCCTAGAAAGTTATATAGAGTTTCCTTAACATTTATATTCTTCACACATAATTTAATATATTCTTAAGCCCTTCTTTTACGAAGTTACCAAAAGATTGAATTTTAATTCGTATTCATTGCTTACGTCTGAACTAGTTCTAAGCCTCTCAGTTGACATCTATCGATTGGAGTATTATTCGATATATCCAAAAAACTTTCCCTATTGATACTATAATCTGACTTTCACTTCTTTTTACAATTGATTTTCTTTTGTCCGGTTGTCATGGAGACCGCATTCCATTAGGAGATAAAGAGCGGGCATGATATTCTTCTAACCTGTCATTCATTTGACAATGAAAACGACATAGGGGTTTTTGTTACGTTTAGAATTGGTTACTTTGATTTGAAGAGATTTCTATTTCTATCTCACAGCATTGCTGCAGGGGGATTAAAATGAGAATTTGCTAACATCCAGGCTATCAGCTGACGTTAGTTTCATCTCTACATAAAACTATATTAGAGTGAAAGTGTTTTTCCATTATACATTGACGTCTGAAATGGTTTTGAATTGCATTTTCTCCGAAATAGAGTAATTGAAGTTAATGTTTTAGAAACTTGTAACTATTTCGTGCTCTTAAATTGCGTCCTGTCATAGCTCTACCAAAATTAAAGTGAATGTTGTGTTATTACTGTAGAAAAGAGGTAGAAATGCTCTACAGATAAATACATCTGCTGTCTCTTCATGATAATAATAATAATAATAATAATAATAATAATAATAATGTTTTTATTTATTCTGGCAGAGTTAAGACTATAAAGCCTTCTCTTCCACTCAACCAGCACAAATACAAATAAATATTTGACAAATATAGATATACACTATACTAATTATAAACAGTTAAAGATACTTTAATAGTGAGTGGAGAACATATTTTTAACGACTCACCTCTAATTTCAAATTTCTTTGATACCGGCGGTTTCAGACAATATCTTGTCCCACTTCAGTCAGTGGAAGCCATGACTGAAGTGGGGCAAGATATTGTCTGAAACCGCGGGTATCAAAGAAATTTGAAATTATATGAGGTGAGTCGTTAAAAATATGTTCTCCACTCACTATTAATTATATAACCTCATAATGTTTACTTCCCAATATTAATTTAAATATAAATAAAGATCCATTAAATGTAGCAATGTAAATTTCATGTATAAACAAACATTTTATACGATAATAACAATAGTAATACTTACTTACTCACTGGCACTATCGAACCCGTAAGTTCATGGCCGCGCGGACATAAGCTCTCCATACATCCCTATCCTGAGCTAATGCTTTCCAATCATTCCACTGTATCCCTCCATGGTATCTTTACCTTGTCGTGGTGGAGTGGCTTGCGTGCTTAAATGATCCTGAGAGCTATGCCGGTGGTAGCATTGCTACCGATAGGGTTACCCATGCCGGACTGGTCGAAGGTGATAAGCCAGACGAAAAAAGTACCTTGGTCGAAAGAGTGACGATCTTTCACCGTAAAAATACAACCGTCAAGAAATGCGGACATGGGTTCATCTGGGGTAAATAACAATAGTAATACTTACAATAATAATAATAATAATAATAATAATAATAATAATAATAATAATAATAATAATAATAATAATAATAATAATAATAATAATAATAATAAGTATGATAATAATATAATGATAATAATAATATAATAATATAAAAATGATAAATTATACGAGAAACACCAATTAATATATGTACCTTACACTGGGTAATAATGAAGTCCACGTTAGAACAAATATACATTTAGATTTCTTTTAAAAGTTGCCAATGTCCCGCAAACCCTTATTTCTTGTGATAGGGAATTCCAGTTGCACTCCATGTCGTATACCATCTCCACTTCTCGCAACTGGAATTCCCTACCACAAGAAATAAGGGGCTGCGGGACATTGGCAACTTTTAAAAGAAATCTAAATTTATATTTGCTCTAACGTGGACTTCATTATTACCCAGTGTAAGGTACATATATTAATTGGTGTTTCTCGTATAATTTATCATTTTTATATTATTATATTATTATTATCATTATATTATTATCATATTATTATTATTATTATTATTGTAAGTATTACTATTGTTATTTACCCCAGATGAACCCATGTCCGCATTTCTTGACGGTTGTATTTTTACGGTGCGTTTATAATATTTGATAATATTCAGTATACAATTAAAGTACCAAATTTAAGAAAACGTATAATGAGGAAAAACTTTATGTAAAAAATATTCTTTCAACTATTGAAATATATTATTAACTAACTAATTCACTGGAATTATCGAACCTGTAGATTCATATCCGCGGGGACCTAAGCTCTCCATATATACCTATCCTGAGCTAATGTTTTCCAATCATTCCTTCAATAATCTACTTCCCTCAAATCATAGTTAAAGCTATCCTCCCACGTCATTCTTGGTCTACCAATTGGGGTGTTTTCTCTCCGATTTTCCTACAAGAAGCTTCCATGCATGTCTTTCATTCCCCATTCGTGCTACATGTCCTGCCCATCGCAGTCTACGAGACTTAACTGGTCTTATTATATCTGGCTTCCTATAAAGACCATGCAATTCACTGTTATGCAGTCTTCTCCATTCACCTGTCTGTTTATCTCTCTTTGGTCCAAAAATTTTCCTAAGAACTTTATTCTCAAATACTCGTAATCTCCTTTCCTCCCTTAAAGTAAGAGTCCATGTTTCGCACCCATATAATATAACTGGTAGAATAATAGTTTTATATATTTTCAGTTTAACGTTTTTTGAAAGGAGTTGGGAAGTCAAGAGTCTCTGTAATGCATAATAACACGCATTATCAGAATTGAGCCTATGTTTAATTTCCTTGTGCATCTCATTCCTGTTTGTGATAGAATTACACAATACAGAGATGAATGAATGGACCACATCAATAGAATGGATAACAATAGAATTCCAAAATAGATTCTTCATTATAAACCACTGGGACGAAGAAATGTTGGAAGACCCAGTAAAAGAGGGACAGACCAATTCTAGCATCAGATCGGAACAGACCTTAAGGTCTAATCCTTGCTGATGATGATGATGACGATTTGAGGGAAGTGAATTTTAGAGAAATCATTGGAAAATATTAGAATAGAATAGATTTAGAATAGATTTATTTAGACTGGTGGAGTTAAGGCCATGTGGCCTTCTCTTCCACTCACCAGGACAAACATATATTAAATATAAATACAAAAAATTACAATAATAGTCATACTAAAGAATTAATTTTCTGTCAAATTGATTAATAATGAAAATAATGCCTAATAATACAATAAAATTAAATACAATTAAAATTAAATAAATACAAAAAATTACAATAATAGTCATACTAAAGAATTAATTTTCTGTCAAATTGATTAATAATGAAAATAATGCCTAATAATACAATAAAATTAAATACAATTAAAATTAAATTAATGATACAATGAATACAGAAAGGAATAACAGCTCGAATCTACTTACATAAAAAGAAAAGAAAGAAAAAAATACAAAGAAAGTAATAAACTATGATGAATTAATCTATCGCTTTTTAAACAAGGCATTAGGTAAATATATTGACAAATCTTAGAACTATTTTTATTAAATAATAAAAAAAACAAATTATTAATTTTTAAAAAGTAATATTAGTGAGTTGTTTCTGTTAATAATTTTATTTTCAATTTGTTTCTGAAAGATTGTAAAGTTTGGCAGTCTCTGACACAGGGTGGAAGGGAATTCCATTTTCTCATCATCATCATCATAGTACATTCACGAATTTAGGCCATTTGTTGACCTGTTTCGGTCTCAAGAGAAACACCGTCCAAAAGTCTTTTGAGTGGACGTCCTGGTCTTCTTCTTCCTGCAGGTTGATATCTTAACATTTGTTTGGGTATTCTGTGATCTTCCCTTCGATGAACATGTTGTATCCATCTTGACTTATAATCAGAAATTTTGTTTTCTAAAGATTCCATGTGTAATTCTTCTAAGATGTCTTCATTTTTTTGTCTCTAGCAAGAGAAATTGTAAAAGATTTCGAATAATAGGTAGTGTGATGAGGAGGGATATAAAGGACACTGTGCTCAAGGGATCGGGTATCTAATTTATGTGTATCAGAGAGTCTAGTGAAGCGGTGTGATAAATAATAAGGTAATGATGTGTGTAATATGTTATAGAGAAGGCATAGGGAATGGATGGTTCTACGATCTTGTAGACGAAGCCATGACAGTTGTTCCAGGGATGGTGTAACGTGATCAAATCTCCGTATACCACAAATAAAATGTATGCAAGAATTATGAACACGTTGAAGTCTTTGGGTAAGAACAGTATTTAGGTCAGTAAAATGAGTATCACAATAATCAAAATGGGGCATTGCAAGTGTTTCTTCTAATATTTTCCTTTAGAACAAACGGTAAACAATTTGTGAGGATAGGGATGTATGGAGAGCTTATTTACACGCCTTCGTGAATCTCCGTGCCAATGAGTGAGTTGTAGATGTTTTGAGAAGGGCGTCAACACGTACCACCCGGAGACTGCACGTTAAATATTTATTTTAATTACTTACCGTTGTGATGACGTATTGTTTTTGGCCACGAGTTACTAAATTGGAGGGATTTTGTACGACTCAAAAAAGCGCCGCTCTAACAAGATAACTTTGTGAACCGAAAGCGTGGGCATGCGCACTGCACGTGTCGACAGTTTAAAATGCTATTAGATTTAACAGTAAAAAAAAATATATTTAACTCTGGAATGCATTTACAGAAGAAGGGCATATGATGACTTTCTCTATCCGTCAGTGAAGTAAAGTACTTTTTCAGTTAGTACTACTGCGTTTTGTTGTGCTTACAGCAATGGTCACCTTGATTGAAAGTTTAACTTCTACATTTCGTGGTTTCCAATCTAAATAACTATACTGTAATATTATATATTTAAACTAGAATTCCCGGCCACGCGTTGCTGTGGCTAAGGTATACGTTAAAAATTTAAATTAAGTTGCTGTCTTTCAGTCAGATTACTTAAAACTAATACTTACACACGAAATTAATAATATTGAAAATAAAATAAACACTGAACACACTTAAATTATGAAATAATCAATATTTTTAATTCAATTGAAATTCGCGGTTGCAACAAAAAGCACAGCCATCTGTATCTCTCTTTGTTAAATAATAAACCAATTAATTAAAATTCATCGGAGAACATATTGTTTAAACAACTCACCTCATAGGATTCATGCTTCCATGATATCGCGATTTCAAACATAGTCATGTTCATCGTCAGCCATAATCGCGATATCATGGAAGCATGAATCCTATGAGGTGAGTTGTTTAAACAATATGTTCTCCGATGAATTTTAATGATTATACCTCATAATGTTTACTTCCCAACATTAATTAAATATAATAAACCAATTACCTTACCAAATTACCATACACCGCCATCTGTTAGAATCGTATGGAACTCACAGATAATTATAACTCTTAAATAATAAATTAGAAAGTCTAGATTAGAACATGTCACAAATAAGGAAATTAGAAACATAATGGAAACAGAAGAAAGCATAATTGAAAGAATTGAGGAGAAGGAATTAAAGTGGTTAGGACATGTCTTACGAATGGAAGATGAGCGATGGCCAAAGCAACTATATGAATGACATCCGAACAGAAAGAAGAAAAGAGGGAGACCAAGGTTAACATGGAAGGAAAACATGAAGACAGTAATGCAAGCTAGAGGGCTAAGCATCGAAGATGCCCAAGACCGTAGGATTTGGAGGTTTGGCACGGGAAGACGGCAGCAGCTGTAAAAACCCGAAGATAGATAGAAATAATAAATAATTTGCAATAAAAAAATAATGCGACTATAAATTTAGTTATAAACTACCCTAAGTCTCAAGTTGGATCAAACTGCACACAGTGTGCAAAATTCTATTAAAATCGGTTCAGTAGTTTAGGATTCCATCGCGGACAAACAACGTGACACGACATTTTTATATATTAAGATAAAGAGAAACCTGGATGCCCTCCCAATATAGAGTCGTCCGAAAGCCAAACTTGGCAAGATCCCGCGTGATCGACTATTCCGATTGAGGTTTTAAGCGGTTTCCCTCAATCCAAAGAGCAAATGCTGGAATAGAACCCCAAAAGGTCCGCTTCCGACTTCACTCTGCTAATTAACTTCAAAATTTAAAGCGGGGTAAATGTATTTTACAGGAACCCGGGATTCTACCTATTAAGGAGGACCAAAATGGATTGCTCACCGCCAACACTTAAGTGATGGCCACAGAGTCTATCTATCTACAGTAATATTACGTATTGCAAATCACAAAACCGAGCGATATCGAGGTTATTAATTTCCGAGATTCTGTAAAACACTTCACAAACGTGCGTTGTACATTATTTTTTGTGCGATGGTATTTTCAAAATAATAAATAATAGTAAAATAATAATATCTTTATTGGAAATATTTGCGTTCATTATAAACAACTGACTAATGTTAACAGTGTGGGCAATGTTTATTAGTAGAAATTACAGCAGGCCGTGACACCAATCAGGCATAAAATGGCGGCAAGTACGTTTTTGTTGTTTTATATTGTTTCATATAAAGTTCAGTTCATTTAAAGTCACTTGTTTCTTATAATGTATATTAACACTACATTTTGGATATATTTTTATATTGTTTCAAATAAAGTTCAGTTCATTTTTGTAATATGTAATATTACAATATGGCTATTTAGGTTGGAGCCCCGAAATGTAATAAGTTGAACTTTCAATCATAGAAGCAGCTGAAATGAGATTTCTGAGAAGTGTGGCTGGTTGCAAACTTCTAGATCAGAGAAGAAGTGAAGATATTAGAAATGAGCTAAATATCTTTAAACTCTTAGATAGAATAAAAGAATCTAGAAAAAAATGGAAAGAACATGTTCAAAGAATGGAAGATGATCGCATTCCCAAAATTATACTTAAATACAAACCAAAAGGACGCAGGAATGTTGGTAGACCGAAGAAGAGATGGATCCAACTTTTGAATGAGAATCTATGAGACCGGAACAAGCCACATGGGCTTAATCCGTGATTGTTGATGATGATGATGATTCAATCATGGTCGCTATTACTGTAAGTATGACAGAACGCACTATCGTGCAAAAATATATTTTACAAACACTCTATATTTACTTGTAATCGCGCGTGCTGTACAGGCTTTTGTTATGATTCAAAATGTCGGTCATTATTCATTTGTCTGATTTTATTTACTTCGTTACCATGGAAACAGCTTCAATCTTTGTTTGTTCGAAAGCAAGTTGAATGCGTTGATAAGCCACAAATAAAAATCTATTGCAGCCAATAAAGAACCTCTGTAATCTATTGTAATATTATTCGTCCTGCAAGAAAGGCAGTTTAGAGGTTAATGTACTGCGTTTTAATAGTTACATTCGGTAATTTAAAAATATAGTGGAAGACACGATTACTGTTAAGAAATACATTATGTTTCGAAAGTAATTTCCAGTGAAATCCCCCCTTTTTTCTTTATTTAATCCCACTTTCCATTTCTCAGAAGTTTTGGTTTTGCATAATTATTTTCATTATTATTATTTTATTATGCATTTCTTGATGGCACATAACTAACTAACTCACGGGGTCTATCGAACTGTAGGTTCATGGCCGCATGGACATAAGCTCTCCATATATCCCTATCCTGAGCCAATGTTTTTCAATCATCCCCTATATAATGTACTTCCTCCCTCAAATCATAGTTAGTGTTATTCTCCCACCTCATTCTTGGTCTACCAACTGAGTGTTTTCCCTCTGGTTTTCCTACAAGAAGCTTCCATGCACGTCTTTCATTCCCCATTCGTGCAACATGTCCTGTCCATCGCAGTCTACGAGACTTAACTGTTCTTATTATATCTGGCTTTCTATAAACACCATGTAGTTCATTGTTATGTAGTCTTCTCCATTCACCTGTCTGTTCATCTTTCTTTGGTCCAAAAATTTTCCTAAGTACTTTATTCTCGAATACTCGTAATCTCCTTTCCTCCCTTAAAGTAAGAGTCCATGTTTCGCACCCATATAATATAACTGGTAGAATAATAGTTTTATATATTTTCAGTTTAACATTTTTGAAAGGAGTTGGAACATCAAGAGTCTCTGCAATGCATAATAGCACGCATTTCCAGAATTGAGCCTATGTTTAATTTCTTTGTGCATCACATCTGGCCGTATACAAATCGTAAATTACTGAATTGAGATATAGTATTAAATAAATCACTTTACATGCATTTGAATGCTGTTGAAAATGTGTTAAAAGCTGCACAAATATTTGCATATAGCTGGAGGGCTCTTGTGTAGTGTATAGGGTGGCATGTTGTTCTGTGAGTCATCGTGGCTCGTGATTTGATATGTGTGTCACTAGACGTAATTCAAAACGAGTTTGCGGTACACAGGAAACCCTGAAACTTTATACAACACAATTGAGTCACTACTTGGTGTCAAAACTTGCTACGTCAATGTTTATAACTAATTCTTTGACTTAGAGAACCTGTAGGTTCAATTCCGCATTCACTGTTCCCTCTTCTCCCCAACTGAATGCTATTAATATCTCTAAGATCAATTATCATCCCATCAAACAAAATATGTACAAACAAGAAATTCCACGAGCCGACCGAAGAATGCAAGTGTGTGTTATGTGGACAAAGATGTAGCAAATACCACATCATAACATGTGCGAAAAGGACAAAAACCATTACAGACTACAGTAAAGACTAAACCACCACTAATGCTCAACCTGAGTGCACATTTCTTCGTCTTATTATCATCCCAACTGAATACAATTAATATCTCTAAGATCAATCCGAATATTATCATAAGTAATGCCACGAGTGATTTCCAAATTATCGATAAATTCACGACTCACGAAGTGAGGAGTGAATTTATCTAGAGAATTTGGAAATCAAGAGTGGCATTTGTTAGGACTATTTAACGAATAAAATTAAGCTGTTTACTCACAAATCATTATTTAACTATAGTTATTTTAAAATATTTATATATTTAATGTAAACGGCGATGTTTGAAAACAAATGAGAAACGATAGGTACGCTTCTACTGCTTCTTTTGTTTATCACTTCAACCAGATCATACTATTTATCGCCAAAGGAACGCAATATTGTAAGGAGGAGCTTTCTTTAATATGGTAATTATAACACTGATAAATATTTGGTGAAACACGACTCTGATTGGTTGTAAAACAGAAATCATTGAAACGTGATTGGTCATTGACTCCCATTTGGGGCATGAGTTAAATAGTCATCCTAACACGTCTAGGCTTTCCTAATTAGTACAATAATAGAAATAATGAATGTAGAAAAGGATATTGTACATGAGGTTGAGAAATCCAACTAAGATGGTATAATAATCATCATCATCATCGTCCTTTCAAGTATTAGGCTCAGTGGCCCGACGGTCTCCCGCCATCTCCGAAAAGGTCGACCCACAAATCTTCTGCCTCGAGGAGTGTAGTGAAGAATTTGTTTTGGTATTCTGTGACGATCCATGCGCTGAATATGGGCTAGCCAATTGTTTCTATATTCTTGGAGGTATTCAGATATAGGTACGATGTTTAACTCTCTGGCTATTGTTGAATTTCTTTGGTGGTCTAGAAGGCTATAACCTGCAGTTCGTCATCTCCGTGGCTGTAATATGACGATCATCCTGAGTTCTGATGGTCAAAGCTTCACTGCCATAACAATAATAATAGTAATAATAATAATAACCATAGTACATTCACGAATTTAGGTCATTTGTTGACCTGTTTCGGCCTCAAGAGAAACACTATCCAGAAGTCTTTTGAGTGGACGTCCTTGTCTTCTTCATCTTCCTGCAGGTTGATATCTTAACATTTGTTTGGGTATCCTGTGATCTTCCATTCGATGAACATGTTGCATCCATCTTGACTTATAATCAGAAATTTTGTTTTCTAAAGGTTCCATGTGTAATTCTTCTAAGATGTCTTCATTTTTTTTGTGATCTAGTAGTGTGTATCCTGCAGTCCTCCGAAGGTATCTCATTTCAGCAGATCTAAGTATCTGTATATCCTTCTGTTTCAACGTCCATACTTCGCTACCATACAAAAGAGTTGGAAGAGCCAGTGTTTTATACACTTTTAATCTTGAATGCTTTTGGACTGTGGCTTGAAGATATAATTTATTAACCCTAAAATTCTTAAAAATTTAGATATTTTTGCATTTACATCCTTTTCTTATTCATATGGGATATTGCATCCTAGATATGTAAAATTATTCACCTGCTCCAAAATTTTATTGCCCAGTACAATTTTACTTCTGACAGGATCTACACCTTGAAATGCCATAATTTTTGTATTTTTTGTAGATATCTTCAAACCATATTCTTCTGTAATTTTGTTAAGTTCATACAGATCTTTCTGTAGATTATCTTCTGAATTTGCTATTAATAATAATAATAATAATAATAATAATAATAATAATAATAATAATAATAATAATAATAATAATAATAATAATAATAATAAAAAATAGTAATAATCAAATGGATTGATGAAGTCAAAAATTGACAGATTTAAAATTGGCAGGAATTACTAAAGAAGATATCCCAAACAGAGATATATTTAGAATTAAGGTGAATAAGTGGCAAGTTGACCAAGAGGACAAACCGAGAAAAAAAACTGGAACAACTTGGACAGATGATAGAAAACAAGCTCATAGCAAAAGAATGAAAGAAATTTGGGCTCAAAGGAAACGCCTCTAAGTACTTTGCGTAGTCCTACATGGGCTCATCCGCAATAAAAAAATAATAATAACTTTATTTTACCTGGCAGAGTTAAGGCCTTAAGGCCTTGTCTGCCACTTAACCAGGTTTTAAAAAATACGAAAAAAATAGTCTTACATCTAAATTACAATATACATAAACGATTACAAGTTATAAATACAATACAATTAATATTATAAAGCTGAAAATATATAAAACTATTATTCTACCAGTTACATTATATGGGTGCGAAACATGGACTCTTACTTTAAGGGAGGAAAGGAGATTACGAGTATTTGAGAATAAAGTTCTTAGGAAAATTTTTGGACCAAAGAGAGATGAACAGACAGGTGAATGGAGAAGACTACATAACAATGAACTACATGTTCTTTATAGGAAGCCAGATATAATAAGAACAGTTAAGTCCCGTAGACTGCGATGGGCAGGACATGTTGCGCGTTTGGGGAATGAAAGACGTGCATGGAAACTTCTTGTAGGAAAGCCAGAAGGAAAACGCCCAGTTGGTAGACCAAGAATGAGGTGGGAGAACAACATTAACTATGATTTGAGGGAAGTAGATTATACAGGGAATGATTGGAAAGCATTAGCTCAGGATAGGGATGTATGGAGAGCTTATGTCCGTGCGGCCATGAACCTACGGGTTCGATAGTGCCAGTGAGTAAGTAAGTAATGCATTTTGATTTACTCTAAATTTAACGAATTAAATATATAGGCCCCTAATATGTACAAGATATATAAAAAAATGGTATGGGCATATAATGAGAAAAAGGGACACAAAAACAAACAAAGAAGTATTGAAATGGTTATCTCCTGGAAAAGGGAAACGTGATAGACCTAAACCAACGTGGATAAAGGAAATTCAAGACAACATGAAGAAGAGAAATATGACAGAAGCAGACACACAAGACCGGGAAGTGTGGAAAAAAATATATATATATTTTGGTTGAGGATACCTGTGTAAATAACAGAAACAATCCTCAAGTAAATTATTATTATTATAACTGACTCACTGGCACTATCGAACCCGTAGGTTCATGGCCGCGCAGACATAAGCTCTCCATACATCCCTATCGTGAGTCAATGTTTTCCAATCATCCCTGTATAATCTACTTCGATTATCAAATCATAGTTAATGTTATTCTCCCACCTCATTATTGGTCTACCAACTGGTCGTTTTCCCCTCTGGTTTTCCTACAAGAAGCTTCCATGCATGCCTTTCATTCCGCATTCGTGCCACATGTCCTGCCCATCCAGTCTATGAGACTTTAACTGTTCTTATTATATCTGGCTTCCTATAAATACCATGTAATTCATTGTTATTTAGTCTTCTCCATTCACCTGTTTGTTCATCTCTCTTTGGTCCAAACATTTTCCTAATAACTTTATTATCAAATACTCGTAATCTCCTTTCCTCCCATAAAGTAAGAGTCCATGTTTCGCATCCATATAATATAAATTATTGTTATTATTATTATTATTATTATTATTATTATTTACGTTTTCATAATGCCAAATAATCGTTTATCAAAACAGCTGCTTGATTATAGGCCTCTAGGCCGAAGAAATATAGGAAGACCAAAACGTCGTTGGAGGGATGATCTGCACCTGCACCATATAGTGCACCCGGGAGCGGAACGGGCCAACAGGCCCGTACCTTGAAGAAGAAGATGATGATCAGTGATTAGATTGTAGTGGGATTTCATTTAACTTACGAGTAGCGTGAAGTTTAATATCGTTCAAGGTGGGCTATGACTTTAAAAAGTTGAAAATCTCTGTTCTAACTCATCCTGGACACGGGGCATTATGCGAGATACATTCCCAAATCAAAAGTTTATGTTAGAAGTGATGAAGGTCATCGAGGCAGAGTGCAATGTATTGTAGACACGAGGAACAATAAGACAGGTCATGACAGAAAGTTCTGATTTGTTTCCTTCAAACAACAAACATTGCAAAACGTGCTGCATAACGGAGGTCATGGCAAATTCTTTGTTTGCATTCTTGTCTTCCTTCATGCTGAAGGTCATGTTTGGAACAAAACAAAATCAAAGCCAAAATCTTACTGGTTCAGCAACATCTCCTACTAGTACAAACAAATTCATTCACCTAAGGCCTAATATAAATCAGTTATGTAAACCAGTGTTGCGTAATCGATGTAATTCATTCTACATGCAAAATGTTTTAAAAGTGACAAAATTGAGAACACTAATCTAACAAGAGGTTGTATTTTTCTGAAAAAAAAATAATAACGAGCGACAAAGTCTCTAGTGATTTTGTCTGATGTAAAACTCAACGTCGCGTTGGATTTGTAGTAACTATTTAGCGAATAAAACATCAGAAGCTAAAAATAATTATAATGTTTAATATTTCCAAATGTGAGGTTATGTATTCCGATCTTACTTCCGGGCGATTTCTAAGCCAGCTGGATAGTTGTAAATAGCATGTCTTTACTGTTGAATCTCTTTGGGCTTTTAAAAATTAATAACAGATGGTTGTTATTAACAATGGTGCAGATTCATTGTACAGCATTTGATTTTTTTAGCAACAGAATTAATATTTCCCATGGCAATCACTGGAAAGGGACTTTCAAGAGTAAAAATAATAATAAATAATAAACGAATAGAACAAGTAACACACTTTAATTATTTATGTAATAATATATCACAGTTTCATAATCAAAAAGATGTGGAAACAAATTTAGAAAAATATAACAGATTAAATGGTATAATTAGGAGAAATTTTGGAAAACAAATGAGGAAAGAAATCCAATTGAGATTTCATAATGCCATAGCCAAACCTGCTCTACTATACGGAAGTGAATGCTGGACACTTCGAGCAAAAGATAAATCCCGCATTAATAGTTCACAAATGAGATTTCTCCGATCACTAACTGGAGTAACATTAAGGGATAGAATGAAAAGTGATGATATAAGGATGCAGTGGAATAGTATGGAAATGGTTGAACATATACAAAATTATCAGATTAAATGGTTCCAACACATCCAGAGAATGTCAAATTCCCGTTTACCAAAGATGATTTACCAACTCAACCCTAAAGGCAAAAGAGACCTCGGAAGACCCTTCAACCGATGGAAAGATCAGTTTTTGTAGTCGCAGAACGGGCATCATCACCCAATACTGCATTCGGAAGAAGAAGAAGAAGAATTAATATATATTTCTTTTTTGTTTGGTAATTTTTGAAGTTGTTTTCTTTTGTCATTTCTCAACACGGTAATTGTTAGAATAATGGTTCTACAAACGTAACATAATATTATCAAAGTATTGATAATTATGATTACAGAGTTAATCGTTTTCTTATATAAACTTCCGTCTAGCTACATGTCCATTATTCTTTATCTCTCAACCTTCAACATTGTTCATTGATTTATCTCTTACGAATATTTTATAGTTTATATAGTGATTATTTTCTTAATTGGATCCGTTTTCTTTTTAATCATTGATTTATTTCCCACACGTATATCTGTATGCACTTCATGGAACACAACATTAATTTATTAAAAATATTTCGTATAAAGAACCGTAACTTTCCTAATTGCATTTCAATAAATCTTCCTCCAGTTGTAACACAGCCAATAAATTAAAAATCTCTGAATATTTACCAATAGATTAATATATAATTCAGCTTGCTTATTCAAATAGTTTTATCATAAGTAATGCCACGAGTGATTTCCAAATTATCGATAAAATCACGACTATCGAAATGAGGAGTGAATTTATCTAGAGAATTTGGAAATCAAGAGTGGCATTTGTTAGGACTATTTAACGAATAAAATTAAGCTGTTTACTCACAAATCATTATTTAAATATAGTTATTTTCAAATATATATATATATTTAATGTAAACGGCGATGACAGCCTGCATTCCACAATTAACTCACTGGCACTATGGAACCCATAGGTTCATGACCGCGAGGACATAAGCTCTCCTTACATCCTGAGCTAATGTTTTCCAACCATTCCCTATATACTCTACTCAAATCATAGTTAATGTTATTCTCCCACCTCATTCTTGGTGTACCAACTGGGCATTTTACCTCTGGGTTTCCTACAAGAAGCTTCCATGCATACCTTACATTCCCCATTCGTGCCACATATCCTGCCCATAACAGTCTACGAGACTTAGCTGTTCTTATTATATGTGGCTTCCTATAAAGACCATATAGTTCACTGTTATGTAGTCTTTTCCATTCACCTGTCTATTCATCTCTCTTTGGTCCAAAATTTATCCTAAGAACACACATTTTTATTACCCTTATTAAAAAATTAAAACGAAAATTAATTTAATCTGCTGCTAATCAGTTTAATAAATTAAACATATATTGCTATTAGACTAATCCCTTATTTATTCTTTCTTTATTTTTAGTTGAACCTCTCCTTTTAGTAACTTTTACTTGTACCGTGTCCGGTCTTGTTCGGCGAAGATGTTTAAACTCTAGATCACACACAGTACATACTTTTTGGCCATACAAAGGGCGTGGAAAGACTTCCGGAATAAGGGATCATCTCAACGCGGAGCCACCTCCGTGACAGCACGATCGTTTAATACAAGTCGCACATCTCACGTACACATTCATTCATAAACAAAGCGGATATGATAGGATAATGTCCAAATGGTGTTCGGAGACCACTGGGGCCTTGAAGTTTCTCGATATTTTCTTACAGTGACGAAAGATCTCATCCAGGAAACTTGTTCCGGCTGAGATTTGAACCCGTGCCTGATGCTTGTGACACATGATGTTACCCCGAGACTACAGCGGTAAACTATTGAGCAGCGGTTCCCAACATTTTTCGACTCGCGAATCCCTTCCAGAACGATATGGGTTGGTGAACCATTGACTTTTAATTTATTTCCAAGCAAAATCCGTAATAATCTTAAATTAACTTAACCCTTAACGGTTAAAACCAACTCAGGGATTCGCGGTAAATGTTAATTTATTGTAAAAATGATGTGATAAATTTCCGATGTTACACATATGTAACAAGAGACATTATAGGGTTAATTTAATTTTAAAATAATAATAATAATTATAATTATAATGATAATGATAATAATAATAATAATAATAATAATGATCCATACATAGTAATTCTGCCCGAAGGCAGGTGCTTCACTGCAATCATAGCATTTTCATGCTATACTTGCAGCTTTACTAGGGAATTGTAGGTGTGGTAGCTTCCCGTTGCTTTCCACACCGGTGAAGGATGATGTTGATAATGATAATGGTAAGGATGATAATGATAAGGATGATGGCAATATGATTTCGGGGACCGTTTGGGCCTTAAAGTTTTCCTGACATTTGTCTTACAGGTGAGGAAAAACCCCGATAAAAACCTCACCCAGAAAATCTGCCCCGACCGGGGATCGAACCCGGGCCCGCTGCGTGACAAGACAGCACGCTACCTCGAGACCACAGCGATGGACAATAATAATGATAATAATAATAATAATAATAATATAACCGTTGTGGTCTCGAGGTAGCGTGCTGGCTTGTCACGCAGTGGGGCCGGGTTCGATCCCTGGTCAGGACAGATTTCTCTGGGTGAGGTTTTAATCAGGGTTTTTCCTCACCTATATGACAAATGTCAGGAAAACTTTAAGGCCCAAATGGTCCCCGAAATCATATGGCCATCGCAATCATCATCTTAGATTAAGCTTATGATTCGGGACTCTCCTGTCGCACCATTATCATCATCATCATCACCCATCATATCATCGGGACAACGTAACCCCGCCTTCCAGGTGCCCCAACCTCAGAGGTGGGTTACAAGTACGCCATTCCAGGAGAGAACACCTGGAATGTCGAAAGACAACCGGGGCATTTGCAAAAAAATATATTATTATTATTATTATTATTATTATTATTATTATTATGATAATGTAGAAGAAATGATGGAAAAAAATAATAGCCCTAACCTTGAAACTCGACATTACGAAAAAGTTTTTGCGAACCACAGTTTGGGAAGCGATGCTATAGAGTAATCTCAATTAACCTAAATTTTAGTATTTGCTCGTAGCACGTCTGGATTTGGCTGACAAATCGCAAAATGCCGGTCACATAAATATCCATATCTTTAATCTGTGACGTGTAAGGTGAGCATTTACAATCGATTAAAGTGAACTTGGAGGCGTGTTAGGAAGACATGCCGAATTAACCGAAGTAGTGAAGCTTGTCACATTACATCTTGATATCCCTGTTATCCCTGTACAATACCTGACACTTCCCTAAGTGAAACTGTTACCTTAATGTGTAATCTACAACCCTTCTAACATTCCTCATAAATAAAAGGTTAAAACTATAAAAGTCCGTTCGTCACGCAGCAACTGCGTAAACTAAACGAATTCCTCACCAAGTTGTACAATTTTACTCGTTTACGGAATATACATTTTTTTCGCTCTTCCACTCTACTTTATAGCTCTGAAACCTGGACTCTTACTACAGGCAAATTAAATAGGATTAGGCTCAATTCTGGAAATGCATGCTATTATGCGTTGCAGAGACTCTTGATGTCCCAACTCCTTTCAAAAAACGTTAAGCTGAAAATATATAAAACTATTATTCTACCAGTTATATTATATGGGTGCGAAACATGGACTCTTACTTTAAGGGAGGAAGGGAGATTACGAGTATTTGAGAATACAGTTCTTAGGAAAATTTTTGGACCAAAGAGAGATGAACAGACAGGTGAATGGAGAAGACTACATAACAGTGCTGCTCTCAAGAAATCCATTTCCATCGACATAAGTTTTTGTTCTAAGTTTTTGTTGAATTTCCAAACTTCAGCTCCATATGTGACAGTGCTTCCAATATAAAACCGGACCGGCCTCACGGAGTTTCACCCGGCACGCAGTGCTGTCTCTTCCTCCCGCAATTCACCCTGCCTGCCACCCGTCCTTGAACTGTTTCTTACCTTATAGAAAATGCTGGAAATGTTGTCCTCCTGCAGTTAAACATGCATTATACCGCGTAAACACATTTAGATTGACACGCTGTAGTTCGGGCACTGTCAAGTTTCTGATTTCATTTCTTATGTTGTTCTTCAGTTCTTCCAATGTGTGCGGATTTGTTTTGTACACTTTGTCTTTCAGGCTATCCCACAAATAAAAATCACACACTGTTAGATCTGGGGAGCGAGGGGGCCATACACCAGCACTAATCACTCTATCTTCAAACACTTCCCTAATTTTTCTTCGGTGAGAACCGTACGCCTTCGCGTGTGTTTCTTATTTTGTACTGAACCAGTGGTCTCAAATTTAGTCACAAGATCGTGGATTGTCGATCTGGAAGGAGATAATTGTCCAGGGAAGTTCCGAATAAATTCCTCGCGAACGCGACGAGCTGATTCGTATTTTTAATAACATTTACACACATAAATGCGCTGCTCTAATGTCAGCTGACGTCTCATCTTGTCGAACGATAGTAAACTGACTAGTTCAAGGACGAGCGGCTGGCAGAGTGAAATGCGGACGAGGAGAGAGCGCTGCCTGACTGGTGAAACCCCGTGAGGCCGGTCCGGGTTTATATTGGAAGCCCGGTAGCTTAAATCGTTAAAGCTCTGGTGTACAGAACTACAGATATTGGGTTTAAATCCCGATTTAGGCATATTTTTTTTCTCTTCAAATTAAATTTGTCATTGAGTCAGAAGTGATAAATTCATTAATAATATTCTATCTTATAAATCAGAAACATTTAGGAGTCAGGTTCCACAATTTCCGAACAGTTGAGTATCAGGTGTAACAATTTAATTTTGAAAATATTTCGGTGATAGTCGACCGTGTTTGGTACAAACTGACACGAGATGGAAATTTCGTCAATATTCACTATCCAGCCAATGAACAAAATGTTTTATTTATATGCAGAATTTTAATGTTTACACATCTTTCTGTGCCTAAAGTTTTATTTTTCTTCTCCACTCGTCTCTCTCCATCCAATCCGTGTCCTCCAGTCCCCTTGCTCTCATTCCAGTTATTATTTCCTGCATCCACGAGTTTCGAGGTCTTCCTCTCCTCCTTCTTCCATGTGGACACCATTCCAATGTTTTCCTGGGTAATCTTTCTTCTTGCATTCGTCGTACGTGCCCATACCAATTTAATTGCTTATACCGTATATAATCTACTATTGAATAACCAATATTAATTTTTTCTGTTATGACAGTATTTCTTATTTTGTCTAATTTTGAACATCTTGCTGCTCTCAAGAAATCCATTTCCATCAACATAAGTTTTTGTTCTAAGTTTTTGTTGAATTTCCAAACTTCAGCTCCATATGTGACAGTACTTCTCACTATTGAATTATATATTTGTAACTTATTTTTCCTGGTTATATGTCTGTTCCATAAGACTCCATTCATCATTGCTGTTATTGCTCTTACTTACTTACTTACTTACTTACTTACTCAGTGGCACTATCGAACCCATAGGTTCATGGCCGCGCGGACATATGCTCTCCACATATCCCTATCCTGAGGTAATGCTTTCCAATCATTCCCTGTATAATCTACTTCCCTCAAATCATAGTTAATGTTATTCTCCCACCTCATTCTTGGTCTACCAACTGGGCGTTTTCCCTCTGGCTTTCCTACAAGAAGCTTCCATGCACGTCTTTCATTCCCCATACGTGCAACATGTCCTGCCCATCGCAGTCTACGAGACTTAACTGTTCTTAATATATCTGGCTTCCTATAAAGACCATGTAGTTCATTGTTATGTAGTCTTCTCCATTCGCCTGTCTGTTCATCTCTCTTTGGTCCAAAAATTTTCCTAAGTACTTTATTCTCAAATACTTGTAATCTCCTTTCCTCCCTTAAAGTAAGAGTCCATGTTTCGCACCCATATAATATAACTGGTAGAATAATAGTTTTATATATTTTCAGCTTAACGTTTTTTGAAAGGAGTTGGGACAACAAAAGTCTCTGCAATTCATAATAGCACGCATTTCCAGAATTGAGCCTATGTTTAATTTCTTTGTGCATCTCATTCCTATTTGTGATTATTGTTCCTAGGTATTTGAATTCAGCCACTTCCTCAAAATTTCCCTCATTTGTCATTAGCTGTCCATTTCCATCTGTTATTGCTCTAGCTTTATTTATTCTGTTCTTAATATCACTTTCTTGTTTATCCTCTTTATCTAATTTTACTCCCAAAAAATGAACAAAATACTGGTAGAAATATGTTATAAGATACTAAAATATGGTTTTAGTCATTTAGTTAAAGATTGTAATTATGATAATTATAATATGTTTTTTGTTTATCTGGAAAAGGGTGTATGTAATTCTAGAAAGTGAATCAGATAAAGAACCTTGGTTGCACTACCAACATTGGCAAGTTTAATAAAACCTGATTTAGGAGGCGTGCTAGGAGAGGCTGTATATTGCAGTTTGCTTGGAGGTAATATCTTCATCATTACTGAATTTATCTTCACGTCCAGACATTATGTCAGCTACACCTTTTCCATCAGGTACCTTACGTAATTTAAAAATGCGATCAATAACTCAGAAATCAAAAATTATCTTTAGGAAAGTTAAAATAACACTATATGATACCTGCAAACGTCCAAAATTGGTATATGGAAGTGAAACCTGGGCTTTGGCAAAGAGCTATGAGAATTTAATTAACACTTTTGAAAGAAAGATTTTGAGAAGGATATATGGACCAGTAAAAGAGAATGCCTCCAAAAAACAAGACAGGATAAAATAAGAAATGAATTCCTTTGTAGAGAAATGAAGGTCACCACATCTGTTAAGAGGATTGAAAATCAAACGCTTAAATGGTATGAGCATTTACAAAGAATGGGAAATGAAAGATGGCCAAAACATATATACCAATGGTCACCCCTGGAAGAAATAAACGTGGCAGACCAAGATGGAAATGGAAAACCTACATCAGAACAATAATGGAGGATAGGAATTTGGAAGAGGGAGATTGGAGTGATAGAGATAAATGGAAACTGAAGACGGCAAACCTATAAGTGGGGAAAAGCCGTAAAAGAAGAAAATATAATGGAAAATCGAGATGAGTTACAATAAGGAAATCTATGACCTTTTTAAGAACCTGATTTATCAATTATTGTGAAATTAAACAAAAAATGCAGTAGGCCGGACACGTTCAAATATTGGACGAAGAATGTATATCTAAGATAAGTGATGACGGATGAAATATTTGGGAAGAGGCCAGTGGGAAAACCCAGGATGGACTCAGTGAAGGAAGATTGTCATCGAATCATGAACTGTAGGAAGTGGCAACAGAGAGCATTGGATAGAGAAGATTGGAGGTCTCGCATCAAGAAAGCCCAGTCCCGCTATGGGCTGCAGCGTCATTGGAAGAAGAAGAATAAGAAGAAGCTCTACCTGTCGTTTATCATCGCGAAGATCTATGATAAAGTAGCCGTCTCGGTGGACGAGTGGATAGCGTGCGCGGCTGCCCTGATTGGAATCTTAGATTCAAATTCTGGTGGTTCCGGATGGGTATTGGTAGTGGGCCACATCGGGACTTTTTGGGGGTTTCTATGGGATCTCCAGTTTCCCGAATTGCATCCCTATAAAACTCTCCATTCATCTTCCTTCCACCGTGATGTCATGTCATCTCGCCTTTTCACCTCATCTTATGTTAGGTAAAAAATAGTCTTGTTTATCAAATCACAGGTGTTTAAAATATATAGTTGTGGGTTATCATTGCGACATACACACTTCCTCATGACTCCGAGCCTGTGTACCATCTACGTATGTTTGAAGTAGAGTGTAGAGTTATCATTGTTACCAAACTTGAAGAGTTTCTACGTAGGATATGATTTTCTTCTTCTTCTTCTTCTTCTTCATGGTTTAGGCTTATTTACTAGCTTATTTACTACCTGTCCTATTTATACATTTTACACGTCGCGGATAAATGTATAAATAGGGCAAAATTGCCAGTCTCAAGACAACCCTTGAGGATGCCGGACACAGTCTCTGGCGAAACGTCGGGGAACTACAAGCCTCAAGACCAAGGCCAGCAGCCCGAAAATATTCTACAAGATCATCATAAATGAAATATATTTATAATGTGAACTAATTTTCGTTCCATACTGTAGTTAGAACTTGTTTCTTTTTGGTTTATTCTCAGAAAAATATTTTCACTGTAGTAATTCTAACAAAAATAACAGTTTTTAGGTATCTGCAATTAAATCTGTTCTTAATGTGTCTACATGCATTTCTAAAGACATTCAATTGTATACAGTCTGTTATAACGTTTAACAGAGTGTGGTTATTATATGTTGAGCAATCAATGCATTTACCAGGAATTGAACGCATTATTGGCGCCTGGTAAGTAAACAAGATGACTGGCGTTGGAAACTGAAATGAGCTAATTGGAGTAATCATATCTAATGCTGCTGCAATCACCAACGTACTTGAAGTAGAAAAAAGTGCCGATCTTTAATAATGGCGGACCGAACACTGAAACAGATATAAATAGCATTTTTTTTCTCGTGTACACCAGAAAATGTTTTGCGTTGCTGATGACTGTATCAGAAAAACTTGCACTTGATTATTTCAATCACATAAATTAACAGCTTTGCTTTTAAAAACAACTTGCCCACTCAACTGAATGATTGACTGGATTGAAAATTACACGAATACTATATTTAAATTCGATACTGTTCAATTATTTATTTTTTTCTCTTCTTTAGTTTATCTTCTCCCTATGCAGGTACTTGTATGTGTCCGCCACCATTCGGGCCTGTCAGGATATGATTTTCAACTTGTAGACAAACTTATTGACCACATAAGAGCATGGAGGGTCTTCCCTTCTTCTTCTTCGTCAGGCTCTACGACTTCCAGTGGAATGTCTTGGCCTTCTCAACCAGTTTACGCCACTTCTTCCTATCTTGTGCAGTGGATTTCAAATCAAAAATCCCCATCTCTCTCAAATCTTCAATTACGTCATTTTCCCATCGATCCTTGGGTCTTCCCCTTGGTCTTGTTCCTTGTGGCTTCCAATTCAAAATATCATTCGGCAATCTTCCCTTTGGCATTCTTAGTGTATGTCCAAACCATTGTAATCTTTTGGATTTGATGAAACTAACTATATTTTCTTTATTATTCTTGAGGTATAATTCGTCATTCCTTCTCAACCTCCAATTTCCATTTTCCTTTACTGGACCTAGCACTCTTCTAAATATTTTCCTCTCAAACGTTAATAGTCTTAGTTATCTGCTTCTTTTAGTTGGAGGGTCTTCCCGCATGAGTGAAATATAAATTAAAATTATAATATAATAATAATAATAATAATAATAATAATAATAATAATAATAATAATAATAATGTTTTATTTATTCTGGCAGAGTTAAGGCAATAAGGCCTTCTCTTCCACTCACCCAGCACAAATACAAATAAATATTTGTCATAAGTAATGCCACGAGTGATTTCCAAATTATCGATAAATTCACGACTCACGAAGTGAGGAATGAATTTATCTAGAGAATTTGGAAATCAAGAGTGGCATTTGTTAGGACTATTTAACGAATAAAATTAAGCTGTTTACTCACAAATCATTATTTACCTGTAGTTATTTCAAAATATTTATATATTTAATGCAAACGGCGATGTTTGAAAACAAATGAGAAACGATAGGTACGCTTCTACTGCTTCTTTTGTTTATCACTGCAACCAGAATCATACTATTTATTGCCAAAGGAACGCAATATTGTAGAATGCTCTCTAGTGGAGAAAAAATGAAACATCAATCTGTATATTAATTCATTTCTGATGTCGTATGATGTAAATATTACAATTATATTTTTCTGGATTATTACCTGGGAAAAAATACATTTAAGAAAGTCAAACAGTGGTTTCTTTTTTTGGTGGTATAATAAATTGCTACAAATGTTGACATGTATGCACTATATATACAATCTGGTAGCCGTATTTCTTATAGGCTCAGTCACTGCAAAATAACGGTCAGACCTGTTCAGAATATTAAAAAGGAGGAGCTTTGTTTAATATATGGTAATTATAACACTGATAAATATTTCGTGAAACACGACTCTGATTGGTTGTAAAACAGAAATCATTGAAACGTGATTGGTCATTGACTCCCATTTGGGGCATGAGTTAAATAGTCAAATATAGATATACACTGTACTAATTATAAACAGTTAAAGATACATTAAATGTAGCAATGTATATTTTATGTACAAACAAACATTTTATACCATAATAACAATAATAATACTTACGATAAAAATAATAATAATAATAATAATAATTTTATAAAGAAGAAACAATTAAATTGGTACGGACACATTAGAAGGATGGAAGAAGGAAGACTACCTAAGATAATCATGGATTGGGTACCACAGGGAAGGAAAAAGAAGGGTAAACGAAATATTACGTGGATTCAGGGAATCAATGAAACTAAGAGGGAATGGGAAATAGAAGAAGATATATGGATGAACAGACAAGAATGGAAAAATGTGTTGAAACAAATGTGTAGTTAACTGTGAACATGGGTACCGGAAAAATGTATATTCATTGTAAAAGCCGGAATAATAAAAATATAATATAAATAATAATAATATAAAGATGATAAATTATACGAGAAAGACCAATTAATATATATACCTTACACTGGATAATAATGAAGTCGAGTTTAGAGCAAATATAAATTTATATTTCTTTTAAAAGTTGCCAATGTCCGGCAGCCCCTTATTTCTTGTGGTAGGGAATTCCAGTTGCGAGAAGTGAAGATGGTATATGACATGGAGTGATGTGATGTCCTATGTTGCGGTATATTAAGTAAGAGACTATGTTGTGATCTCGTGTTTAAGTTATGGTTTGAAGATAGATACTGGAAACGGGATGATAAATAATTGGAAATAGAGATATGAATTCGACATCTAAAAATAATGAGAAATGAAAGGCTACCGTAGATAATGCTAATTTTCAGGGTACAAGGAAAATGACAACCGAGCAAGACTATGGGGATATGAATTAATTGAAGGAAAAACTCACAAGTAGTGAGATATGGAGTCTCACTAAAAGATCAGAGGTAGCCCTAAATAATTTTGAAAAAAAAAGTACTCAGGAAAATATTTGGACCGATAAATATTAATGGTCAGTGTAGAACACGATAGAACAAAGAATTGTACGACAAATACAATGAACCTGACTTTGTCAATTTTATTAAATTAAAGAAATTGGAATGGGCTGGCCATGTAGAAAGGCTCTCAACAGACCGAGCACCAAAAAAGGTGCTTACGGCAAGTTTTATGGGGAATAGACGAGTTGGAAGACCGAGAAAAGATGGGAGGATGGAATTAAGGAAGATGCTGCAAACCTGCATAAGTGTCGCAACTAGAGGCTTGTTGCGCAAAATAGAAATGGTTGGAGACAGAAGTTAAGGGAGGCCAAAGCTCGAATTTGAGCCAATCAGCCATTGGATGGATGGATGGAAAAACTCACAAGAAAAGAGATGCATATGGGAGGAATTGAAAGGAAGAGAAGCAAGGGGGGTAAGAGATGAATGCAGACATATTTGGAATGAATATTTAACTCATGTCGCAAATGGTAGTCAATGGCCAATCACGTTTCAATGAATTCTGTTTTACACCAATGACAGTCGTGTTTCACCTCGCTCTTTATCGATTTTTCTTTATCAGCTGCTGCTTTTGTGATAAAGAAAGCTCCTCCTTTTTTAATATTCTGAACAGGTTAGACCATTATTTTTCTCCAACAAATACATTGAATATAGCAAATAATGAATAGATTCACTGATTTTACTGAGTTGTTTATTCAAAATACAAATGATTAACCTATAATGTTGATTATAATAGTTTGATGTGTTTCATTATTTCTCCACTAGAGTGCATTCTTACAATATTGCGATCCTATTTGGCAATAAATAATATGATCGAGTTGCAATGAATATACATAACCTCACATTTCTAATTTGTTTTCAAACATCACCGTATACATTAACTATATAAATATTTTAAAACACCGGTAACTATATTCAAATAATTATTTTTTAGTAAAGAGCTTAATTTTATTCGTTAAATAGTCCTAACAAATGCCACTCTTGATTTCCAAATTCTCTAGATAAATTCACTCCTCACTTCGTGAGTCGTGAATTTATCGATAATTTGGAAATCACTCGTGGCATTACTTATGATAAGTTATGAAATAACACAAAGACGACATATGTCCAATTCGATTCCCGTTGTCATACAACGAATAGTCAATATATTTTTTTCCATTTGCGTTTGTACAAGATTCATAACAAGATATCATGCTGTATAAACGCTAAAATTAATTAGAATTTAGGATATCTGATTGAAACATTAAAGATAATTCTGAAGAGGTGTTTGTTTTTAGTATGCGTTGGTGGTACCAGAAAGAGTTTTTGCACGTGCAGAATCCAAGACATGTAGGACGGTAATTTTTGTGACAGAACCTGGTGTGACCTCACTTACTGCGCTAGATTTCACTGGTGCTCTACTTGTTATTGTTCTAACAATTAACGGGAGAAGTTGTTTGGATCACCGCCTCAAGGTTATCAGCGCTAATTGAATTACTTGTCATCACCTTGACGGACGAACAAGTTACAAAAGTCGCATCAAATAACCTTTGGACGTGTGAACGAAACTTCATAGCAATAAACACCTAGCATCGCGATTGTTGAAGTGTGTATGTATTTATTGACTATTTAACTCGTGCCCCAAGTGGGAGTCAATGACCAATCACATTTCAATGATTTTTTATTTACAACCAATCACAGTCGTTTTTCGCCTAGAATTTACCAACTAAAGTTTATCATAATAAAGAAAGCACCTCCTTTTTAACATTCTGAATAGGTCATAGCATTATATTGCAGTGACTGACTACAAAATAAATACGGCTACCAGATTGTATATATATTGCATGAATGTCAACACATACCGCATGCGGGAGTTAATATAAAAACATTTGTATCAATTGATTATACCACCAAAAAAAGAAACCACTGTTTGCACTTTCTTAAATGTATTTTTTCACAGGTAATAACATTCCAGAAAGATATAGTTTATATAAAACTATTATTCTACCAGTTATATTATATGGGTGCGAAACATGGACTCTTACTTTAAGGGAGAAAAGGAGATTACGAGTATTTGAGAATAAAGTACTTAGGAAAATTTTTGGACCAAAGAGAGATGAACAGACAGGTGAATGGAGAAGACTACATAACAATGAACTACATGGTCTTTATAGGAAGCCGGATATAATAAGAACAGTTAAGTCTCGTAGACTGCGATGGGCAGGACATGTTGCACGTATGGGGAATGGGAGACTTGCATGGAAGCTTCTTGTAGGAAAGCCAGAGGGAAAACGCCCAGTTGGTAGACCAAGAATGAGGTGGGAGAATAACATTAACTATGATTTGAGGGAAGTAGATTATACAGGTAATGATTGGAAAACATTAGCTCAGGATAGGGGTGTATGGAGAGCTTATGTCCGCGCGGCCATGAACCTGCGGGTTCGATAGTGCCAGTGACTAAGTAATAATAATAATAATAATAATAATAATAATAATAATAATAATAATAATTGGTGAGTAACTACAATGAAAACTTGTAGGCCTATTTATTATCATAATTAGGCCTACACGATGTGTAACTTTTAAGCCGTAACTAGAGTAACTTTATGTTTTAACCTTTAAGAGTTAGGCCTAAGTTAATTTAAGGTTATTAAACTTTTGCATGAATTAAATTATATGCAGTCTACTGTATGTATATTTAAAAGTCAGTGGTTCACCCAACTCAGATCGTTGTGGAAGGGGTTCGCGAGTCGAAAAAGGTTGGGAACCGTTGGCCTAGAGATATTGAAGTAAACTTCTGAACTTTACATTCACATACCTTACTATTCCAAATTCTGCACACATATTTACCAACCTATTTAACAACACGTTTTCAAAATGTATCGGCTCATCACAATTTAGGAACAAGATCACAAGACTCTTCTTTACTTTTGATACCACAACACAGGACGTGTCTATACTCTGAATCTTACACAATATCTATGACTAGAGCATGGAACTCACTTCCCAGTCATGTCAGGGACTGTCAATCGCTATCATTATTTAAATCCAAATTAACTGATATCTTAAGTTCGACACAATGAAAACATTAACTGCATAACAACTATACAGAGCATTCCATTAATAATCATCTAGGAAGCTACTTACTTTATTTTATATCATTTTAATTTTATTATATTCTATGTTTTTGTTAGTATTAGCTAGTATTAGATCACATCATCATTGTATTTTGTTTAGTCTGTATTTTAATAATATCTTAAAATTGTAATATGTACGTAATTTTTGTATAATTCTACTATTCGCTGGTTGAGTGGAAGAGAATGCCGTATGGCTTTAACTGTGCCAGCTAAAATAAAGCATTATTATTATTATTATTATTATTATTATTATTATTATTATTATTATTATTATTATTATTATTATTATTTTCATAGGAACCTCCACTCATTGCCCTTAAGAAATCAAACGAATTTATTGGCAAGAAAAATGCATACTATTGACAACATTTTAAACTGTTTTGTGGATCGTTGAACTCGTAAGATTGTATTGAATAAGTATACAAAAGATTGCTATGACAGACAGTAGCGAAAAGTTACCCGAGGCAAGGTAGGTGGCCGCGAAGTCACGCGATGCTAACGGTATCGATGATTCAACATGCAACAGGATTGTTATCGGGTCCTAATTGATTCGAATCGCAATCTCCACCCGCCGGCAACAACTTGACTGCGTCCATCACCATCACTCTTTGAATGGATGATGAAAGGTTTTCGTCTCCGATTCTGAAACACAATTCTTATTATGTCAAGATTTGGGAATCGTGCAAATCGACAAGACTATCATCGACTGAAATAATACCCAGTCCAAACAAAACCCAAAATGTTTTTGATTGTCGTATATTATATGATCACGTAAGATTTGAAAATTGCCCATCGTTGATTCAATAAAATATCTCTCCGAATTCCCGAAGGTTCTTGACTTCGAGGACATAAGCTCTCCATACATCGCTATTCTGTATTAATATTTTCCCAGTAATTTCCTTATAATTCTCTTCTCTCAAATCATAGTTTTTGTTAATCTATTACTTGAATATTTGCGTATCTACTGGACGTTTCCCTTCTCATTTTTCTAGAACAAATATTGGTGCCGTTTTTTAGTTCGCATTTGTTCAGATCCTGCCTCTTTCAGTCTGGGGTGAATTTCGGTGAAGTCCGGAGGGTCTAGCTTAATCAAATCCACTCTCCTCACCTCCAAGTTGGGGCCCCTCGGGACCTTCTTAAGATCTTTTAAGATTTTAAGATGCAAAAGTGAGAGTGGAGTGTGGAAAGAAACGGCAATCTACCACACCTATATATCCCTAGTAAAGCTGCAAACATGGCATGATGAGTCTTTCCACAGTAAAAGACTCAGGTGTTAAAGAAAGAGTGGAGAATGCTGAGTTTGCAGTGAAAGACCTGCTCTTGAGCAGAACACCATGAATGAAAAATGAATGAAAACAAAAATTCTTTGTTTCTCTTTCTTTTAATACCAACCTCATTTCATAATTCCGTATACTTTGAGAGTTATTATTAATTAAAATGTGGGAAGTTTGAATGGGACACGGTGTATAATTATTATCTTAACATATAAAAATTTCATGTCACGTTGTTTGTCCGCGATGGAATCCTAAACTACTGAACCGATTATAATAAAATTTTGCACACTGTGTGCAGTTTGATCCAACTTGAGACTTAGGGTAGTTTATAACTAAATTTATAGCCGCATTACTTTTTAATTGCAAATTATTTGTTTATTATTTAACAAAGAGTTATAATTATCTGTGAGTTCCATACGATTCTAACAGATGGCGGTGTAATTATCTGTGAGTTCCATACGATTCTAACAGATGGCGGTGTAAGGTAATTGGTCTATTATTTAACAAAGAGAGATCCAGATGGCTATGCTTTTCGTTGCAACCGCGAATTTCAATTGAAATACAAATATTGATTATTTCATAATTAAAGTGTGTTCAGTGTTTATTTTATTTTCAATATTATTAATTTCGTGTGTAAGTATTAGTTTTAAGTAATCTGGCTGAAAGACAGCAATTTAATTAGAATTTTTAACGTATACCTTAGCCACAGCAACGCGTGGCCGGGACTTGCAGTTTACAATATATTTCGATTTAATCTAGATTTAATGAATGAAATATAAAATGTAGGAGATAGCAAAATAAAAAAAACGCTAATGACATAGAATAAATTTAGTAGATTGTTTCTAATATGACGCGATGTTGTTTTCTCCAGCGGGTTAGTCATGTGTGGAAATATGATTTTGTGAAGATAACATTCACTAATGAGAACAAAAAACTGTGACACTAATTTGACCATATTGATTTATAGTTCCAATTCCCATGTAAACAGCTAACGATCGCTCCTGCGTAGCTGATTTGCATGTCTGGAACCCAAGACGAATGATGTTCTGGACATATATGGAGTGTGTCAGAGTGTTTCATTTTAACGAGTTATCGGACCACAAAATATATGACGGTGATTCAACAGTGTGGGTGTAAATTGTTTTCCCTTTATGACGTGGGCGGGTGCCTATGATCAATCAGTGCAACATGGATGTTGACAAATGGACCGGGGTTCATCCTCCAACAGCTTTTTTTAACTGAATGTGTAACAATAGTGGTGATGCAGTCTGCTTACCTATAGGTCAGAGGGGACCATAGCAACATTTTTGTTAACTTACAATATATATAGTCCACCGCTGTGGTCTCGAGGTAGCGTACTGCCTTGTTACGCAGCGGGCCCGGGTTCGATCCCCACTCGGGACAGTTTTTCTGGGTGAGGTTTTTTATCGGGGTTTTTCCTCACCTGTAAGACAAATGTCAGGAAAACTTTAAGGCCCAAACGGTCCCCGAAATCATATGGCCATCACAATCATCATCATTCATATTCATCTTATCATCATCATCGTTCACCGGTGTGGAAAGCAACGGGAAGCTACCACACCTAAAATTCCCTAGTAAAGCTGCAAATCATAGCATGAAAAAGCTATGATTGCAGTGAAAGACCTGCCTTCGGGCAGACTTACTATGGATGGATATATATATATATTTCAAATGCCCCAGGTTGTCTTTCGACATTCCTGGTGTTCTCTCGTGGCGTGGCGTACTTGTAACCCACTTCTGAGGTTGGGGCGCCTGGAAGGCGGGGTTACGTTGCCCCGATGATATGATGGGTGATGATGATGATAATGGTGCGCCAGGAGAGTCTCTAATCCTAAGCTTAATCTAAGATGAATTTGAATGATGATGATGATGGCCATATGATTTCGGGGACAGTTTGGGCCTTAAAGTTTTCCTGACATTTGTCTTACAGGTGTGGAAAAACCCCGATAAAAACCTCACCTAGAAAAACTGTCCCGACCGGGGATCGAACCCGGGCCCACTGCGTGACAAGGCAGCACGCTACCTCGAGACCACAAAAATATAATAATGCCAAAAATTTGCAGTGACTTTTGTTAAATATTGTTGAACTATTCTTAGAAACTTCTTCTTCTTCTTCTTCACTTCAGGGGCTAGGCAAATTGCCTGTCCCGCCTCACAGTTGTTCTGTCCATCTTTTCACTTGCCTTCCTACATTCCTTGAACCTTGTAGTTAAATGCTGCTTTTGGTAATCTTGTTACATTCATTCCCCCACTTATAAGTTTGCCGTCTTCAGTTTCCATTTATTTCTATTATTACAGTCTCCTTATTCCAAATTCCTATCTTTTTCCATTTCCGTCTTGGTCTGCCAGGTTTATTTCTTCCAGGGGGTAACCATTGGTATATATATTTATGGCCATCTTTTCTTTTCCATTCTTTGTACATGGCCATACCATTTAAGCGTTTAATTTTCAATCCTCTTAACAACAGATGTGGTGATATTCATTTGTCTCTAAAGGAATTAATTTCTTATTTTATCCTGTCTTGATTTTTGAAGGCTTCTTCTAATTTTATTCTTTTGTAATTCCGTCAGAGAGACTAAGTTTAACTTCCACATTACAAAATATTCTCTATTATGCTCTTATAAATTTTCATTTTAATTTCCTTTGCATTATTTTTATTCCAAATAATTCCATGTAATGTCTTAGTTGTATTTTTTGTCATTGCAATTTTAGTTTTTACATCTCTTTCACAGGTACCCAAACCTGTTGTTATTGACCCAATATATTAAAAAATTTCACTTTTTTCTTCCCCTGTTTCGAGTATGAGGTCATCATACAATTGAATTAACAAGAAGAAGAAGAAGAAGAAGAAGAAGAAGAAGAAGAAGAAGATGTAATTCGTCAACCAGCTAAATCGGACTGTAAATTCGACTCACTTAGTTTATGCAGTTCGTGCTGTGGCTTTTTCAAATATAGCACTGCACTTGTTATTTTTGTTTAAAATGTAATTCAACAAGGGGCACGACGTAGCGTAGTGGTTAAGGCACTGAGCTACAAGCCGGAGGGTCGAGGGTTCAAGTCCCGTTGCGGGTCAGGATTTTTAAACTGGCCAAAACCTTCTGGCGGCACTATGGCCCTGGGGTCGACTCAGCCTCTAACGGAAATGAGTACCAGACGCTTGTTCTGGGGTAAAGGCGGCCGTCACGCAGGGCTGACAACCCGGCTGACATAAAGCGCCGATTGACTAGGAAAAGTGGAAGCCTTAACCTCCTACTACCCCAAGGGCCTCCGGGCCTGTTGTGGGATCACTTTACTTTTATGGGGCACGCCGTAGCGTAATGGTTAAGGCACTGCGCTACAAACCGGAAGGTCGAGGGTTCAAGTCCCAGTGGGGTCAGGATTTTTAAACTGACCAAAACCTTCTGGTGGCACTATGGCCCTGGGGTCGACTCAGCCTCTAACGGAAATGAGTACCAGACGCTTTTTCTGGGGGTATAAGCGGCCGTCACGGAGGGCTGACAACCCGGCTGACATAAAGTGCCGATTGTCTAGAAAAATTGGGAGCCTTAACATCCTACAACCCCAAGGGCCTCCCGAGGCCTGAATAGGTACACTTTACTATGTAATTCAACAAAATTGCTGTTCACATATCATTGTATGAAAATGAGGGTTGCATCTCACACTTCTCCTGACTTGGAATCCTCTACACATCATCTGCCTGCTCTACATACGATTAATTACACCTTTCAGCCCCTATCTGTCAGTCCCTAAAAACCCTCCACTCATATGAATATCAAATGTTTAACCTCAAGAGCTGGTAGTTTATAACATTGTCTTAAAATAATATGTATAATTACTTAAGCAAAGAATACCATTTATTCAAAGACAAGTCACGATTTAAATATTTGTTAAATGTATAGCTTTAGACACAGAATTTGACCCTAATCTTGAAGGGTCAATTTTTTCTAAGTTTCAATCATATGAGTGCCTGATACGTAAGGCTACGGCAGAGAAATTATATAGCTCCAAGCAAATATAATCATCATAAGTAAGGCCACGGGCGATTTCCAAATTATCGATAAATTCACGACTCACGAAGTGAGGAGTGAATTTATCTAGAGAATTTGGTAATCGAGAGTGGCATTTGTTAGGACTATTTAACGAATAAAATTAAGCTGTTTACTCACAAATCATTATTTAACTATATATATTTTAAAATATTTATGTATTTAACGTAAACGGCGATGTTTGAAAACAAATGCGAAGCGATAGGTACGCTTCAACTGCTTCTTTTGTTTATCACTGCAACCAGATCATATTGTTTATTGCCAAAGGAACGCAATATTGTAAGAATGCACTCTAGTGGAGAAAAAATGTAACACATCAAACTGTATATTAATTCATTTGTGATGTCGTATGATGTAAATATGACAATTATATTTTTCTGGATTATTACCTGGGAAAAAATACATTTAAGAAAGTGCAAACAGTGGTTTCTTTTTTTGGTGGTATAATAAATTGCTACAAATGTTTTTATATTAACTCCTGCAAGCGTTGTGTGTTGACATCTATGCACTATATATACAATAATAATAATAGCTTTCCTTTACCTGGCAGAGTTAAGGCCTTAAGGCCTTGTCTACCACTCAACCAGGTTTAAAAAAAATACAAACAAAAAATAGTCTTAAATCTAAATTACAATATATATATATATATATATATATATATAAACGATTACAAGTTATGAATACAATACAAGTAATATTTATAATGTATTTTGATTTACTCTAAATTTAACGAATTAAATATATAATATGTACAATATATATAAAAAACAGGAAAAGATTAATGACATAGTATAAAATTAAATAAATAGAGAAAAATTAATTATTAGACAACAGGTAACTGTATAAGCGTGACTTAAATCTGGTAGCCGTATTTCTTATAGGCTCAGTCACTGCAAAATAATGGTCAGGCCTGTTCAGAATATTAAAAAGGAGGAGCTTTCTTTAATATGGTAAATATAACACTGTTAAATATTTCGTGAAACACGACTCTGATTGGTTGTAAAACAGAAATAATTGAAACGTGATTGGTCATTGACTCCCATTTGGGGCATGAGTTAAATAGTCATTATTATGATTTACATCAAGTACTGATCCGTTCCGTACCGTCTCAAATTAGGCGTTCGCTCCATCTTTTCAAAAGCCGAGATTCGTATAAACAATACGTGTGTATATGTTCTAATGCCATCCCTTTCACTTTTCGTGCTTCGGGTTCCGCGCTGGGCGGGTAGATGGCATTAATGTAGTCTATATTCAATTTACGCCCCACTTCGGCAGACCACATTACATAGATGATGTATGCCCTATCCCTTCTCTATAAAATACTTCACACATCATCGCCTAATTATTTATCACGCCGCTTCATCAGACTATCCGACACACATAATCTTGACACTCGATCCCATCAGCACATTGTCCTTTATATCCCTCCTCATCACACTGTATATTATTCATTATCTTTTACGGTCTCACTTACTAAAACATGGAATTCCCTTCCGCCCTATGTCAGAGACTGTCAAACTATAACATCCTTCAAAAACAAACTAAAGAATTATTTAATAACAAACTAACTTATACACCTCACTGATTGTATTCTTTTAATCATTAATAAATTCAATTATTTATGAAAATAATATTAATATTAACAAATATTTTCTTTTGTTTTGTTTTAAATATTGTATAATCGTAAAATTAGTTTTCTATATCTCATTATTTTTCTTTGTTTTTATATATACATTAGACAGGGACAATTTAATATGTCTTGCTTGTATACATTTTATTATTAGTTTTAGTCTTAATTTTAACTAACATTAACTGGTTGCATTATAGATCGTCTTGTTGGTATGAATGGTTTGGATGTGTGTTTTGTCTTAAATGCTCAAAAAAAAAGTGCGATTCAGAATTAACAAATAGGCCTATGTCAAACTAAGGGATTTTCTTAGAAAGTCGAATTTATGGTCCCATTTTGCTGATTTACAGAATGAACCTTTCTATACTTAGTTGAACCTTGTGTATCCAGTAAGCGCTACGATTTTGCTGGCTCACTAATTTCCCTTATTTTAATTATCCGTTTGCTGTATGCCGAGTTTGATTCCGAAAAAGCGAAACAAAAAATGGGCCGAAAAAACGTTAACAGACACAGACACACACACATATATACACATATCATTTTTTTTTGGTATCTGTAAGATCGATGAATTTATTAAATAAAATCAAAAAGTCGTTTTATGAGATCATTTCTTTGAATTCGCTAATATCTTCTCCTGACTGCTCGTGTTCCGGGAAAGTCCGGCTGGCGTTAGGCACGAGGAAGTGCCTACAGACGGGGAGGTGTATTAAGGAAAAGTGAGAGGAAATTTAATGATATAAATATAATCTTCTCTTGAAAGCCCATGTTTCCCTTAACAGAGATTTAGGTGCTGTCTCCCTACAGGGAGGAATTTGAACCATACTAATTTATTAATTTATTTTATGTCTTTCGGGCTAAATGGCCGTGGTCTGGTTTTATTAAAACTCGACGTTTCGTCTACTACTGCGGTAGACATCCTCAGGAGATTCTGCTTGTTCTTTGACTTGTTAACTCTTGAAATGTCGGCTGCAGACTGGCCTACTGTAAAACTTAATAACCTAACATTCATAAAAGTTCGAATAACTCTGTAATTATCAATTTCCGGATCCATGTTGTAAAGCTTTTCTTATTCTCTCCATATGAGGAACTCATTCCTGAAATTTTGCCGTTGGGTTATGTTACACTACGTGGGTGTGTATATATATATACACACACACACACACACACATATATATATATATATATATATATATATATATATATATATTATAAATATATTTTTGACATTTGGCAATGAAGGCAAATATGATATGAAAAGAAAAAAGAATGCTTGAGTCATACAAGCGTTACTGCTATAAAGTAAATATTCTCTTTAATAATTTGCTTAACTGTTATGTTAGCCGCTAGATGGTAGTTGAATGATATTTCCGCTACCTCTTGTGTGAATTGAGAATACTACATGTATAAGAAAATTGTATGTTTGTCTTGGAATTCTTGGGTAGCTCAGTTGGTTAAAGCGCTAAACGTACAGACTTTAGAGACTCGAGTTCAAATCCCGACTCAAGCATTCTTTTTTCTTTTCATATCATATTTGCCTTCATTGCCAAATGTCAAAAAATATATTTATAATATCTATATATACAAGCGTTACTGCTATAAAGTAAATATTCTCTTTAATAATTTGCTTAACTGTTATGTTAGCCGCTAGATGGTAGTTGAATGATATTTCCGCTACCTCTTGTGTGAATTGAGAATACTACATGTATAAGAAAATTGTATGTTTGTCTTGGAATTCTTGGGTAGCTCAGTTGGTTAGAGCGCTAAAGGTACAGACTTTAGAGACTCGAGTTCAAATCCCGACTCAAGCATTCTTTTTTCTTTTCATATCATATATATATATATATATATATATACATATATCCATCCATAGTAATTCTGCCCGAAGGCAGGTCCTTCACTGCAATCATAGCATTTTCATGCTATGCTTGCAGCTTTACTAGGGAATTGTGTAGGTGTGGTAGCTTCCCGTTGCTTTCCACACCGGTGAAGGATGATGGTGATGATGATAATGATAAGGATGATGATGAGGAGGAAGATGATGGCCATATGATTTCGTGGACCGTTTGGGCCTTAAAGTTTTTCTGACATTTGTCTTACAGGTGAGGAAAAACCCCGATAAAAACCTCACCCAGAAAAATTGCCCCGACCGGGGATCGAACCCGGGCCCGCTGCGTGACAAGGCAGCACGCTACCTCGAGACCACAGCGGTGGACATATATATATATATATATATATATATATATATATATACATGTTTTTTTAAATCTTCATTTATCCTGCGGGTAACGAAAATTGCAATGATTATATATATATATATATATATATATATAACCATTGTTATTTTCGGTACCCGCAGGATAAATTATGATAGAATAGATAATGCAAATTCCTTTTGCCGTCACTAATATTTCGCCTTTCTTCCTCCCCATATACTCATTAGAAGAATTTGCATTTAGTAGATTTAAACTACCCCTAAGAATATCAAAAATTCCCCTGCATCATTACACTGAAACGTAATTATAGAGGAAAAGTAAGCTAAATCAAGCTAATGGGTTCATATATATAAAATCATTGTCATTTTCGGTACCTGTAGGATAGATGAAGATTAAAAAAAACGTGTTACGGGAAAGTCCAGCTACCATTAGGCACAAGGAAGTTCCTACAGAGGGGAAGACGTATTAAGGAAAAGTGAGAGAAAATTTAATTACATACAAATAAAATTATTAATCGCAAAAGAATGCTAGTAACGAGTTTTGTTTGTATTAATTTATTAGATAAAAACTCATGCGTATTGTCAATTGTATTTGATCAAATTTAGCTCACATGTATCAATGTCTTGTTGCAGACTCTCAATGCAGTGAGGCGGGTTCATTAAATTTAAAAACTACGCCCTTAAGAAATGCTTTACATTCAGTAGGAGCAGGATTTAAATATCTTGATAAACATTCAAAACTCTTAATTTGGCAGCTTGTTTAGCCAAATCAGCGTGAGATAACGCATTACGCAACGTTAAGTGCTTCGGCTTGTCAAAATAAAAAGGAGCACTTCTTCATAAGTAATGCCACGAGTGATTTACAAATTATCACGACTCACGAAGTGAGGAGTGAATTTATCATAAGTAATGCCACGAGTGATTTCCAAATTATCGATAAATTCACGACTCACGAAGTGAGGAGTGAATTTATCTAGAGAATTTGGGAATCAAGAGTGGCATTTGTTAGGACTATTTAACGAATAAAATTAAGCTGTTTACTCACAAATCATTATTTAACTATAGTTATTTTAAAATATTTATATATTTAATGTAAACGGCGATGTTTGAAAACAAATGAGAAACAATAGGTACGCTTCTACTGCTTCATTTGTTTATCACTGCAACCAGATCATACTATTTATTGCCAAAGGAGGAGCTTTCTTTAATATGGTAATTATAACACTGATAAATATTTGGTGAAACACGACTCTGATTGGTTGTAAAACAGAAATCATTGAAACGTGATTGGTCATTGACTCCCATTTGGGGCATGAGTTAAATAGTCTAGAGAATTTGGAAATCAAGAGTGGCATTTGTTAGGACTATTTCATCATCGCCCTTTCAAGTATTAGGCCCAGTGGCCCGTTACGGTCTCCCGCCATCTCCGTAAAGGTCGACCCACAGATCTTCTGCCTCGAGGAATGTAGTGAAGAATTTGTTTTGGTATTCTGTGACGATCCATGCGCTGAATATGGGCTAGCCAATTGTTTCTATACTCTTGGAGGTATTCAGATATAGGTATGATGTTTAACTCTCTGGCTATTGTTGAATTTCTTTGGTGGTCTAGAAGGCTATAACCTGCAGTTCGTCGCAGAAATTTCATCTCCGTGGCTGTAAATATGACGATCATCCTGAGTTCACTGCCATAACAGATTATGGGTCTAGCGAGAATTTTATAGATTTTCATTCTTGCGTGTCTCTGCACTTTTGATGGTTTAAAAACTTGGTTGATAATTCTTAAAGCTTTATTATAGTTTTGTATTTTAAAGGATATATCACATTCCTCATTATAGGTTAGATTATATCCTAAGTATTTAAATGAATTAACTTGCTCTAATATTGAATTCTGAATACAAATTTTACTTCTTACTGGGGATTTATTTAACGAATAAAATTAAGCTGTTTACTCACAAATCATTGTTTAAATATAGTAATTTTAAAATATTTATTCATTTAATGTAAACGGCGATGTTTGAAAACAAATGAGAAACGATTGGTACGTTTCATCTGCTTTTTTGTTCATCACTGCAAGCAAATCATAATATTATTTATTGCCAAAAGATCGCAATGTTGTAAGAATGCACCCTAGTGGAGAAACTTATAACCAACGTTATAGGTATTGTATTCACGTAGACTTTCACGGCAGGAGTTGCTATGATGATGTTGATGAAGATTTTCAGGCTGTAGGCCGTGGTCGTGAGGCTTGTAGTTCCCCGACGTTTCACCAACATCGAGGTCGCAATCTTTAAAGTCGATGTGAACTCTCAACTAAAATTACGCTCTTATCCCTAAGGTAATTTAGTCTTCTAATCATAATATCTGGGTCAATTAAATGTTTAATTCATAAATAATAGGGTATCTAATCCTAGTTTATTAATTAGATTTCATAGCCTCATCAAAAATAATTAGAATTAAATTAAAATTAAAATTTCACCCAAAAATTTACCTTTTAAATCCCCGGTATCCTCAAGACAACCCTTGAGGATGCCAGACGCAGTCTCTGGCGAAACGTCGGGGAACTATGGTCCATGAGGGCTAAAGTGTCTAGAATATTTTAGAAAGAGAAAGAGGTACTCACCATCTTCTTTCTCACTCATGCGCATATCTCTTCACGGTGACAGCGGTAGGGCAGACACTCCCTGTAGTGAACATAGATCAGTGGTGGCATTCCCCTTCTTCTAAACATTCTTCCTGGCAAGTTTCTATGTCTTCATTTTCATTTTCATCGTCGTCGGTATCGTCTAAATTTATTTCAAACCGATCACTAATTTGGTCCCTTAAACCGTCTGCTGCCAATATGACTCTTCAATCTTTTCACACGCTCTGCAGTCACTTTTAACAGAGCACTCTGAACCAGTCGCCACTGACAAAAATTACCTGACACAAAAGTGACTGCACGGAAGTGGGGGGGGGGGTGGAGTTTTTCTAGCATTCCTAAGTAATTTTACAAGGGTAGCCCATTGTGTTTTGCGAAGGGTGGAAGAACAGTTCTCTAGATAAGGATAGCAGAAATCATGCCAACTTAGTCCTTTTAACTATACAAGCCTCACGACCATGGCCTACAGCCCGAAAATCTTCATCATGATCATCATAGTTATAGGTATTAATTAATTTCTGATGTCCTATGATGTAAATATGTCAATTATATTTTTCTGCGTCATTTCCTGGAAAATAATTCGTCAAAATAAAGAGGAGAACTTCTTCAAAATATGTATATTTATAAAAACTATAATAAAAACGTGCGTTCATGTATATACAACGGTAAATACAATCTCTTAAACTTTTACCAATGGATAAGAAGAATAGAATAGATTTTAGAATAGAATAGATTTATGTAGCCTGGTGGAGTTAAGACCATGTAACCTTCTCTTCCACTCACCAGGACAAACATATGTTACATATAAATACAAAAAATTACAATAATAGTCATACTAAACAATTAATTATCTGTCAAATTGAATAATAATGAAAATAATGTCTAATAATACAATAAAATTAAATAAAATTAAAATTAAATTAATGGTAGAATGAATACAGAAAGGAATAACAGCTCGAATCTACAATACATAAAAAGAAAACAGAGAGAAAAAAAAAATACAGAGAAAGTAATAAACTACAATGAATTAATCTATCGCTTATTGTACAAGGCATTAGGTAAATATATTAACAAATCTTAAATCTATTTTTATTAAATAATGAAAAAACACATTATTAATTTTTAAGAAGTAATATTAGTGAGTTGTTTCTGTTAGTAATTTTATTTTCAATTTGTTTCTGAAAGATGGTAAAGTTTGGCAGTCTCTGTAATGTATACTAAGAGGTATCAAACCCTGAAAATGTAAACAGAACATAGTTTTGGCAACTTTTCTGTTTAACTAACTCAAAACTAACTCCCTGGCACTATCGAACATAAGCTTACAGCACATCCCTATCCTGAGCTAATGTTTTCCAGTCACCCCCTGTATAATCCACCTCCTCAAATCATGTTAATGTTATTCTCCCACTTCATTCTTGGTCTACCAATTGGGCGTTTTCCCTCTGGTTTTCCTACAAGAAGCTTCCATGCACGTCTTTCATTCACCATTCGTGCCACATGTCCTACCTATAGCTGTCTACGAGACATAACTGTTCTTAATATATCTGACTTCCTATAAAGATCGTATAGTTCACTCGTGTGCAGTCTTCTCCATTCACCTGTCTGTTCATCTATCTTTGGTCCAAAAAATTCATCCGATTGAGGGTCTTTCCACTTTTCAGCGGTTGCCCTTTTACCAGCCGGCTGCTGGCCCTTCACATCCACATGTCAATCACAGAGGTAGATGATCAACAGCCAGTGTAGGGGTGACATGTGGTTAGCATGTCGAGTCCCCAAAAAATTGATAAGAACTTTAATCTCAAATACTCATAATCTTCTCTTCTCCCTTAAAGTAAGAGTCCATGTTTCGCATGCATATAATATAACTGGTAGAATAATAGTTTTATATATTTTCAGTTTAATGTTTTTTTTTTAAATGAGTTGGGACGTCAAGAGTCCCTACAATGCATAATAGCGCGCATTTCCAGAATTGAGCCTATGTTTAATTCCTTTGTGCACCTCATGCCTGTTTGTGATTATTGTTCCTAAGTATTTGAATTCAGCCGCTTTTTCAAAATTTCCTTCATTTGTCATTAGCTGTCCATTTCCATTATATAATGTATTTGCTGTTTATGTAGTTAAATTGATAATAATAAATTCATTATTCCAGTCAAAATTATGCTTATTCTAGAGTTCGTCGACGTTTCGATCTCCTCGTGTAGGATCATTCTCAAGACTCAGTTTTGTTTATCAACAACCGTAATGGAAATATAAACCAGAATTTTGGAATAACGAATTTACTATTATCAATTTAACTACTTCAACTACTCCCAGGAAACATCATAAATGAATAGTTAATATTCGCTGTTTATGTTTATATTTTGTGGTAGCTCTGAACTAACTACTCTATGATCTATTTTTAATTCGCTCTAACTGAAAAGTGGAGATAAACAAATGAAACATTTTTTTAATAACTCTTTATAATAAAAAGAACTAAAAACGATTCATTTAATTGTTGCATTACAATTTAATCAGAATATCTTGAGTATAGGTTCTAGCATTGAGTTCTTGTTGAAAACCAGTATAAGTTCTGACCAATATTGTATAAATGCAAATGGACTATTCACTGTTTGACAACGACATTTGCATTGGGAATATGATTTTTTTGTTTTACAATTTTTAAGTATAACTTGTATTGAACTAAATAAATAATCTAAATGTTAAGTACCGTTCCCGGTGGTTTAGGCCGGTTTAAATACTTTTAAACGAAGCCGGCCGTTGGCGATGGTAGTGACACCTACCTGGCAGCGGACGAAATGAGGGTTATAGATTTGTATATGTGGAAATAATTGTTAATGTTTGTGCCAAGAATAGAATGGTGTAGTGGGCTGCACACTAGTACGGAGAACTAGAGGTCCACGGTTCGATTCCTGGTTCAGGCATTGATATCATGGTAATATTATAGGATGATGAGATCCTTCCGGGAAATTCTCGTATAAGACTTGAAAGCATAATAATAGTCCCTTTGATTGGTTGCTGGCCAAAGGAAGGCAAGACCAGTGATGGGGCTGCCATCTTATAGCCTCTGGTCAGGCTTTCTGGAGAAGAACAGAAAATAAAGGAAAGAAGAAATGGAAGAAAGGAAAGACTCCCTAGCCCTCGGATGCCCTAATAGCGTCGGGGTCGAAAAAACAAGAGTTAACCAAGAGAGGTTAGATAGTAAAGTTAAAAGAGTCTGGTATAAGTAAGTGGAAGAAAGGAAGAAATACCAGATCGGTTAAAGATAAAAGTATGGAGCAAAACATAAGTAAGTGGAAGCAATGTTTTGCTCAGCTTGGGCACCTTGTGGTCACCATCCACATATCCCCTAGATGGGGAAATGAGTTAAAATCTGTCTCCAGAATAAAATTTTAGAGAGATCTAATCAATTTAAATATCTTGGATATTATCTCTCTATCTGGGATGGAAAGAATATCCCTGAAAAATAATAGTTATAATAAAAGTTTGGGAATTATTAATCAAGTTATGAAACCATCCCTTGTACAAAAAAACACCAAATTACGTTTATATAACAATTTGGCTAGACCAATGTTAACCTATGGTGGTGAAGCATGGACACTAAAAAGACAACATGAAAGCAGAATAACGGCTTGTGAAATGAGATTCATGCGCAGAACAGCGGGTTACACCAGATGGGATCGGAAAAGGAACACCGATATGTTAAAAGAATTGAAGACTACGCAAAAAGACTATTCTAAAGTATAATTCATAATTAAAAGAAACTAGATAAAAATAGAGGATAAGATAAAGTGAAAGTACAATAAATTCGCCAATTTTGGAATATATTAAACAGTACCAAGTAAATTGGAAACACCATCTTGAAAGAATGAGTTCAAATCGGATCCCCAAAGCTGTTTATAATTATATACCAAGAGGACGAAGATCTCTGGGCCATCCTATGAAACGCTGGAGGGAAAATTTTCTATAGGATCGTAACAGGCCTTGGCCTAATACTTGGAAGGAAGAAGAAGAAGGATGATGAGATCGGTAAATTTTGCTTAGACGCCTTTTTATTCAGGCTGAAAATCTTTACACTCTGGATTCACGGCTTAAAGTAGGCCTACCTCCTGGAAGACTTGCTCCATGGATTTTTCCATCCTAAAAAATCCATCAGAGACAAGGAGCATCCATTGCGGCTGATGATAACAAAAATACACTAAAATGTAAAAGTTTTAGACATTAGAGTAGCTGTAAATACATGCATAAATCATTTAATTTGTCAAAAAAATTACATTACCACAAAAAGTGGCGCTACAGTAGAGCTTTCAGTAATTATGTTAAGTTTTGCAAACTAGATCACAAAAAAAAAATGAGGACATCTTAGAAGAATTACACATGAACTCTTTAGAAAACAAATTTTCCGATTACACTGGTAACGTGATTTTTGTCTCATGAGTACCAATAGTTGTACTTAATGCAGTTTTTTTATCGTGTTTTCAAATATGTATTCGGAATTTCTCCATCACCCAATTTTTTTTTATTTCAATTTCAATTAATGAATTTAAATAATAATTTTTTTAATAAACGTTTTTTCGTCCATTTGTCCATTGTAAAATAAAACCAAAATGAGGTAACTCAGGAGATTTCAGCTTTGGAAAAGATATCAAGGGAAATGGAATCCCAATATGCTGGCCAATTATTGTTGGACCATCAAGAGCGATGCTATACAGGCGAAATATAGCAGAAAATCGTAATTTCTTACTTTCTAGGTGTGTCCGAATGTTCGAATATTGTGTAGTTACGAATGTAGAAAATATTAAAGTGTTTCAAATCATAAATTCTTGTCTCTCGGACATCTTGCGTGATGGAGAAAAGCTGATATCATATTTGAATTCAGGAGAAAAAATACTATCAGAATCACATATTTTTCTTTCTGAGACAAAAAGAAAATTAATTTTTGTTGCTCAATATTATAAGGAAAGATGGATGCAACATGTTCATCGAATAGAAGATCACAGGATACCCAAACAAATGTTAAGATATCAACCTGCAGGAAGAAGAAGACCAGGACGTCCACTCTAGACTTTAGGATGGTGTTTGTCTTGAGGCCGAAATAGGTCAACAAATGGCCTAAATTTGTGAATGTACTATGATGATGATAAAATAGGATATTGATGTAAATGGGAGAGAGAAATAAAATCATTGTATATTGGAATGAAGCAAAATATAAGGTATGGATTCTTTATACCATTTTAATGAAGTGAAATACTGTAATTAATATTTAGATTGTGCGTATAGTTGGATGAGGCAGTGTAATGACTCAAACAACTGAAATTATCAAACCGCAAATTTAGTCTCAAGTATTTTGAAGCAATGGTATAATGACTTCTGCTGGATAACAACACAGAGATTACGTGAATCTTAACAGGTGCATCAACCTTTATAGAGGAAAAGATGGTATTTTGATAGCCTTTGCAAAATAAATTGAATTCTTGATGTAATGAAATTAGTAATCAGAATGAATAGAGCTAACTTACTGGCACTCTCTAACTGGGAGGTTCAGAGACGTGCGGGCATAACATCTCCATATTTCGCTATCCTCAACAAATGTTTTTCAATCATCTATCTAATATACACTGTTCAAAAAAATTAGGGGATATTGTAGAATAACCTATTAAGACTATGTTTTTTGGAATAGTATTAGATGCAACCACTTTCTCTTATTCCAAGATAATGTAAATAAGAGTTTGAAGTTGTTACGTAACTTCGGTACCACACCAGAGGGCAGTGTCTGTACTGTTGATGTGAAAGGGTGGTGTGGGGGTGAATGTTTTGTTGCTGTTTTTAAATCCAGTCCAGTTTTCAGTTAGTGAATGACTTGCCTTAGGGACAGTGATGCCTCGACAACGTGATTTACCTGAACCAATAGCTTGGAGGGCCATAGGAAGGATGGAAGCTGGACAGACACAACAAGAGGTGGCACAAGCCATTGGGGTGTCTCAAAGCATGATTTCCAGACTTTGGAATCATTTTCAAAGAACACACTGTTCACAGAAGAGCCGGACAAGGTCGATCAAGGGCAACAACAGCAAGGGATGACCGTTACCTCTTGTTAACAGCCCGTCGGAATAGACAGCAGAATGCAACTCAACTGCGAAATACACTTCAAACAGCAACAGGACGCAGGGTGTCAACTCAAACTGTCCCTAATCGACTGCATGGAAGTGGTCTCTATGCCCGTAGGCCCATGGTGTGTACCAGGTTAACTCCACAACACCGTAGAGATCGCAGAAACTGGGCGGAGGAACATCGTGGGTGGAGGCATGCTGAATGGAGATCAGTTCTTTTTTCTGATGAGTCGCGATTCAACGTGGAATGTGATAGTCAGCGTGTATTCATCTGGAGAGAAAAAGGGACACGAAACAATCCAGCTTTTGTACGTGAAATATCCCCACCATATGGTGGCGGTGGATTGATGGTGTGGGCAGGAGTCAGGATTGGTGGACGTACGGACCTCTACGTCATCCAAGGTGGTACTTTGACTGCAGTAAGGTGTAGAGATGAGATTCTCCGACCTTTTGTCGTGCCTTATGCTGGTGCCATAGGTGATTCTATTCTTTTTATGGACGATAATGCACGACGCCACAGAGCTGGCTTGGTGGACGACATGCTGGAAGTGGAGGGTATCGAGCGTATGCAATGGCCAGCTTCCTCCCCGGACTTAAATCCGATTGAGAGCATGTGTGGGATGCATTAGGCAGGCGCATTGCAGGCAGACCAGCATCTCCCACAACTGTTCCAGAGCTGCACGTTGCTCTTATGGAAGAGTGGCCACGTATCCCCCAAGAACTCATTGCTAACCTCATTGCATCAATGCCACATAGGTGTGAGGCAGTGCTGGCCGTTCGAGGAAACCATACACCATACTAAAGAAACATGTTCACCCATGTTAATGTTGCTTTGTTTGTTTGCCATATTCCTAATCAGGATCTCTTTGACATCTGGTGTGGTATAGAGGTTACGTAATGACTTCAAACTCTTGTTGACATTCTTTTGGAGTAATAGAAAGTGATTGCATCTAATACTGTTCCTAAAAACATAGTCTTAATAGGTTATTCTACAATATCCCCTAATTTTTTTTAGCAGTGTATAAAAATTAATGTTTGTTCATACTTTATGCGCTGCCATACCGTTGATCCGATTGTGATGGGGCTTTTTGCAAAATGTTCAGGAGATTCCCGCAATGAACGTAAGCTATAAGAGAGTTGGGATACTCAACTCCTACACCCATAAAAATCGCCCTTTGTAGTGGAAATCGTGAAAAATTAGCTTTTTGGACGCTTAAATGGCTTACGCTGCCTAAACCATACAAAATTAATGTACACAGAATTGAATATATCAGAAAGCTCTACAAAAAAGTCCGCGACAGCATATGTTTATATCTTACGGATAACTGACAATAACCATTTTTGTCTTTCATTGATGCCAAGAAGATCAAGACAAGTACGTAGATTCCTGGGCAAGCATAGCAGTACATGGCGCGTATTTTTTTTTTCGGATAACTCACAATAACGAATTTTGTCTTTTAGCTCATTTTGCCAAGAAGATCAAGATAAGTAGATTCCCGGGCAACACCGGGTAATCAGCACGGGGAATCTTAAAATAATTACGACATACGTTTATAATTATTTTTCATTCTACTTATTGAAGTAGGCCTAAATCATAAGAAGTACATTCATTCTTGTCTTCCAGCTGATTTATGCCAAGAAGATCGGGATGAGTAGATTTCCTGGTAAACAGCACGGGGTATGTAAAAATAATTACGATATAAATAATTCATTTTACTTATTTAACTAAACATAAAACACATTAATTTTCGTATTTCGCCTTATTTATGTCAAGAAGATCGGGATAAGTAGATTCCCGGGCAACGCCGGGTATTCAGCATAAGGTACCTAAAAATATAAATTTATAATTATTTTTCCTCTTACTTATTCAATTAAACATAAAATCACATTCATTTTCATTTATTTAGGCGTAGAAGCGCACGCCGAGCATTAGATAGTTTCTTATATTATTGACCTCCTTCAAATCACGGTCAATATTTTACTTGTACTTCATTCTTGGACTACTTAATAGGCGATGTTTCTACAACAAGTTTCCATATTTTTCTTTCATTCCCCATCGTACCACATCCTGGCTCATGTCTGCAAAAGTTAACTATTACGAGTTTGCCATAAGATGAAGATGTCGAAATTTCAAATGTTATGCGGAACTATAAAAAAATAAAAAATTAAAGAAGAAGACAAAAAGAGATACTAGATTCAAATTTTATAAAATGTTGGCAGTTCCTGCATTACTTTTTGTGAACGAAACTTGGCTAAGGACCAAAATAATTAGCTACAAAGTTGAATACAAAGCGTAGAAATGAACTTCCTTAGAACAACAAAAGGCTGCACAAGATTGAATTGGATAAAGAATGAAGATATGAGAAGAGAGTTAATATATATCCACTGAATTAAAAAATCAGAGAATATAGAGATAAATGGTTTAAACATGTAGAAAAATGAATGTAATATTACCAAAGCAGCATTTAAACACAAGCCAAGAGGATCAAGGATCTATGAAGTCCAGTGAAAATATGGACAGATTTCGTTTCTCCAAATATATTCTGGATTTGACCTTCTACTCTGAAATATCCGTGTATATCATATATCCACCGGATCCACCGCTGTGGTCGCGAGGTGTGTGCTGTCTTGTCACGCAACGGACCCGGGTTCGATTCCCGATCGAGACATGCTCCTGGGTGAGGTTTTTCCTCACCTGTAAGACAAATGTATTCGGCCGCGGTGGACTAGTGGTTATGCTCCTTGCCTCTGGTCCCGAGGGCCGCGGGTTCAAACCCGGCCGGGGTCGATGGATTTTTTGGGATGGAAAAATCCAAGGAGCAAGTCCTCCGAGAGGGGCTTTAAGCCGTGGGTCCCGAGTCTGAAGATTTTCAGGCTCGTAAAAGATCATTAAGCCTGAATGAAAAGGCCTCTAAGCAAAATTTACCGAATTTTCCCGTCCTAATACTACTTTGGTTTCCTAGATGTCAGTATGAGGCGGAACCCTGACCATGGACCACTCAAATGACATATGTACGAAAACAAGTGTAACTAAATTAGTATGGTTCAAATTCTTCCCTGTAGGAGGAGAGCGCCAAAAATCTGTTAAGGGAAATATAGGCTTACAAGATACAAGACAAGATAAGACAAATGTCAGGAAGATTAGGACCCAACTGCCCCTGAAAATCATCCGGTCATCATCATCATCCTTATCTTTATCATCATCATCATCCTTCACCGGTGTGGAAAGCAACGAGAAACTACCACGCCTATAATTCCCTAGTAAAGCTGCAAAGCATATCGTGAACATGCTATGATTGCAGTGAAAGACCTGCCCTCGGGCTGAATTACTATGGAATAGAATAACCTCAGGTTTTTTAATCACTTTTTTTTGTCCATAGCCACCAAATTGTTTTTCATGACATTCTGGCTTTTGTTTCGTGGCATTGGTAGAATTGTAGTCCATTTATTAGGTTGGAGCACCTGGAAGACGGAATTACGTTACCCCGATCATATGAATGGTGATAAATAATAATGAAACGCCAGAAGAGTCTTCAACCTAAACTTAACCTAAATTCCAGACCTTGGACAAACACAGAAATAATTCCTTTTAAGGAAAGAAATCCTATGGTTTGACCGGGAATCGAACCAGGAACCTCATGAACTGGAGTCAGAAACGCTGGCCACTAGCCCATTTGAGACTAGTCATTCAAACAATAATTCGTCCGTGCAACTTTTATAAGATTCATGATGTGTTCCGTTGAGGTTTATTCAAAATTAAAATATACAATTATGGAATATTCACCTGAAAGGTCCGTCTCCTCAACTTAATTAATTATTTAACTGTAGCGCTTTCGGGACTTGTCCCATCATTACAGTTTTGAATCCTGCCGATGATGGAACAAGTCCCGAAAGCGCTACAGTTATATAACTGATTAAGTTGAGGAGACGGATCTTTCAGGTGAATATTCCATAATTTTATATTTTAATTCGCCCCTTAATGCTTTTTTTTTTATTTTCGTAACCACGCCGTAGCGTAGTGGTTAAGGCACTGCGCTACAAGCCGGAAGGTCGAGGGTTCGAGTACCGGTGGGGTCAGGATTTTTAAACTGATCCAAACCCTTTGGCGGCACTATGGCCCTGGGGTCAACTCGTCCTCTAACGTATATGAGTACCAGACGTTATTCTGGGGATAAAGGCGACCGTCACGCAGGGCTGACAACCCGGCTGACATCAAGTGCCGATTGTCCAGAAAAAGTGAGAGCCTTAACCTCCTACTACACCAATGGTCTCCTGAGGCCTGTAGTGGGACCACTTTACTTTAAATATCTTCATATTTTAAATTTCCATTTCCATCTTGGTCTGCCACGTTTGTTTTTTCCAGGGGTAACCATTGGTATATATTTTTTGGCCATCTTTCATTTTCCTATGTCAGAACTATAATGCATGACAGGAATTTGGAAGAAGGAGATTGGAATGCTGGAAATAAATTAAAACTGAAGACGGCAAACCTATAAGAGGGGAAAGCCGAAGAATTATACTAAATGCATCCATAATAATTCAGCCCGAGGGCAGGTCTTTCACTGCAATCATAGCATTTTCATGCTATGCTTTGCATATAGGGAATTATAGGCGTGGTAGCTTGCCGTTGCTTTTCACACCGGTGAAGGATGGTGATGATAATGATAAGGATGATGATGATGGCCGGATGATTTTTGGGGACAGTTGGGCCCTAAGCTTCCTGACATTTGTCTTACACGTGAGGGAAAACCCCGAAAAAAAACCTCATCCAGGAGCCTGTCCCGACTAGGAATCGAACCGGGGCCCGCTGCGCGACAAGGCAGCACGCTACCTCGAGACCACAGCAGTGACGTCACCAAATATATATATATATATATATATATATATATATATATATATTTGCAAATGCCCCAGGTTGTCTTTCGACATTCCTGGTGTTCTCTCCTGGCATGGCGTAATTGTAACCCACTTCTGAGGTTGGGGCGCCTGTAAGGTGGGGTTGCGTTGCCCCGATGATATGATGGGTGATGATAATGGTGCGCCAGGAGAGTCCCTAATCCTAAGCTTAACCTAAGATGAATATGAATGATGATGATTGCGATGGCCATATGATTTCGGGGACCGTTTGGGTCTTAAAGTTTTCCTAAATTTGTCTTACAGTTGAGGAAAAACCCCGATAAAAACCTCACCCAGAAAAACTGTCTCGACAGGGAGTCGAACCCGGGCCTGCTGCGTGACAAGGCAGCACGCTACCTCGAGACCACAGCGGTGACGTAACCAAATATTTGCACTACAATTCCATCAATTTTAGTCAAACTTTAATTATATTCGTACAAAATACTTGGAAATAATTCATACATCTTTCAAATCTCAGAAGATGCTATCGGCAAAATATTCTGTCATTATCATTACAACCTGGTACTCAAACATAACACAGCCAATCGATTCTCCTCGGGTAATCTGCGGTTAACAAGTTGCAGTTTTCGCTTAGTCACACGCAGATTAGTGCGTGTCATGGCGTCCATTTAACAATCTGCTGTTTCAGGAGTCTTTCTTCTTTTTTTCTCTCTCTCTTCAAACAATAACAAAGTTGTCATTGACCTCCATGTTTATTCTAGAGTACTCTCGTGGGTCAGTGTTCACAAAAAAATACAACACCGATTCTTCGTTGGTGTTCCTGTAAGTTTGCTGAAACATTTATGAATGGTTACGGACTTGACATCTAACAATTTGAAGCCACTAAAAAGAATATGTTTTTTTTATCATTATGTTTCCAGTCAACTTAGGGTTTACATCTGTGGTCTTTGAACCTTTATCACTGTCTTTCCCCATCTCATTCTCCTGTCTTCTCTCATTTCAACATATTTTCTAATATCTTCCTGTCTGCTGCTTGGTTTCCTTCAAAACCAACTATTTTTTTTATTAATGTGTTGATAATCTGCCTTTCTTTTTAATTCTGTTATATAACACTGGTCAACATGCTTTTTGTCTCATGGGTACCAATAGTTGTACTTAATGCAGTTTTTATCGTGTTTTTAAATATGTATTCGGAATTTCTCCATCACCCACAGTTTTTTTTATTTCAATTTCAATTAATGGATTTAAATAATTGGAATGACGAATTATACCTCAAGAATAATAAAGAAAATATAGTTAGTTTCATCAAATCCAAAAGATTACAATGGTTTGGACATACACTAAGAATGCCAAAGGGAAGATTGCCGAATGATATTTTAAATTGGAAGCCACAGGGAACAAGACCAAGGGGAAGACCCAAAGATCGATGGGAAGATGACGTAATTGAAGATTTGAGAGAGATGGGGATTTTTGATTTGAAATCTACTGCACAAGATAGGAAGAAGTGGCGTAAACTGGTTGAGAAGGCCAAGACATTCCACTGGAAGTCGTAGAGCCTGACGAAGAAGAAGAAGAAGGATTTAAATAATTATTTTTTAATAAACCTTTTTTCGTCCATTTGTCCATTTAAAATAAAACGGGGAACACTTTCATCAGTAGGTTTCAGCTATGGAAAAGAGATCAAGGCAAATGGAATCCTAATATGCTGGGCGATTATTGTTGGACCATCAAGAGGGATGCTCCACAGGCGAAATATAGTAGAAAATCACAATTTCTTACTTTATAGGGGAGTCCGAATGTTCGAATATTGTGTAGTTACGATTGTAGAAAATATTAAAGTGTTTGAAAATATAAATTCCTGTCTCTCGGAAACCTTGCGCGATGGAGAAAAACCGATATCATATTCGAATTCAGGAGAAAAAAATTCTATCAGAATCATTTATTTTTCTTTCTGAGACAAAAAAAAAAGTTTATTTTTTGTTGTTCAGTGTTATTAAACAGCGAGGAGAGATCAAATTAGAATGAAGAAATAAAGAGACAGTTGAATATTCAGGTAATAGATAAATGCGGGGGGGGGGGTGGAGTGGAATCGACATTTATCCCATCATTACACCAGATATAATTGTACTGTCTTCCTCCGACCGACGAGTTTAGCACTGGCAGGTAGCGTATTCTTGCCATTCAGTTTACTACTTTTGCAAGTAGTTTCTTTTGTTCCTACAGCTGAGTCGAAGAGAAATTTGATTCACAAATATATAGTTTTCGGTTTGCGGTTTTGAATAGGTCTAAACTCTAAAGTAAAATGATCCCACAACAGGCCCGGAGGCCCTTGGGGTAGTAGGAAGTTAAGGCTCCCACTTTTTCTAGACAATCGGCACTTTACGTCAGCCGGGTTGTCAGCCCTGCGTGACGGCCGCCTTTACCCCCAGAACAAGCGTCTGGTACTCATTTCCGTTAGAGGCTGAGTCGACCCCAGGGCCATAGTGCAGCCAGAGGGTTTGGGTCAGTTTAAAAAACCCTGACCCCAACGGGACTTGAACCCTCGACCCTCCGGCTTGTAGCTCAGTGCTTTAACCACTAAGCTACGGCCTCTAAAGCATATTGGTTTCGTAAATAGGGCGAATGTTTTCAACATGACTGTACTTCCTTCCTGACTGGTGTTGTCATCTCTGCACCACATTCCTTTGAGCGCTAAACTCGTCGGAGGAGGACAGTATGCATAACATGATATGTTACCAGGGGACTGGAGGACACCTGGAAGACCAAAAAAATATGCTCTTAATTCTGGATGGAACAGGTCACAGACGTAAAGCAAAGAGAAGAAAAATAATTTATTATTAAACTTTTTGTTCTAATGTACCATTCAAGTAGGTAAAATGAATGAATATAACCTTATATTTCCCATTAAGTACATTGAGTCTCTCAATTACCCCCTGGATACATAAAAAACAAGATCTAAGTAGGATAACGGCGGCAGAAATGAAATTTTTGAGATCTGTTAAAGGGTGCACTAAGGAAGACAGAATCAAGAACACAGAAATAAGACAGGAACTTGAAATATTTGCAATAACTGATAAAATGGATACATATAGACAAAAATGGAAGCAACACATAGACAGAATGAATGAAGATAGATATCCAAAACAAATAACAAAATACAAACCTAAAGGCACCCGAGATGTGGGCAGACCTAGAAAGAGATGGGCTGAAGTCGGAACGGGTCAACCGACCTAATCCATGAATGAAGATGATGATGACGATGATGAGTCTTTCATTCCCCATACGTGCAACATGTCCTACCCATCACAGTCTACGAGACTTAACTGTTTTTATTATATCTGGCTTCCTATAAAGACCATGTAGTTCATTGTTATGTAGTCTTCTCCATTCACCTCTCTGTTCATCTCTCTTTGATCCAAATTTTACATAAGCGAACTACATGGTCTTTATAGGAAACCAGATATAATAAAAAAAACAGTTAAGTCTCGTAGACTGCGATGGGCAGGACATGTGGCAGGAATGGGGAATGAAAGACGTGCATTGAAGTTTCTTGTAAGAAAACCAGGGGGAAAACGCCCAGTTGGAGACCAAGAATGAGGTGCGAGAATAACATTAACTATGTTTTGAGGGAAGTAGATTATACAGGGAATGATTGGAAAAACATTTGCTCAATATTGGGATGTATGGAGAGCTTGTGTCCGCGCGGTCACGAACCTACGGGTTCGATAGTCCCAGTGAGTTTTGAATATTTCGTTTCTTCTCACGAAACGAAATATTCAAAACATAATTAGGGAATGAAGATATAAGAAGAGATTTAAATATATATCCATTGGATGAGAAAATCAGAGAATATAGAGAGAAACAAAATATTACCAAATGCGGAACAGAATGATATTTGCTATAACACGATTTACCAAGAGCAGCATAATACAAGCGAAGAAGAGAAGTTCAAGGAATGTAGGAAGACAAGTGAAAAGATGAACAGAACAACTGTGAGGCGAACGGAAACAGGCAATTTGCCTAGCCCGTGAAGTGAAGAAGAAGAAAAGGTATTATTTCGTTTGCTTCAATGTTCTGGTATTTCACTTCCGTTAATATTTACCATACTTCATTACTTACTTACCCACTGGCACTCTCGACACGTAGTTCATGGCCGCAAGGAAATAAGCTCTCCATACATCCCTATCCTGAGCTACATGCTTCCAATCATTCCCTATATATATCTATTTCCCTCAAATCATAGTTAATGTTATTCTTCCCACCTCATTCTTCGTATACCACCTGGGCGTTTTCCCTCTGAATTTCCTACAAGAAGGCTCCAGGCAAGTCTTTCATTCCCCATACGTACCACATGTCCTGCCCATCGCCCCCCCCCCCACTTTGTATACGACGACTTACCTGTTCTTATTATATCTGGCTTCCTATAAAGACCATGTAGTTAATTGTTATGTAGTCTTCTTCTCATTCACCTGTCTGTTCATCTCTCTTTGGTCCAAAATTTTTTCTAAGTACTTTATTCTCAAATACTTGTAATCTCCTTTCCTCCCTTAAAGTAAGACTCCATGTTTAGCTATCCATTATTTTAATAAGATAAATGGTAGAATAATAGTTTTATATATTTTCAGGTGTTCACGTTTTTTGAAAGGAGTTGGGACATAAAGAGTCTCTGCAATGCATAATAGCATGCATTACCAGAATTGAGCCTATGTTTGATCCCTTTGTGCATCTCATTCCTATTTGTGATTACTGTTCCTAGGTATTTGAATTCAGCCACTTCCTCAAAATTTCCCTCATTTGTCATTAGCTGTCCATTTCCATTATATAATGAATTTCTACGTGTGACCATATATCTAGTTTTATTGATATTTATTTCCAGTCCTAATTTCTTAGTGTTAATATTTACCATTTGCCTTCTTATTTTTAACACACCCTTTTGTGGAAATATGCCATAAAGTTTCTTTAAAAAGTAACAATGGAAAATTTGTTCTAAATAACGTACGGTTGTAAAGACCCGCTCGTATTGGAGGGTGAGATTTCCTGCTCCACTCATTTGCTATAAGCAAAAACCACAATTGCCTCTTAAATATAGGCTGTGCACTTCGGTATCTACAATCTTCTACATTTGTGTTTCACTGCTTTGTAATTTCAATACCGCTTCAATTCTGGTTTACTCAAGTTTGCCAGTTAAACACCGTACTTCAGTTGTTACGTAAACATTCAAAAAATCAGCTACAAGGTGACATTTTGGGAATACCTATCCGTGGGAAATTAATAGTCTCATTTCATCCATGAAATTGTGTCAGCCACGAGTACAGATTTTTTCAATTGTTGGTAAAATAATAAAATAATTTCACCGAAAGTGTTCGTTTAGACCAGAGGTACTCACTAGAAATTACAAGAGAGCCAAATATAAGAAACATATCTGTTCGAGAGCCGCACCAAATTTCACAGTTCTCAGTCTTGGTAACACGCAGCTTTTTCATACTTAGAATTTAAAATTTAAATGTAATGCAATGAAGGTAAACTTATTCCAAGAGCCTTAATAAATATCTACAAGGGCCGCATGCGGCCCGCGGGCCGCGTAATGTGAACCGCTGGTTTAGACGGTAGAGTTTGAGACTTGTATTCGAGAGGTCCCAAGTTTAATTTCTGGCGCCGACCATCTTCGGGGTTTCTTTGTGGTTTTCCTCAGTTTTTAAGGCAAGTTCTTGGTTAGAATTTCTTTTCCACGACCCGTTTCACCATCAGCCATCATTGATTAAACTTGATCAACTTTATTATATACACAATATAAGTAAAAGCAGTGAAAAATATGATGGGGTCTACGGAAATAAATATTGATAAACCAAAGATAAAGGAATTAAGGGAAATATCCTATGCCAAGTAAAATTTGCATCAATAACAAATATGATATTAGAAAATAAACCATAAACAAACAAAATTAAAATTTTATAAAACAATGGCTGTCCCTGTCCTTTTGTATGGGAGTGAATCTTGGATTAACTTCTATAAGATTCATGATGTGTTCCGTTGAGGTATTATTCAAAATTAATATAATATTATGGAATATTCACCTGAAAGGCCCGTCTCCTCAACTTAATTAATCATTTAACTGTAGCGCTTTCGGGACTTGTCCCATCATCGGCAGGATTCAAAACTGGCGTTTCACTGAAGATCTGGTAGAGGGGGTTGCATGTATTGGGTTCGTTTTCGTTTATCAGGCTGTCGTTAGCAGCTCACACCAATTTGGAGCCGGAACAGGCTAGTAAATAAGCCTAAACCGTGATGAAGAAGAAGAACAAGAAAAAACATGTCTTTTTCATAAGTAATGCCAGGAGTGATTTCCAATTTATCTAGAGAATTTGGAAATCAAGAGTGGCATTTGTTAGGACTATTTAACAAATAAATTTAAGCTGTTTACTCACAAATCATTATTTAACTATAGTTATTTTAAAATATTTATAACCTATATTTAATGTAAACGGCGATGTCTGAAAACAAATGAGAAACGATTGGTACGCTTCATCTGCTTCTTTTGTTTATCACTGCAACCAGATGATACTATTTATTGCCAAAGGGGCGCAGTATTGTAAGAATGCTCTCTAATGGAGAAAAAAATGAAACACATCAAACTGTATATTAATTCATTTCTGATGTCGTATGATGTAAATATGACAATTATATTTTTCTGGATTATTACCTGGGAAAAATACATTTAAGAAAGTGCAGACTGTGGTTTCTTTTTTTGGTGGTATAATGAATTGCTACAAATGTTTTTATATTAACTCCTGCAGGCGCTATGTGTTGACATCCATTCACTATATATATATATATACAATCTGGTAGCCGTATTTCATACAGAGTCAGTCACTGCAAAATAATGGTCAGACCTGTTCAGAATATTAAAAAGGAGGAGCTTTCTTTAATATGGTAAATTTAATATTGATAAATATTTGGTGAAACACGACTGTGATTGGTTGTAAAACAGAAATAATTGAAACGTGATTGGTCATTGACTCCCATTTGCGACATGAGTCAATAAAAAAATAGGTGTACAATTGTTTGTATTCAATTCCGACCCTTACGGGTGAACACCTTCATCTGCGCATAACTCATAAACGACGTGTTTGCGACTATATGTTCCTTCACAAAAAAATTATCCTCTCAGCATGGCCTATCATCCCTATCATTTTGTCGGTGAGGTCCTGTTACACCCTGTATATCGTGATTTTGGTTCCTAGCAAACAAGATGGATGAAGAATTTAAAACATGAAATTATTGTATTGTCACGGGTCCTCTACAAGTATACAAAGTTTCAAGTCGATCCAATGATTTTAAGTGGGTGAAAATCGCGTTGAAAGATTCCGTTACATAGATAGATAGATAGATAGATAGATAGATAGATAGATAGATAGATAGATAGATAGACAGACAGATAGACAGACAGACAGACAGACAGACAGACAGACAGACAGACAGACAGACAGACAGACAGACAGACAGACAGACAGACAGACAGACAGACAGACAGACAGACAGACAGACAGACAGACAGACAGACAGACAGACAGACAGACAGACAGACAGACAGACAGACAGACAGACAGACGGACGGACGGACGGACGGACGGACGGACGGACGGACGGACGGACGGACGGACGGATAGAGGTCAAGCTAATATAAAGCGTGTAAAAAAGCGTTCCATACTTACAACTACATATTGATAGATTCTTTCTGAATTCGCTGGAGAACGAACACAGTATTGTATTGGAGATTTATAATGGACTAAGGTTATTGATCGTTAATTGATGGTTACCAATAAAGGTTTGGTAATTATTTGGCTTCAACGATAGGAAGATATTAATTTTAGATGAATTAGCTTGAATCATGGGATAAAAACATATTTTATTCACGGAAGCGCTTGTATAATGATTAAGATCATGGAGAAGCCAGCCCAAAAATTCAGTCGTGACTAAGTAATTTGTACAAGTTGAAGCAAATTGATATCCAGTTTGTGAGATGAACACCTTAATAATTAAATATTGATTCAGTAGACGCTGAAATCACAACAGCGCAAGCGTCAAAATCATAACTTTCAGTTTAATGGTTTGTCTGTAATTGATGGAAAACAATATATAATTAACGTTAAAAATGCTAATAAACTTACAAATGAATTTGTAGATTTTTTCGAGAAAAGAAATTCAGGCATAGGTCATGTGGGACTCTAGTCCAAGTAACAGTCTACGGTAATTCGAAGAGATAGGCCTATATTGTCCACCGCTGTGGTCTCGAGGTAGTGTGCTGCCTTGTCACGCAGGGGTCGGGGCAGTTTTTCTGGGCGAGGTTTTTATCGGGATTTTTCCTCACCTGTAAGGCAAATGTCAGGAAAACTTTAAGGCCCAAACGGTCCCCGAAATCATACTGCCATCATCAACATGATCATCCTTATCATTATCATAATCATCATCATCATCCTTCACCGGTGTGGAAAGCAACGGGAAGCTACCACACCTACAATTCCCTAGTAAAGTTGCAAGCATAGCATGAAAATGCTATGATTGCAGTGAAGGACCTGCCTTCGGGCAGAATTACTATGGATGGAGGCCTATATTAGAGACTATCTAATACCCGGCGTGCGCCGCTACGCCTAAATAAATGAAAATATTAATGTGCTTTTATATTCAGTTGATTAAGTAAAAGGAAAAATATTTATAAATTTATATCTTAGATACCCGGTGCTGATCACCCGGCGTTGCCCGGGAATCTACTTATCCCGATCTTCTTGACATAAATGAGCTGAAATACGAAAATTAATGTGTTTTATGTTTAGTTAAATAAGTAGGAGGGGAAAAATTTATATCGTAATTATTTTTAGATACCCGTAGCGTAGTGGTTAAGGCACTGAGCTACAAGCGGAAAGATCGAGGGTTCAAGTCCCGGTGGGTCAGGATTTTTAAACTGACCCAAACCTTCTGGCGGCACTATGGCCCTGGGGTCGACTCAGCATCTAACGGAAATGAGTACCAGACGCTTGTTCTGGGGGTAAAGGTGGCCGTCACGCAGGGCTGACAACCCGGCTGACATCAAGTGCCGATTGTCCAGAAATAGTAGGAGCCTTAACCTCCTACTATCCCAAGGGCCTCCTGAGGCCTGTAGTGGGATTAGTTTACTTTACTTACTTTTACCCTGTGCTGTTTACCCGGCCTTGTGCGAGAATCTACTCATTCCGATCTTCTTGGCATAAATGAGCTGAAAGACTACAATTAATGTACTTCTTATGATTAATTGAATAAGTATAATGATAAATAATTATAAATGCATATCGTAATTATTTTAACATTCCCGTGCTGATTATCCGGTGTTACCCGGGAATCTACTTATCTCGATCTTCTTGACATAAATGATCTAAAAGACAAACTTCGTTATTGTGAGTAATCCGAAAGAATACCCTCCACGTGCTGCTATGCTTGCACAGGAATCTACGTACTTGTCTCGATCTTCTTGGCATCAATGAAAGACAGAAATGGTTATTGTGTGTTATCCGTAAGAGATAAACATGTGGTGTCGCGGACTTTTTTGTAGAGCTTTTTCAGGTATTCAATTTTGTGTACATTAATTTTGTGCATTTGTTATGGTTTAGGCAGCGTAAGCCATTTAAGCGTCCAAAGAGCTATTTTTTTCACGTTTTCCACTACAAATGACGATTTTTAAGGGTGTAGGAGTTGAGTATCACAACTCTCTTATAGCCTATGTTCATCCCGGGAATCTCCTGAACATTTTGCAAAAAGCCCCATCACAATCGGATCAACGGTATGGACGCACATAAAGTACGAACAAACAAACAAATAAATAAACAAACCAACAAACAAACATTCATTTTTATACATTGGATTAAATCAATAGGCCTAAACCAATGTATCTTATAGGAAACATAACCAGTTTAATAGTAGGCCTATCTTGATCACTTCGTGAAATTCCATCAGTTATTATTTCGTTTGTTGATCAGTTCGATGAAGATATGGAATTCCTCCATAGCGACACATATATTCGCGTTTTTGAACCGGTGTTAACGCATCCTGTTTAGTATTTGAGCAACTAAACTAATTTACTCGCAGGCACTATCGACCCTGGAGGAACATGGCTACAAGAACATAAACTCTCCTTACATAATATCCTGAGCTAATATCTTACAATAATTTCCTGTATAATTCGCATCCTCATTTATTTACATACAGATTTTTAATGTTTACACATATTTCTGTGCCTAAAGTTTTATTTTTCTTCTCCACTCGTCTCAATCCATCCACTCCATGTCCTCCAGTCCTCTTGTTCTCATTCCAGTTCTTATTTCTTGCATCCACCAATTTTGAGCTCTTCCTTTCCTTCTTCTTCCTGGTGGACACCATTCCAATGTTTTCCTGGGTAACCTTTATTCTTGTATTCGTCGTACGTGCATAAACCAATTTATTTGATTGTAACTTGTACAACACTGGTCAACATGATTTTTGTCCCATGAGTACCAACAGTTGTACTTAATGCAGTTTTTATCGTGTTTTCAAATATGTATTCGGAATTTCTCCATCACCCACAGTTTTTTTATTTCAATTTCAATTAATGGATTTAAATAATTATTTTTTTAATAAACGTTTTTTCGTCCATTTGTCCATTGTAAAATAAAACGGGGAGCACTTTCATCAGGGGATTTCATCTATGGAAAAGAGATATCAAGACAAATGGAATGTTAATATGCTGGCCAATTATTGTCGGACCATCAAGAGGGATGCTCCACAGGCGAAATATAGCAGAAAATCATCATTTCTTACTTTCTAGGTGAGTCCGAATGTTCGAATATTGTGTAGTTACGAATGTAGAAAATATTAAAATGTTCGAAATTATAAAAAAATCCGTCTCTCGGAAACCTTGCGTGACGGAGAAAAACCGATATCATATTTGAATTCAGGAAAAAAATACTATGAGAATCACATATTTTTCTTTCTGAGACAAAAAAAAGTTTATTTTTTGTTGCTCAGTGTAATCTACTATTCACTATCTATTAAGTTATTCATTTTTTCTCGTTGATAGTATATGACAGTATGGCCTCATAGCATGGTAAATGTTTTCCTAGTACCTCATTCTTGGACTACCTACTGGGAATTTCATATTTGAGATTGTACCGAACTTAATTAAAATTTTGGGTCAGTGGGTTACATAAGATGTTATAGTAATTTCCACTGCAATTACGTACAGGGATATAAATTGTATTACTTTGCGAAATTATTAATTAATCAAATTTAATAACTTCAATTAGATAGACTATCGAACAATACATCAGTTGTTAATCATTAATCAGTTTAGTTTGTTATGTTGAACAAACTGACTGGCAGATCTTCTAGAATTGATGTTACAAAACATCTTCTTATTGTTTTCACTTGGGTTACACCGTGTGGTCCAAAAGTCGGTTGACAAATGGAATTTTCTCAATAACAAGAATGTGCTATTTTAGATATATTTTTATTCTGGAAACAATGGCAACAATTGTGGTTTCAACAAGATGGAGCTACGGTTCACTATGCTGTAAATGTTAGAAACAATTTGAATAGGAAATTTCGATATCAGTGGATTGGAGGGGGTGGCCCAAGGCCTTGGCCTGCACGGTCACCTGATTTGACGCCCCTAAACGTCTTTCTATAGTGATATGTAAAACAACATGTGTTTGCAGACTCACTGGAAGACTTGAAAGACCGAATCAATAATATTATTCGGTATATTTCAACACGCCGTAGCGTAGTGGTTAAGGCACTGAGCTACAAGCCGGAGGGTCGAGGGTTCAAGTCCCGTTGGGGTCAGGATTTTTAAACTGACCCAAACCCTCTGGCGGCACTATGGCCCTGGGGTCGACTCAGCCTCTAACGGAAATGAGTACCAGACGCTTGTTCTGGGGGTAAAGGCGGCCGTCACGCAGGGCTGACAACCCGGCTGACATAAAGTGCCGATTGTCTAGAAAAAGTGGGAGCCTTAACCTCCTACTATCCCAAGGGCCTCCGGGCCTGTTGTGGGATCACTTTACTTTTTACTTTTACTTTACTTATATTTCATCGGATACACTTTCAAAAGTGAGTGCTGAATTTCGTGATCGTGTGAGACATTGTCTCCAGGTGGATGGACGTCACTTCAAGAATCTGCATGAACTCTGAAATTAAACCCATGAACATGACAATTCGATCAGCCAAACTTCTCCCATTTGTCAACCGACTTTTGGGCAACACGGTATATCGATGGTTTAGTGCACACATGTTTTAAGTACTTTTTTGGTTAATTAAGTACAAAACCAGAATTCTCCGAGGAGTATCTTTATTGTGCACATGTGTTGTAACTGCATATCAGTTTTATGGCTGGCAGTGTGTTGTATCTACCATTGTGTAATTCGGCATTGAAAATTAATACGGTATGCATTTTCTCTCTAAACTAAGAGATTAGTACTTTTAACATGTGTGAAATAAACATATATTAGTTCAATAGGATATCTACATTATGAAAGTAATTTAAAATTATTTTCAAATAATTTTCAACTGAAAAAAATATTGTAAATGGGCCTAAATCATCATCATCATCACTCCAGGCATTAGGCAATTGCCCGTTCCGACTTCATAATGCATCAGCCCAACGTCTTCTAGGTCTTCCAACATCACGCCTTCCTCTTGCTTGATAATTTCTTGCTAACAATGGATATCTCTCCTTACTCATTCCATCCATGTGATCAATCCATTTCTGTCTGTAATTCGTGACTTTATCCAATAAAGACTGTACTTTCAATTCTTCTCTTATATCCTCATTTCTTATTCTATCAAGTCTTGTACATCCTTTTACTTGCCTTAGGAACCGCATCTCTGCCGTCTGTATTCTATCCTTCATCCGGCTGATTTCCATGAAGCTTCTCAGTAAGATAAATGTCTCCTGGAAGCGTTACGAGCGCTTCGCAGGACAAGGATGGTGGAAGGGCTGCTTCCTCTGAGCCTCCAAACATGCTCCTCTGGGTATCCACCCCCCAAGAAAGGGCTGCTTCTTCCGCTCTTCAAGCCCTACAAGTTTAGCTGTGCTATTCCTTGTCGCCCTGTTGACCGTTGAAGACTTGATGAAGATGTGGCCGCCCAATTTGGATACAGACGCCATTCCCTCGTTGTGAGCTATACTTAGTTCCCCTCGCCTTTTACCCACCAGCAAGATTAACCTAAGTCAATCTTCCCCAGTAGAGTCGTCTGGTTCATCGGGTACTAAACCCCCCCGCCACGTCAAGGTGATAGCTCCTGGGGGGAAATGGGCCTGAATAAACTTATTAACTCGCTCAGTAGCACTATCGAATCTGTGGATCATGCGCAAATATAATCTCTTCAAAAATTCCTGTCATAAACTAATATTTTCCATAAATTCCTGAGTAATTCATCTCCCTAAATCATGGTTAATGTTTTTACACGCCTTATATTAGCTTGACCTGTATCTATCTATGTAACGGAATCTTTCAACACGATTTTCACCCACTTAAAAACATTGACCAATGACAATACAATACTTTCGTAAATAATATATAATGTATTTTAGGTTGCGGACTTATCGACTTTTTGGTTCGTCGTTGTAAGAAATTAATATTATATCCTCTGGTAGCTCAGTTGGTAGAGTGGTGGACTATAGTGGTATATAATTTTAGTCATCCATAGGTCGCTGGTTCAAATCCGGCTCGGAGGATTTTTTAGCTCATACTATAATAGTATCGAATTTAAAGATATTTACATTTTTACAAAACCAAACTAAAAAATAAAAAAATAAATAATAGTTAAAAAACTAAAACAACACGCTTTATTAGAAAACCGAACTAAAAAATGAAAAATAATTTTAATTTCCAACATGCTTGGGATAAAATTAAAGTGGTTAACAAAAAATCATCTCCAACACATCTAGAATAAAACTAGAGTTATCTACAAAAACAAAATTTTACTATCAAAAGCGTGTGGTGCTCTATATCAATTAATATATTTGATAATAAACAGATATTGGTAAAAGTAAAGTCTCTAAGAAGAAAACGTAAAAACCATAAAAAGCACCCCATGCTTTTGATGGTAAAATTATTTTTTTGTAGATGACTCTAGTTTTATTCTAGATGTGTTGGAGATGATTTTTTTGTTGTCCACTTTAATTTTTTCCGAAGCGTGTTGGAAATTAAAATTATTTTTCATTTTTAGTTCGGTTTTCTAATAAAGAGTGTTATTTTAGCTTTTTAAACTATCATTTATTTAAACTAGAAGAAACTTACAACAACAAGGGGAATAAGATATCTATAATTTATTTTACGATTAGAATTTTCTACCCTGCCGGTATAGAACCCGGACCCGTTAATTAGGAAGCACTTCTGATCTCTTATGTCACCGTCTATCGGCCTCGGTAGTCTTAAATTTCTTGTCTGTGGTTCCGAGGGGGCGGATTTAAATCCGGCCGGGGTTGATGGATTTTTTTAGGATGGAAAAATCCAAGAGACAGGTCCTACGGAAAGGACATTAAGTCGTGAGTCCCGAGTCTGAAGATTTTCGGACTCGCAAAGGAGCATAGCACCTAAATTACTTCATCTGAAAACATAAATTATCGGTCAATTAAATAAAAATAAAACTTAGTTTTATTTGTTTTTCATATTTATTAAGATATAATTCAGTGACATCTGTTTCGGTACACTGTACCTTCTTCAGACATGTTAACAAATTATGAATTGTAGCCTACTATAATAACACAATTCATAATTTGTTAAGATGCCTGAAGAAGGTACAGTGTACTGAAACAGCTGTCACTAACTATATCTTAATAAATATGAAAATCAAATAAAACTAAGTTTTATTTAAATTAAATTAATAAATATGGATTTTCATCAAGTAAACACCAACTCAATTGATTATAAAATATCGGCATTTCTCATCCAAGTAACACTTAATTTACCTACCATGTTTATCTTTAAGCCGATGAGCTAACCACTTGTCAGTCACTATCATAATCTGGAGGAAAATAAGTGTAAGTACATTAGATTGGTAAAGTAACTCCCCTGGCCTCACTTGCGGATATACAGGAATAGACAAATGACAACTTCTAAATTCTGGAGATTTTTTAATAAAGTTATGTGTAGAAAGTCGCATAGCTTCATAGAAAACTTGAAATAAGTTCTGAAATGACAGAAATACTGAGTGCCAAACGTTTTCTCGTGGACCGGACTAAATACAATAAGTTAACAAAGAAAAATGACGTCGGCTTTTTAAATTGTAATTTACACAGATTATAGTAACATTAAATCATGTACTTTCTCCAGATGATGGGAATATCTCATGTTAAGCCCCGCATTCTAGGTATAAATAATGATGACATTATTAGTTAAATGTGATTGTTCTTTTTTTTCAGCGGTGACTGTTCGGTACCTCACCAAGCGATACATCGGTGAATACAGCTCCAACAGTGGTGAGTAGCAGTGGCGGCTTGAGAATTTTTTATATTATAATTAATTTTTTTTTATACTTAGGTAGGCTTACAATCCGTTTTGTAGCAGTGGCGGGTTGTGAATATTTTATATTATAATTAAATTCGGCTCAACTGAACTTCTACTAGCGCTTGATTTTTCAGTTATATTGTTGTAAACTATAGCTCTTCTTCTGTATTTACTAACATTATTTAATATTTTAAACTTTTTCAAACAATTTTTATAACATTATTAGACAATTTTGAAGTATTTATTTAAATATGCAAATCACAATATTATGACACTGTTAGACAATATTGTGATGCTAACTGCTATTTTCTCCACAGAGTATATTACTTAGTCTATGATTTTTCTATCGCTGTTTTGGGTTATCGCTGATTGGATCAGCGTAAGTGTACACCCATTTTTAATAAACGTTTGGTAATTTTAATGTATTAATATATTTTTTAAACATATATTTGGGGATTTATTGCAAATATTGGTCATTTAAATTTCATAGCAACGGATAGTAATCGAGGATGATAATCCATATGTGGTTCGATTGTGGGTTATCGCTGGCTCTATAAACTCTGGCGCATGAGCACTGTTGTTCATTTCACGCTAGTTTAAGTGCAGTTTTTCCTTAAATTCTTTTTATATTTAGGTAGACTTACAATCCGTTTTAAAATAAATGAGCGGAGAGAAATTATTAGGCCTACAAACAGAATATTGTGCATGTAATTAAAATTCACTAAATATTACAAGCACTATTTAAGTATATATATATATATATATATATTCATTTTAAGAGTCTTATGTAATTATGTAATTAAATAAAAAAGTCATAATTATTTTTTTTGGTTTATATTAATACATCCATATTATTATTATTATTTTTTGATTGCGGATGAGCCCATGTAGCACTACGCAAAGTACTTAGAGGCGTTTCCTTTGAGCCCAAATTTCTTTCATTCTTTTTCAATGAGCTTGTTTTCTTTCATCTGTCCAAGTTGTTCCAGTTTTTTCTTCCGTTTGTCCTCTTGGTCAACTTGCCACTTATTCACCTTAATTCTCTGTTTGGGATATCTTCTTTAGCAATTCCTGCCAATTTTAAGTCCTTTTTGACTTCATCAATCCACTTCATAGTATCCACTGGAGCTTTACTTCTGTTTTCGTAGAATTTAATTATCTGTTTTGTAAGCCTATTGCAGCCGGAAATTTGCACGAGTGTCTCTATAGGGCGTATTTTTAGATTAAGCTTAAGTCTGGGTTCTACCGGTGTGAAAGACAAGGAATTCGATGATCAGTAACAATAAGTAGTAATTAATTAAAACGGGTTTATTCTGTTAACCTCTTATGAACAACACAGTACATAATGAATTATCTTGAAGGCTACTTGAGCAAATCTAGACTTCCCTAGTATATTTTACGTACGATAGATTGATTCGCACTTTGTAGGTAATAATATGGGAGCAACAGGCTCCTCTGAATACTCGTATATGATAAACTAGCCCACTCTGTTTTCAATAAGAGAGCCCCTGGCCACACACTGCGTGTGTGTGTATGAGCTACTAACCACACTGTGTTAACAAAAAAAAATCTTGGCCTTTTATATTCATTTCCCAAGGAAGTTTTAAAATTGGCTCAAGTATTCTTTTTAACAAAATTTATTGTTTTGCAAATTTGAACATATTTAACACGTCAATCAAATTTACACTTTTATAATAAACATTAGTTTCGCTTCGCTAGGTACATGTACCTGCCAACCCTTGAGTTACCATTAACCACTGTATAACAAAAGCTTACTGTGGTCCCAAATAATAACCAAATTAATTCTAGGAATTACCCCGCCTCACTATTTGAGTTCAATCGTTTAATATGGCCATACAATTTTAACCTTCGTTTTCTAACATCACTATGAATGTCTGTATATATTTTTGTTTCCTGTTTAATATTATTATTATTATTATTATTATTATTATTATTGAAGGGTTTATTCCAAGTACTTTAATAATAATAATAATAATAATAATAATAATAATAATAATAATAAAATTGATTATGATGACTATTTATCTCATAGACCGATAACATTGCCTCTTTATGTTGATAGAATTGCCTCTTCCTCTCAGTGTTGAGAAAACAAATATTGTTCCTCTTTTGAAATTAAAATTCGTAATGAGAGATATCTCCGCAAACTAACTTCTTTGACTAGGATATCGATCCAACAATGTGCGATCGATATTGTACAGCAAGAAATTCCAAAAGAAAACAATTAAAGATATTACCAGAAAAAAAGAAAGCTTAGTTCTGTTGCTCTAAAGAAATTATGAAATGTATAATGAATCTGCATTATTGTTAATAGTTATTTCTCATACAATCATCTGTTATTGATTTTTCCAACCCAAAGACATTTAACAGTAAAGATATGCTATTTATAACTATCCAGCCGGCTTAGAAATCGCCCGGAAGTAAGATCGGAATACATAACCTCACATTTGGTAAATATTAAACATAATTATTTTTAGCTTCCTATGTTGTATTATTCGCTAAATAGTCACTCCAAATCCAGCGCGAGGTTGAGTTTTTCATTAGACAAAATTACTCGCGACTTTGTCGCTCGTTATTTTTTTCAGAAAAACACAACCTCTTGTTAGATTACTGTTAATAACGATATATTAATAATAATAATAATAATAATAATAATAATAATAATAATAATAATAATAATAATAATAATAATAATAATAATAATAATAATAATAATCATCATCATCATCATCATCGTCACTCCAGGGATTAGGCAATTGCCCGTTCCGACTTCATAATGCATCAGCCCAACGTCTTCTAGGTCTTCCAACATCACGTCTTCCTCTTGCTTGATAATTTCTTGCTAACAATGGATATCTCTCCTTACTCATTCCATCCATATGATCAATCCATTTCTGTCTGTAATTCGTGACCTTATCCAATAAAGGCTGTATTTTCAATTCTTCTCTAATAATAATAATAATAATAATAATAATAATAATAATAATAATAATAATAATAATAATAATAATAATAATAATAATAATAATAATAATAATAATAATAATAATAATTTTACTGTAATCCGAAGGGGACAAGACATATAGGTTGACCTTTAAAGAAATAAATGGCGTGAATAATATTTTGAGTCGGGACAGACCAACAAGTATAATTTTCAAGATGATGATTATTATTATTATTATTATTATTATTATTATTATTATTATTATTATTATTATTAGTATTATATCTGTAACTAAATGTTTAATGGGAGAGTTGCCCTCAACAAATTAATGGACAAATTCTGTGGCGGTCTACAAATGATATTAAGGAGAACAAAACCAAACGTTGGAGGTTTCATATTCCTGTGGTTGGTTTTATGTCTTCACCGCCCAACAATTTCATTTTTTTAATCTTTTTATTTATTGTGACATCGGTCACGGTGGACTAGTGCTCCTTGCCTCTGGTCCCGAGGGTCGCGGGTTTAAACCCGGCCGGGGTGCATGGATTCATTTAGGATGGAAAAATCCAAGGAGCAAGTCCTCAGGGAGGGACTTTAAGCCGTGGGTCCCGAGTCTGAAGATTTTTAGGCTCGTAAAAGATCCTTAAGTCTGAATGAAAAGGCCTCTAAGCAAAATTTTCCGAATTTTCCCGTCCTAGTACTACCTTGGATTCCTAGATGTCAGTAAGAGGCGGAACGCTGACCACGTACCACTCAAAATGACATCTATACGAAAGGAAGTGTATATAAATTATTATAGTTCAAATTCATAACAATAATCACAAATAGGAATGAGATGCACAAAGAAATTAAACATAGGCTCAATTCTGGAAATGCGTGCTATTATGCATTGCAGAGACTCTTGATGTCCCAACTCTTTTCAAAAAACGTTAAACTGAAAATATATAAAACTATTATTCTACCAGTTATATTATATGGGTGCGAAACATGGACTCTTACTTTAAGGGAGGAAATGAGATTACAGGTATTTGAGAATAAAGTACTTAGGAAAATTTTTGGACCAAAGAGAGATGAACAGACAGGTGAATGGAGAAGACTACATAACAATGAACTACATGGTCTTTATGGGAAGCCGGATATAATAAGAACAGTTAAGTCTCGTAGACTGCGATGGGCAGGACATGTTGCACGTATGGGGAATGAAAGATTTGCGTGGAAACTTCTTGTAGGAAAGCCAAAGGGAAAACGCCCAGTTGGTAGAGCAAGAATGAGGTGGGAGAATAATATTAACTATGATTTGAGGGAAGTAGATTACACAGGAAATGATTGGAAAGCATTAGCTCAGGATATGGATGTATGGAGAGCTTATGTCCGCGCGGCCATGAACCTACGGGTTCGATAGTGCCAGTGAGTAAGTAAGTAAGTATAGGGGGAGAGCGCCTAAATCTCTGTTAAGGGAAACATGGGCTTACAAGAAGATTTATTGTGACATCTCTGATGTTTTTATAAAGTACTTTGGTATTTTTTTTGTTGGAAAGTTGCACGAGCCGCTACTGATGCTGGAACGCTCCAGGAAGGATCTGGGAATAGCATGTTCTACATTAAATAGGATTCATTGGAGTGGAACTTTATTAATGGTTGTTGTAATGAAAATGAACAAGCTAGACTTTTACTTCGGTCTTTCAATTTTTCATTCATTAAAACAAGACGAGTTATCATTGTATCAACACAACAATATCTGATGATGTGTTGCGGTCTCTTATCGCTGGGCAATTTTATACTCGGAGTGATCATTGTTTTAAACTTGAGGTTTTGCAAAGGTAACTGCTTCTCTTGTCAAGTTCCACGCTTCTTTTGGAAGATTTTCTACTTTCGTTGGGCTTCGGAACGCGGAAACCATCTTTTATTTTAGATTAAGGTCGCTCCACACTTATATTCGCGTTGAATAATCCAGGCAAAAGTAGAATTTTAGCATAGTTACAATCTTATATATAAAAATTAATGTTTGTTTGTTCGTACTTTATGTTCGGCCATACGTTGATCCGATTGTGATGGGCTTTTTGCAAAATGTTCAGGAGATTCCCGGAATGAACATAGGCTATAAGAGAGTTGTGATACTCAACTCCTACACCCTTAAAAATCGCCGTTTGTAGTGAAAAACGTGAAAAAAGTAGCTCTTTGGACGCTTAAATGGCTTACGCTGCCTAAACCAGAAGAAATACACAAAATTAATGTACACAGAATTGAATATCTCAAAAAGCTCTACAAAAAAGTCCGCGACAGCATATGTTTATCTCTAACGGATAATTCACAAAAATATTTTTTTTTGTCTTTCATTGATACCAAGAGTCCCTTAACTCTTACGGATAACTCACAATAACCATTTTTGTCTTTCATTGATACCAAGAGTCTCGCGCCGTAGCCGAGTGGTTAACGCAAGAAGTCTTGGCACAGAACTACGGGACTTACGCTGGTTCGAGTTTCAACGGGGGAAGAAATTTTTCTCATGTAATGTCGGCCAGTATAGGACCGGTGCACAGTGGATCAGGAATGAAATTTAGCTGGGGGGGGGGGAAACTATTTTGACTCACTCTCATCAATTTATCTTCTTTTTTTCACTCTAATATAATTGTTATGTGACGGTTTTTAACTTATCTGCAGAGGAGGGTACAATTCTAATGTTCATGACTATGTGACGTCATCGTTCACACTTCTTGAGCCACAACAGAAGGCTGTAAGAGGTTTTCTTGCGAACTTACTTAATAATATCTAATTATGTCATAATTTCTGAATTTTATGGTAAAAAAGTAACATATTTTTATCGTCCGCCCATGACATGAGAATTGAACGTTCGGGCAGAACGTCTGCCGGGTGTCACGCTAGTATGTAATAAAATTCACAATGAAATAAAGGAACAAGTAACAAATTTTAATTATTTGGGTTGTAATTTTACTATAAACACAAAAACTGAAAGAGACATACATATGAAACTGTCGAAATTTCAAATGATATCCGGAACTATACATAAAACATTAAATAATAAAACAAGAAGAGATACTAGATTGAAGTTTTATAAAACATTGGCAGTTCCTGTATTACTTTATGGGAGCGAAACTTGGGCAATGTTCAAAAAATTGCAAAGTAGAATACAAAGCGCAGAAATGAACTTCCTTACAAGAACAAAAGGCTGCACAAGATTGGATCGGATAAGGAATGAAGATATAAGAACAGAGTTACTCGTAAATATATATCCATTGGATGAGAAAATCAGAGAATATAGAGAGAAATGGTTTACACATGTGGAAAGAATTAATGTAACAAGATTACCAAGAGCAGCATTCAACTACAAGCCAAGAGGTTCAAGGAATGTAGGAAGGCCAGTGAAAAGGTGGACAGAACAACTGTGAGGCGGAACAGGCAATTTTCCTAGCCCGTGAAGTGAAGAAGAAGAAGAAGATAAAGGTAACTTCTATTATTGTTAGCCCATATTTTATCGATATGACTAATTTATAACTAACTAAGACCAGTATTAAGATATGGTAGTGAAGCATGGACAATGCGAAGATGAGATGAAAGCCGAATAACAGCAAATGAGATGCGGTTTATGTGCCGTACAGCAGGCTACACAAAGTGGGACTATAAAAGAAAAGAGGAAATTATGGAAGAGTTGGATCTAGAACCCGTTCTCTACCATATACAAAACTACCAGAACAACTGGAAAGCCCATCTTCAACGAATGCCGCCTCATAGAATTCCAAAAGCCATACTTCGCTACTGCCCCCAAGGCAAAAGATCGCTGGGACGTCCAAAAAAAAGCACTGGATGGAAAATTCCTCTTTGAGACTGTAACAGGCCATACGGCCTAATACTTGCACGGATGATGATGATTATGATAACTAACTAACTCACTGGCACTATCGAACCCGTAGGTTCATGGCCGCGTGTACATAAGCTCTCCATACATCCCTATCCTGAGCTAATGTTTCCAATAATTCCCTGTATAATCTTACTTACTTACTCACTGACACTTTCGAACCCGTAGATTCATGGCCGCGCGGACATAAGCTCTTCATATATCCCTATCCTGAGCTAATACTTTCCAATCATTCCCTGTATAATCTACTTCCCTCAAATCATAGTTGATGTTATTCTCCCACCTCATTCTTGGTCTACCAACTGGACGTTTTCCCTCTGGCTTTCCTACAAGAAGCTTCCATGCAAGTCTTTCATTCCCCATACGTGCAACATGTCCTGTCCAACGCAGTCTACGAGACTAAACTGTTCTTATTATATCTGGCTTCCTATAAAGACCATGTAGTTCGTTGTTATGTAGTCTTCTCCATTCACCTGTTTGTTCATCTCTCTTTGGTCCAAAAATTTTCCTAAGTACTTTATTCTCGAGTACTTGTAATCTCCTTTCCTCCCTTAAAGCAAGAGTCCGTGTTTCGCAGCCATATAATATAACTACTTCTCTCACATCATAGTTAGTTATTCTCCCAGCTCATTCTTGGTCTACCAACTGGAGGTTTTCCTTCTGATTTTCTCACCAGAAACTTCCATGCATGTCTTTCATTCCCCATTCGTGTCACATGTCCTGCACATCGCAGTCTACGAGACCTACGTCTTCATATTATAATCTGACTTCCTATAGCCTATATATCATGTACCTCACTATTATATAGTTTTCTCCATTCACCTGTCTGTGAGTGTAAGAGAAAGATAGAAAAGAGAGAGATAGGAATGCAGGGAAGGAAATGATTTGCCGAGGCAGAAAAAAGAAATAGGCTTTAGTTGGCATATCTTCCGGGGACACAGATCCGTTGCACAGACAATGGCATATGTAAGCCTATGTGCCTATGTATATCATTACATTTTCATCTTATTTTTGTATGAACATGTGAGTTATGAAATGTTTTGTTTTAAACATTCATTTTGTCTCGGAAGAGGCTCTGGCATTGAGCTGAACACTCATCCGGATAGGCCGACCAGATCATTGCGAGATCAAAAAGTATGTGTGTGATCCAGAGTTTCAAATTCTCTTGCGACAGGTCATGTCCCTATAAGACACGTAAAAAATGGGTTACATGAAAGCTTATACAATAGTTCCACCATGCGTAAAAGTACCACTAAGGTGGAGAGGAGGGAGAGAAAGAATATCATCATCATCATCATAGTACATTCACGAATTTAGGCCATTTGTTGACCTGTTTCGGCCTCAAGAGAAACACCATCCAAAAGTCTTTTGAGTGGACGTCCTGGTCTTCTTCTTCCTGCAGGTTGATATCTTAACATTTGTTTCCGTATCCTGTGATCTTCCATTCGATGAACATGTTGCATCCATATTGACTTATAATCAGAAATTTTGTTTTCTAAAGATTCCATGTGTAATTCTTCTAAGATGTCTTCATTTTTGTGATCTAGTAGTGTGTATCCTGCAGTCCTCCGAAGGTATCTTATTTCAGCAGATCTAAGTCTCTGTATATCCTTCTGTTTCAACGTCCATACTTCGCTACCATACAAAAGAGTTGGAAGAGCCAGTGTTTTATACACTTTTAGTCTTGAATGTTTTTGAACTAACTGTGGCTTAAATATAGAGTTTATTAACCCTAAAATTCTTAAAAATTCAGATATTTTTGCATTTAAAACCTTTTCATCTTCATATATCTTCATATATCTATCCTCAAACCATAACTTAAACACAAGATCACAACATAGTCTCTTACTTAATATACCGCAACATAGGATATCACATCACTCCATGTCATATACCATTTCCACTTCTCGCAACTGGAATTCCCTACCACAAGAAATAAGGGGCTGCCGGACATTGGCATCTTTTAAAAGAAATCTAAATTTATATTTGCTCTAAACTCGACTTCATTATAATCCAGTGTAAGATATATATATATATATATATATATTAATCGGTGTTTCCCGTATAATGTATCGTATTTATATTATTATTATTATTATCGTATCATTATTGTTATTACCCTATAAAATGTTGTTTGTACATGACATTTCCATTGCTACATTTATTGTATCTTTAACTGTTTATAATTAGTATAGTGTATATCTATATTTGTCGAATATTTATTTGTATTTGTGCTGGTTGAGTGGAAGAGAGGGCCTTATGGCCTTAACTCTGCCAGAATAAATAAAGTATTATTATTATTATTATTATTATTATTATTATTATTATTATTATTATTATTATTATTATTATATGATATATTGCATCCTAGATATGTAAAATTATTCACCTGCTCCAAAATGTATATCTATATTTGTCGAATATTTATTTGTATTTGTGCTGGTTGAGTGGAAGAGAGGGCCTTATGGCCTTAACTCTGCCAGAATAAATAAAGTATTATTATTATTATTATTATTATTATTATTATTATTATTATTATTATTATTATTATTATTATTATTATTATTATATGATATATTGCATCCTAGATATGTAAAATTATTCACCTGCTCCAAAATGTATATCTATATTTGTCGAATATTTATTTGTATTTGTGCTGGTTGAGTGGAAGAGAGGGCCTTATGGCCTTAACTCTGCCAGAATAAATAAAGTATTATTATTATTATTATTATTATTATTATTATTATTATTATTATTATTATATGATATATTGCATCCTAGATATGTAAAATTATTCACCTGCTCCAAAATGTATATCTATATTTGTCGAATATTTATTTGTATTTGTGCTGGTTGAGTGGAAGAGAGGGCCTTATGGCCTTAACTCTGCCAGAATAAATAAAGTATTATTATTATTATTATTATTATTATTATTATTATTATTATTATTATTATTATATGATATATTGCATCCTAGATATGTAAAATTATTCACCTGCTCCAAAATGTTATTGTTCAGTACAACCACAGCAAATAAATATGGTTAAAAGAGAAAGAACATAATTACAAAATAGTAAAACGTTAATTTAATAATATTATTAATTAAAGAGATTGCATTTATTGTTTCGTGGAATTTGAAGTTGATAGTTGAACTGCAAAGTTTGATGAACTTGAATTATTCAAAGGGATATTAAAGAAAAATACAATAGTATAAATGTTCATTAACAGAAGAGCAAGTAATCGCTTTGTAATACCGTAGGAAAGGGATTTTTATGGATCATAAAATACTGTGTCTTTGACATTATCGTAATGCGATGCCTACGTAAATCAAGTTTAGAACTGAGACGAATGGATGTTATTTCTTAAATTCTTATTGTACTTAATAATTTATTTCTATATTGTCATAATGATATATTAATAAAATAAATCAAACTAACAGTAGATCATAAATTTATATTTATGTCTTTTTCATACACCACTTTATTAATATTCATTACAATATGGTATCAGACAATAAATTATTATAATATTATATTGTGATTACTTAATATGTTAAAAATATATTACTCAATTCAGTGTTCTGATATATTAAAACGTTTTTTTTTAAAAGCATCGATAAATCGTGTAGATTATTGTTCCATTTCATATATCTCCATTCATATCATCTTATTTATCTTCTAGTGGAGAATCCATCAAGTATCAAATCACGTCCTGTTCTTAAGCAATTTGTCTCTTCAGTGTTTTGCCTTCCTCAATTAATAGTATAGAGCAGTTCCATATGTGACTAACTGACTCACGTGTAACTCACTGACATTTACAATACACTTTTGCAGCAAAATGGTTGCATAAATATTACAATTGATTGAAATTAGGGTTGTTATCTACGTGATATGATAGAGGAAAAGTGTGTGATTAAGATTGTACATAAATATAAAACTTCTGAAAAAAACAATGCTATTTATTATCTATCAAAGTATGTGTGACTGACTCTGCATCATGCTCTGAAGTGTGATTCCTAATTCAATTTTCCAAAATACCGTTTGGAGGACACATTTCAAGTTACATTCTCACCAAAAAAATCATCATCATCATCATAGTACATTCACGAATTTAGGCCATTTGTTGACCTGTTTCGGCCTCAAGAGAAACACCATCCAAAAGTCTTTTGAGTGGACGTCCTGATCTTCTTCCTGCAGGTTGATCATGTTGAGATTTGAAAGTAGTTTTGAAGTTCCTTAGGACAGGTTACTGGCCCGACGCTAAGTAGTCCAGTGGTAGGGCTGCTACCTTTTAGTCTCTGGACAGACATTAGGATACCGTATTTACTCAGTACCTGATGGAACGGTTATACCGCCGTGACTCGGTCCTCAGAGCCTCGTTTGTGAAAACGGGTTGTGAGGATGAGATTTGGGTAGGAGAGGTTATACACACGTCACTATCCCTTTTTTTTTTCTTTTTTTTTTGCAGGGCTCTGTCACTGCAAAAAAAAATCACAATAAAGTTCAGTTAATTTAAAATGCAGTGATTTGTTTCGTATAATGTATATTAACACTACCTTTTGGATATTTTCTGTAGCCCTACATACATTGTACGTAGTATACATAGAGGGCAGTGGTTTTACGTCCAACACATAGGTGTACATATATAACAGTATAGTTATTTAGGTTGGCAACCCCGAAATATAGGAAGTTGAACTTTCAATCATGGTCTCCATTGCTGTAAGAACGACAAAACGTACAATCGCGCATCAATTCACTGTTGTGATCGTATATTAAAACGTTTTTGAAAAGCATCGATAAGTCTTGTAGATTATTGTTCCATTTCATATATCTCCATTCATATCATCTTATTTATCTTCTAGTGGAGAATCCATCAAGTATCATATCACATCCTGTTCTTAAGCAACTAGTCTCTTCAGTGTTTTGCCTTCCTCAATTAATAGTATAGAGCAATTCCATATGTGACTCACTGACTCACTTCGTGAGTCGTGAATTTATCGATAATTTGGAAATCACTCGTGGCATTACTTATGATAAAAATGTAATAAACATTCATTCATAATTGATTGTCTTTCATAATTTAAAAAATTACAAAAGTAATGAGTTGCAGAAATAAATTAACAAGGAATACATTTTGGAGTTGCATGCCATTACGCCTTACAGTGGCTTTTGTTATCCCAACTTCTCTAAAAACTATAAACTAATATATATAGTTATTGAATAAAATAAAACTGTATTCGTAACTGTAATTGTATTCGTCTGAAGAAGGTACAAAGTACCGAAACAGCTGTAACGAGTTTGTATTAAAATAAATATGAAAATCGTAACAGTTTTATTTTATCACTAGACATAATGGATTTTTATCAAGTAAATTCTAAATCAATTGATTACTATATACGTATATATAGGCTATATAGCATTAAAATGCTATGATTGCAGTGAAGGACCTGCCTTCGGGCAGAATGACTATGGATGGGATGTTATATTGCCACTGATTCAGTGGCCAGAGGCCGAACTTAATTACATGACGCGGAAAAACCCAAGAAAACGTTCTTAATCGTACTTATATCCACGAAAATCTGCAATATAACATAGTTACCTTTATGGGGAGGAAGTATTCCATCATACTAAAGAGTTCGAGAAATTTAGAATCTGCAATATAACATAGTTACCTTTATGGGGAGGAAGTATTCCATCATACTAAAGAGTTCGAGAAATTTAGATGCAAAAGAGTAGAATCAGTGGCCAGAGGCCGAACTTGATTCCATGACTCGGAGAACCCAAGAAAACTTTCTAAATCATATATATATACTGTCATTTTTTTCAGAGTTATATGGATGCGAAACGTGAATCCTCCTTTAAGAGAGAAGTAAATATAACGAGTATTTGAGAATATAGTTATCAAAATTGTTGTACCAAAGGGAGTTGAATAGTGAGTAACATGATATTTATGGGAAAGTAGATGTAATGAGAGTTAAGTCTCGTAGACTTCGATGAAAAGACATGTGGCACAAATAGGAAATTAAAAGAAGGCCATGGAATCTCTGTAGGAAAACCAGAGGGAAAACGCCTCGTAAGTAGGCCAATAATGAAGTGGGAGAATATTATTACTCTTGACTTGAGGGAAGTAAATTATACAAGGGATGATTGGAAAATTTTAGCTCAGGATAGGGATATATAAAGGGCTTAAGTCCTCAGACCCATTAACTTAAGACTTCGATGTAGCAACTTAATGTTTTAAAAAATATGTGTGAACGCTATGAAGGAAAGTTATAATATACGTTGACGAACAAGTGAATAACCACAGGAGCGATGAAATACCGTATTTACGGACTATAAGACGCACTTTTTTGTTCGAAAAATTGCCTCCAAAATTCAGGTTCGTCTTATGCTCGAAATTAATATAAAATGTCCAGTGTTTGATTTAAAATTTCATCAGTCTTAAAAATGGCCATATGTCGATGCCATGGGAATTATCTCTATCTGGCAACATATAATTCAACTGGCAGCAGCAGTGCATCGATGCGACGAACATGAGTTGCGGGGATTCACAAGCTTGCTAACACTGTCTCCCTCCCGCTCCGCCATTACAAACCCAGAACACTGTCTAGCCTTGATGCATCATTGCAGTCTACGATGCCAGTGAACTTGAACAAATGGATGATGTATGAAACCCAACTTGAAATCACACCGAAGGGAGCTTTAAAACAACATACAATCAAGCAAGTGTGTCAGTGGATAAAACAGTCGTGGTCTAGAGCGAGAGAAGACATTACTGTTAAATTTTTCAAGAAGTGCGGCGTATGTAACGCTCTCGATGGCAGTGAAGACCATCTTATTTTATATGGTGAGGACAACGATGACAACGAAGAAGGAGAAGAAGAAAAATAAGAAGAAAGTTCAGATGACGATTTTCAGTGATTTTAAAAATCAGAACGGTTTTATAAACTAAGATTTTTTTTTAGTGTGGCTTTGCAATCTAATAAGAAAAATGGTAAAAATGTTATTTAAAAAAACTGCTTAAAAATTAAGGTGCGTTTTATAGTCCGTGGCGTCTTATAGTCCGTAAAATGCGGACTTTTACTTTAAGGGAGGAAGGGAGATTACAAGTATTTGAGAATAAAGTACTTAGGAAAATGTTTGGACCAAAGAGAGATGAACAGACAGGTGAGTGGAGAAGACTACATAACAATGAACTATATGGTCTTTATAGGAAGCCAGATATAATAAAAATAGTTAAGTCTCGTAGACTGCGATGGGCAGGACATGTTGCACTATGGGGAATGAAAGACTTGCATGGAAGCTTCTTGTAGGAAAGCCAGAGGGAAAACGCCCAGTTGGTAGACCAAGAATGAGGTGGGAGAATAACATTAACTATGATTTGAGGGAAGTAGATTATACAGGGAATGATTGGAAAGCATTACCTCAGGATAGGGATGTATGGAGAGCTTATGTACGTGCGGCCATGAACCTACGGGTTCGATAGTGCCAGTGAGTAAGTAAGTAAGTAAATTGCGGTAATGGCAGCAAAGCTTTTCGAGTGTTAAGAGCGCCCTTAACTTTAAAAGAACACCTCATTATTTGCAGATATTGCCCCAGAGATCTTAAGTTGCAGTGAAATATTAGTACTAAGCTCTCCTTTTTTTTTTTACCGCAAGTGAGGTTATAAAGTTGAAGGAATCGTGTTGGGAGTTTTCTTTTGATATTGTGTGGGCGTGCTCCGACAAGTGGAGAAGTTAACCAACACCATTGCTTTCGGCACGTTCTAAACTCTACTTGTCTACTCGTATTACGAAATTAAAATTTCTTGCACACACATGTGAGGGTTTTTGCAACACAACAGGTGAATACATTTTACTAACTTTGAATCTCATCTTGAAGAATTATATTATTTCAAAACCAGACAGAAAAAGACGGCTAGCAAGGCACACAGAAGTTTTACAACTGTGCAGATTTTATTTTTATCATCATCATCATCATCATCATCATCATCATCATCAACTTCACGGATTAGGTCTTTGCCTTATCCGATCTCACATCCGTTCTGTCCAGCGCTTTATTGGTCTCCCTACCGAACTTCGTCCTCCAGGATTTATACATCAGTGTCATATTTGGTATCCAATCCTCTGTCATTCTTTGAAGATGTTCTATCCAATTGTTCAATTGTTCCTGTGTTCTTCTATTTGCTGCAGAAGTGGTTGTACTTTTATTTCCTCTCTAATATTCTAATTTCTAATATGTTCTTCTATTGTACAACCTTTCACAGCCTGCAGGAAGCTCATTTCCTCTGCCTGAATTTTATTTTTTTACATTTTTTATAAATTTAATATTTTCGCCTAAAGTTTCTTTCTATGGCGCTACAGGCCTAGAGGGCCCTTGGTATATTTACCAACCGGCTACTGGTTCACATTTCACTTGTGTTAATCACAGGTATAGACGAATATCAGCTGGTATAAGTATGAGGTGCGGTCAGCACGACGAGCGCCCCATTCGTTACAGCTCGTTTTATCAATATGAAGCCGCTATTTATTATTGTTACCCAAACTTTATAGATTTTTTGAGATATTAAATTCTATGTTCATTAATTTTGAGTATTTGTTATAGTTTATGCAGCGGAAGCCATTTAATTGTCCCAAAATTCATTTTTTGGTGCTCTGATGCACTTTTTTTTAGCTCGGTCCCTATAGTACGTACGGTAATATGTTATATCCGTTAATTGTCATAAGTAATGCCACGAGTGATTTCCAAATTATCGATAAATTCACGACTCACGAAGTGAGGAGTGAATTTATCTAGAGAATTTGGAAATCAAGAGTGGCATTTGTTAGGAATATTTAACGAATAAAATTAAGCTGTTTACTCACAAATCATTATTTAACTATAGTTATTTTAAAATATTTATATATTTAATGTAAACGGCGATGTTTGAAAACAAATGAGAAACGATAGGTACGCTTCTACTGCTTCTTTTGTTTATCACTGCAACCAGATCATACTATTTATTACCAAAGGAACGCAATATTGTAAGGAGGAGCTTTCTTTAATATGGTAATTATAACACTGATAAATATTTCGTGAAACACGACTCTGATTGGTTGTAAAACAGAAATCATTGAAATGTGATTGGTCATTGACTCCCATTTGGAGCATGAGTTAAATAGTCCCAGAAAATTTCTCTAAACGCAATATCAAATCGATCAAGCAGTTTTTGAGTCCATAAAGAACAGGCAGACTCGCTCTCATTTTTATATATAAAGATTTTCTTCTTCTTCTTCTTCTTCTTCTTAGATAGAGCCTGTTCTGGCTCCAAATTGCTGCTGTTTCCATATTTTCTTTTGGTCTTCCCAAACTTCTTCTTCCTCGTGGTGAATAATTGTACGCTGCTTTTGGTATTCTATTCTCAGTCATTCATGCTAAGTGTTCTTTCCACTTTGTTCTGTATTTCACTATTGTAGTATTTAATTCCTCTACTTTTAGTTGTCTTTTTTCTGTGTTGTGTTTTTTGTCTGTTCTTTGATATCCTGCTATTGGTCTGAGGAATTTCATTTCAGCAGCTTTTATTCTGGCAGATTGTTGTGTTGTCACTGTCCATGTTTCGGATCCATAAGTAATAATAGAAACTGCCATTGTCTTGTATAATTTCATTGTAGAGTCTTTCCTGGCTTTATTTTTCAAAGTTATGTTTATTGTTCCTGTTATATAATTAAATTTATTTAGTTTGTTATATATAAATATATCCACCACTGTGGTCTCGAGGTAGCGTGCTGCCATGTCACGCAGCGGGCCCGGGTTCGTTCCCCGGTCGGGGCAGTTTTTCTGGGTGAGGTTTTTATCGGGGTTTTTCCTCACCTGTAAGACAAATGTCAGGAAAACTTTAAGGCCCAAACGGTCCCCGAAATCATATGGCCATCATCACCATCATTATCCTTATCATTATCATCATCATCCTTCACCGGTGTGGAAAGCAACGGGAAGCTACCACACCTACAATTCCCTAGTAAAGCTGCAAGCATAGCATGAAAATGCTATGATTACAGTGAAGGACCTGCCCTCGGGCAGAATTACTATGGATGGATGAATATGTAAATATGTCCACCACTGTGGTCTCGAGGTAGCGTGCTGCCTTGTCACGCAGAGGGTCCGGATTCGATTCCCGGTCGTAACAGGCTCCTGGGTGAGGTGTTTTTCGGAGTTTTTCCTTCTCTGTAAGTCAAATGTCAGGAAGCTTAGGTCCCAACGGTCTTCGAGAATCATCCGGCCATCATCATCATCATCCTTCACCGGTGTGGAAAGCAACGGGAAGCTACCACACCTATAATTCCCTAGTAAAGCTGCAAGCATAGCAGAATTACTATGTATGGCTATATAAATATATACGTTAAATTAAGCAAATTCGTTTAAAACAATAGAAGAAATTCATTCAGCAGATCATAAGAAAAATGCATTTCATAAGAAATATTCTAACATTACAGATAAGTGCCATTTAGAATCTCTTAAAATTCTGGATTTTAACGCTTATGTTGTTGAAAGTTTTGTTCATCCTTGGAAGTGTACTGGAGCCAAGATGGTGAGCGATGTGGACTGTAAGCACATTGTTACATTATGAGAAATGCCAAGAGGCCTATAAAACCGTGAGTATCGTGTTTTCATCATCGGCTCGTTGTCTTTTGTTATTTATAACATAACCATTGTTAGCGCCATCTTCAAGTTTCTCTTGTTTCAATCTAAATGAGATCTTGTTCTTGGTAATTGCCTGCAAGGGACTGTGTTACTCAACAAGTGGATCGCATACTTTACTAAATGGTATCCCATATTTCATGACAACTATAACAGGTGTAACGGAAATGGGATTTCGATTCTTGTTACATACAGTTTAATTACTTGTGCATGTATTCTAGTCTACCTTACTTACTTACTTATTTACTTACTCACTGGCACTATCGAACCCTTAGGTTCATGGCCGCGCGGACATAAGCTCCCCATACATCCCTATCCTGAACTAATGCTTTCCAATCATTCCCTGTATAATCTACTTCCCTCAAATCATAGTTAATGTTATTTTCCCACCTCGTTCTTGGTCTACCAACTGGGCGTTTTCCCTCTGGCTTTCCTACAAGAAGCTTCCAGTGAAGTCTTTCATTCCCCATACGTTCAACATGTCCTCCCATCGCAGTCTACGAGACTTAACTGTTCTTATTATATCTGACTTCCTATAAAGATCATGTAGTTCATTGTTATGTAGTCTTCCCCATTCACCTGTATGTTCATCTCTCTTTGGTCTAAAAATTTTCGTAAGAACTTTATTCTCAAATACTTGTAATCTCCTTTCCTCCCTTAAAGTAAGAGTCCATGTTTCGCGTCCATATAATATAATAATAATAATAATAATAATAATAATAATGATAATAATAATAATAATAATAATAATAATAATAATACTTTATTTATTCTGGCAGAGTTAAGGCCATAAGGCCCTCTCTTCCACTCAACCAGCACAAATACAAATAAATATTCGACAAATATAGATATACACTATATTAATTATAAACAGTTAAAGATACAATAAATGTAGCAATGTAAATGTCATGTACAAACAACATTTTATAGGGTAATAACAATAATGATACGATAATAATAATAATAATAATAATAATAATAATAATAATAATAATAATAATAATAATATAAATATGATACATTATACGGGAAACACCAATTAATATATATATATATATATATATATCTTACACTGGATAATAATGAAGTCGAGTTTAGAGCAAATATAAATTTAGATTTCTTTAAAGATGCCAATGTCCGGCAGCCCCTTATATCTTGTGGTAGGGAATTCCAGTTGCGAGAAGTGGAGATGGTATATGACATGGAGTGATGTGATGTCCTATGTTGCGGTATATTAAGTAAGAGACTATGTTGTGATCTTGTGTTTAGGTTATGGTTTGAGGATAGATACTGGAAACGGGATGATAAATAATTGGGAATCGAGGTATGTAGGATCTTAAATAGGAGAATTAGACAGTGCGATTTTCTTCTCTCTTTTATAACTGGTGGAATAATAGTTTTATATATTTTCAGTTTAAAGTTTTTTGAAATGAGTTGCGATGTCAAGAGTCCCTGGAATGCATAATAGCATGCATTTCCAGAATTGCATCTCCTTTTACATCTCATTCCATTAAATTTATGTCAATAATAAATTTTACTGTCTGAAGCGGTATTACATTGACAGTTTTTATAAATCAAGCTTGTTGCCTTGTTCTTCAAGTTTGACGTACAACTTTTTTAGATGCTTCAAACCTACATTTATACATACAAAAATACCGTTCGCTGAAAGTGTCCTGGAGTTTACAACGTTGTTATGGGTGGAGTGAACATTTGTTTCTTCTTCTATGCCATTTAATAGCAGCAAACAGATGTCATTTTGATTCTTGAACATTTTTTAAAATTGTAAATACATGTTCCATAAAAAAATCTTCGCTCAACACATAATTTTGGTATGTAGTAGGGCCCAACTCCTTTCAAAAAACGTTAAACTGAAAATATATAAAACTATTATTCTACCAGTTATATTATATGGATGCGAAACATAGACTCTTACATTAAGGGAAGAAAGGAGATTACGAGTTTTTGAGAATAAAGTTATTAGGAACGTTTTTGGACCAAAGAGAGATGAACAGACAGGTGAATGGAGAAGACTACATAACAATTAATTACATGGTCTTTATAGAACGCCAGATATAATAAGAAGAGTTAAGTCTCGTAGACTGCGATGGGCAGGACATGTTGCCCGCACGAGGAATGAAATACGTGCATGGAAGCTTCTTGTAGGAAAGCCAGAAGGAAAACGCCCAGTTGGTAGACCAGAAATGAGGTGGGAGAACATTTATGATTTGAGGGAAGTAGATTATACAGGGAATGATTGGAAAGCATTAGCTCAGGATAGGGATGTATGGAGAGCTTATGTCCGCGCGGCCATGAAACTACGGATTCGATAGTGCCAGTGAGTAAGTAAGTAGGGCCTATATCAGAGGCGGCTTGTGGCGCAAGCGGTTAGACGCTCTCCTCTCACTGCTGTGATCTCAGCTCGGGTTCGGTCTCCCCATGTGGGTTTCGTAGTGAATGAAATGGAGTCTGGACACGTTTTTCTCGACATTTCTCCTGTTTTCCATTTATACAAATTTCATTCCACCATTTTTACTTATGCATATCATTTGTTTCGTTTCATTTCATTCATGTGTCCCTATGATAATGCATCAGGCGTGGTCGGTCGGCACCCTTGTTATTCAGACCCATAGAGAAACTTCGAATAGAGGGGAAACTGAGTACAGTGACATCTAAAAAATTTCGGTCGTTTACGATGAACTACAATGAGCAAACAACAATGGTAGCGCTGTTTCGTAGTAACAGAATATGTAACTAAATAAAACAAATGCAAGGCACACGGCGTCGTTCACGGCGTGTTTAACGGTGTTCACTCGGGATTATGGGAAGTTAGCCATTTTGTAAATTTAAATTTTTAACTGCTATCCTTTCGTTCTATGTAGACGGTACTGTAAATTATCGAAAGTTAAAATCATTACTTAGATTTTATTTTACTCTAATTTGTAAGTAAATTCAAGCTTGTTTACATTTTTAATGTGAATCTATTTTCAAAGATAAACCTACTAGAAGTGATAAAATTCTAAGATTTGTTAGGTTAGGAAGAGTGATGTTAGTGTACAGCCATTTCTAATAAACATTTTAAAAATGTGAGTTTATAATGGATTTCAGATGTACGACATGGCTAAGGTTATTTAATAAATATTGTATAAAATATGTATGTGAGAATAAGGGGGTAGGTCAATTGTACGTATTTATTAAAAGAGCTCATAATGCACGTTTTAAAATTTTAATAAACGAAAATAAATTAACATGTTTTATTTATTTCCATTCTTCCTTTCTGTTAAAATTAAGGAAAATCTGTAGGTCTGAGAGACTGGGTATACATAATTCCACAATTTGAGATTAATTAATACGTTATTTATTCCTATAAAAGTTAAATTCCATGATTATTCACCAGATGGCGTTATATAATTATAATTCATAATTTTACCACCAGGCGGTGCTGAATTTCATATTAGTACCAAAAAAAGAACCGAAAAAATTTAGGTGTCGTTAGTTGTATTACACTAGCGCCGCCTGTGGCATGTACGCGCAACTTGCCTACTTTCTTCTCTGTACTCTGTGATTCAGACCTATGTAACGGACTTCATCGCATCTCATCCCTGGACTCGACACGAGTTGAGGAGGTGGATAAAGAGTATGTGGTTGTGATATCCCTGGTTGTAAGTTTGATTCGTTGCTTTCTCCAACAATAAGATTAAGGAAACAATGTGCATTGTATGTTATCTGCCTGATTCACAGAGTGTTCGTGCTAATTGGATTTGGAATTTTATCTCTCATTAATTCGTCCAGCAATCAAGCCCTTCTTTCATTAAACACACAATGCTCATCACAACTGCAATACAAGATAAAATAAATGCAAATTTTTGCGCGATATTGCGTTTTGTCGTACTTACAGCAATGGTGACCATGATTGAAAGTTCAACTTCCTACATTTCGGGGTTGCCAACCTAAATAACTATACTGCAATATTACATTTACACCCACGTGAGGGAAGTAAAACCACTGCACTCTATGTATACTACTTAAAATCTATATACAAAAAAATATCCAAAATGTAGTGTTTAATATACATTATACGAAACAAATCACTGCATTTTAAATTAACTGAACTTTATTTGAAAGAAATATAAAACAATAAATACATACTTGCGGCCATGTTATCAATAATTGTTCTCAAGGCCTCCTGTTGTTTCAACTAATAAACATTGCCCACACTGTTAACGTTAGTCAATTGTTTATAATGAATGCAAATATTTCCAACAAGTTATTATTTTACTATTATTTATTATTTTGAAAACACCATCGCGCAAAAAATAATGTACAACGCACGTTTGTGAAGAGTTTTACAGAATCGAGGAAAGATGTTTAAAAACATTTTTCCTCGATTCTGTAAAAACAACTTCCCAACCTAGCATCGTAATATACTATTGTTTTAAATTTTTATCTTTTCAGTTAAAAACAAGATTGTCATGTTTATTTCCGTTGCAGTACAATTCTCCCATTTGTAATTTTATCAAATTCTAATAAAATGAGTTGTCACTCCCATAAAACACCGATACTAACAAAGAATGAAAATGAGATAAATGTCAACACATATCGCATGCGGGAGTTAATATAAAAACGTTTGTAGCAATTGATTATACCACCAAAACAAGAAACCACTGTTTACACTTTTATAAATGTATTTTTTCCCAGGTAATAACATTCCAGAAAAAAGTAATTGTCATACTTACATCATAGGACATCAGAAATGAATTAATATACAGTTTGATGAGTTTCGTTTTTCTCCACTAGAGAGCATTCTTACAATATTGCGTTTCTTTAGCAATAAATAATATGATCTGGTTGCAGTGATGAACAAAAGAAGCAAATGAAGCGTACCAATCGTTTGTCATTTGTTTTCAAACATCGCCGTTTACATTAAATATATAAATATTTTAAAATAACTATATTTAAATAATGATTTGTGAGTAAACAGCTTAATTTTATTCGTTAAATAGTCCTAACAAATGCCACTCTTGATTTCCAAATTATCTAGATAAATTCACGACTCACTTCGTGAGTCGTGAATTTATCGATAACTTGGAAATCACTCGTGGAATTACTTATGAGAAAGAATCATTTGGTGATCGTTGCTATGTAGCTTTTCATTTGTTTTATTATAAGCAAGGATTGTTGGCTGTGGAGACATTTTTATATGTAGTACCGTGATTAGAATCTGTTTGATAATTTTATCATGGAAAGAGTCATGGTAAATGATGGAGGATGTTCTGCATTAATTCCGGAAAAATCTAAAGAAAGGTACGAGTTAGTGTACAAAACATTCAAAGAATGTTTTATTTTACTTACCGAACGTGTGCTTTTTGAGTCCATATCAGCATTGCGATTGCATAGCAACCAGGTTAGATGTGGGAACGTTGACTTACTTCCAGTAACAACAATATTGGTAAGTGTAACAAAATTAGTCACATCGACCAAAAACGAATTAAAGTAGAATAATACATTGTCTTCCAACGTAAGATTTAAGGCAAAAAATCTCCACTCTTCAATATCAGTTATAATGTTAACAAATTGGACACTGGAAGATATATTCGCAAGTATACCAGAATAAAGCTAGACATTGCAGAAACTAGTATTGTCCTTGAATTACAGGAAATTGGAAATTGCTGACCTGAACCAGATAGGACTTATTTTCTCAGTGATATCAAATTACACATCAGAAACCAGTCCGGTTTGTAGTTTAAACTGCGTCTCGGTAAACTTACTTGTTATTGGAAACAGCAGGGCGCCAGTACAAAAAAACTCGTGAATCGCCTCTTTAAGTCCCAACACGCTTAGAATGCGCTTGTTCTACCAAGACGCCGCTGGTATCACATCCACTTACGTTATTCAAACTATGATGTACGATCATAAAGGCCAACACGCATACACTTACTCAGTAAAGCTAAAAAATTGGGACTGGAAGTAAATATCAATAAAACTAAATATATGGTCACACGTAGAAATACATTATATAATGGAAATGGACAGCTAATGACAAATGAAGGAAAATTTTTGAGGAAGTGGCTGAATTCAAATACCTAGGAACAATAATCACAAATAGGAATGAGATGCACAAAGAAATTAAACATAGGCTCAATTCTGGAAATGCGTGCTATTATGCATTGCAGAGACTCTTGACGTCCCAACTCCTTTCAAAAAACATTAAACTGAAAATATATAAAACTATTATTCTACCAGTTATACTGTATGGGTGCAAAACATGGAGTTTTACTTTAAGGGAGGAAAGGAGATTACGAGTATTCGAGAATAAAGTTCTTAGGAAAATGTTTGGACCAAAGAGAGATGAGCAGACAGGTGACTGGAGAAGATTACATAACAATGAACTACATGGTCTTTATAGGAAGCCAGATATAATAAGAACAGTTAAGTCTCGAAGACTGCGATGGGCAGGACATGTTGCACGTATGGGGAATGAAAGACGTGCCTGGAAACTTCTTGTAGGTAAGCCAGAGGGAAAACGCCCAATTGGTAGACCAAGAAAGTGGTGGGAGAACAACATTAACTATGATTTGAGGGAAGTAGATGATACAGGGAATGATTGGAAAGCATTAGCTCAGGATAGGGATGTATGGAGAGCTTATGTCTGCGCGGCCATGAACCTACGGGTTCGATAGTGCCAGTGAGTAAGTAAGTAGATTTCGGCGTGTTTTGCCTTTTAGAGTTCTTAAAATAGTGCCACACATATTTTGGAATGCTGAATTTTTTGTTTCTGATTAAAATTCAAATTATAATTATAAGCTATATTTATGTAGTCTAAGTTTGGCCACGGCTTGTAAAGAGCATAAACAGACATATGGTGAGATGTATAGCCGGAAGCTATATTGTTGAAGTTTACGAAACCAGAGACCGAGTCGCCCTTCCTTTTTAAAACTGTATATTTACATAGAATCGGTTGCAGAGTTTAGCAAGTTGTTTTGAATGACTGTCGTACATTGGCCTCGGGTTATTATTTCGTGAATACAATTACTCTCGCTTGTTAAGAAAGAGCGAACGTGGACCCTTGTGTTTATACACCTTGTTGCATAACAGTACTAAGTGCACGAAAATGTTTCTAGAAACTTTTCAGTCCCCTCTTTAATTCTTTACAATTTTATCAAGAATTAATTGGAGAAAAATATTATACTGTTCCTTGTGGGACCAAATGGGCAAACATATGTTGTGTATTATTGATTCATCCAAATACTATAAAGGCTAATCATACCATCTCTATATAGAATTTGAACCAGTGAAGAAATATAACTGCTAAACAATCAAGATTCTAGGGCTTGTGGCCTGTTCTAGTCCATATCCATCCAGAACATTTTTCTAATATTAAATATTCTAATTCCGAGGACTGCAGGATACACACTACTAGATCACAAAAAAATGAAGACATCTTAGAAGAATTACACATGGAATCTTTAGAAAACAAAATTTCTGATTATAAGTCAAGATGGATACAACATGTTCATCGAATGGAAGATCACAGAATACCCAAACAAATGTTAAGATATCAACCTGCAGGAAGAAGAAGACCAGGACGTCCACTCAAAAGACTTCTGGATGGTGTTTCTCTTGAGGCCGAAACAGGTCAACAAATGACCTAAATTCGTGAATGTACTATGATGATGATGATGAAATATTCTAATATGCGTCCCGCGCCGTAGCCGAGCGGTTAAGGTAGGAAGCCTTGGCGCAGAGCTACGGGACTTGTGCTGGTTCGAGTCTCCATGGGGGAAGAAATTTTCTCATGGTATTTCGGCCAGTATGGGACCGGTGCCCACCCAGCATCGTGAGGCAATTGGGTAGCTACAATAAGTAGCGGCTCCAGGTTGAGGAACCAGCTATAACGGCTGGGGGACTCGATATGCTAACCACATGTCACCCCTACACTGGCTGTTGATCATCTACCTCTGTGATTGACACATGTGGATGTGAAGGGCCAACAGCCGGCTGGTAAAAGGGCAACCGCTGAAAAGTGGAAAAATCCTCAATCGGATCGGAAATATTCTAATATTTGTTTTATAATTATGTTATATTATACATTACATTCCATCCATAGTAATTCTGCCCGAAGGCAGGTCCTTCACTGCAACCATAGCATTTTCATGCTACTGTATGCTTGCAGCTTTACTAGGGAATTGTAGGTGTGATAGCTTCCCGTTCCTTTGCACACCGGTGAAGGATGATGTTGATAAGGATGATTATGATGATGGTGGCCATATGATTTCGGGGACCGTTTGGGCCTTAAAGTTTTCCTGACATTTGTCTTACAGGTGAGAAAAACCCCGATAAAAACCTCACCCAGAAAAACTGCCCCGACCGGGGATCGAACCCGGGCCCGCTGCGTGATAAGGCAGCACGCTACACAATATTCTGCACAAGGATTTATTTTAATGAAACTGGGAGAAAATTCTTTAAATGTCTAAGATAATGTAAGATACTGAAGAAGTGGGGACGAACTTAGTGGGAAGTGAGCACAAGTAACTCTTTCCCAGATACTTATCAGCTGAAGAATTGTTAGGGTGATAGGAAACTGCCCTTTACTAGACTCCGGGCATTGATCTGGGTCAAATCCCTGTAAAATATGTAGGGCATAAGAAAAGTTATTAAATCAACTAAAGATTTTAAAAGGCTTAGTATAAATGCTTAAGCCACAATAAGTGAAGTATTGTGTATCTTTATTTGAAGACAAAATTATACACTCAGACTGGAGCTCGAACCCAAGACCTTTGGCTGGCTTTCTATGCCAATACTCTACCTAGGCCAATACTCTACCGACTGAGCTACCCGAGCAAGTTGCAATCTAAATGCAAATTTTTCTCTTATATATGCTTTATATGTACCATAATTCAGAGCATTTTAACATATGGTGCCGAAGTCTGGCAAATTCCTACCAGGGAAATAAAAAAGAATTTTAGGTACAGAAATAGATGTTTTAAGAAGATCAGCTGGAAAATCTGTTCTAATATTATTCTTTTGTAATTCCGTCAGAGACCAAGTTTCAGTTCCATATGACAAAATATTCTGTATTAATGCACTTATAATTGGCGTTCAGTAAATAATCCTATATAGAAATGTTCAGAAAAGAACAGACTATATAATTATGAAAAAACCAAAAATTGATTTTTTTTTCAAATTTTGGCCAACCATCCTACCTTAAGTTAAGCAGGAGAACTTGTGCCTGTTATTCTCTGAAATATAACTATGTGTATATGTAACATGGCGATAGCTTTGCGGTCAAATAAAATTGTACATTTTCAACACCAAGTGTTTGTCGGTAACAGTTCATCAATTATTCATGAGGCATTTTTACTCCAGGGTAGCCCTTAGTTCTTCTATAGAAGGGAAAATTATTTTTTTCTTAGCACATCTCGGCGGCACTACTGTACAGGGGCAATGTTGTTAAACCAAAATATCCGCACTGGATGACAACGGTTCTTTAAAGTAATTTAAAACTTGTTATAAAGGCGGTTTGACGTCATGTTTTCACCAGCACCATGCTATTATGCACAAAGTCTACTGAATTGATAGACGAGAGCTTACAGCAGTTCTTTATTTTAAATATCTCCTTCTATTTCAAATTATATGACAGTTGGTCATGCTTCGCGTTTCTTTAGATAACTATCTCCTGCATTATCTCAACTATTGATATTTTATGTTGCCTCAAGATAACCTTTTACTTAGTTTACTGTGCTAATATATGGCTGATCGTTTGAATCCTACTGATAGGCTACCTGTTGAGCACAACTCTATTTTATTTTAATATGATCAGAAATGTAGCAAGTTTAATAGGATTTTATTTGCAATTTTATCATCATCATCATCTTATTCTTCTTCTTCTTCTTCTTCTTCTTCGTGGTTGGTCCTCGGCCTGTTCCGCTCTCAGAATTAATCTTCCCATCGTCTTCTAAGAAAATTTTTGGACCCCCACGGGCTAGACCTTGTCGTGGTGGAGGGGCTCAGTACCTAATGACCCAGACGACTAGATAGGGAAGTCTGGTTTTTAACTATCTTGCTATCTAGTAAGAGGAGAAGGGAAGCGAACTAGCTCCAACGCGGGACACCTCAACGACTTCAGAAGCGGATGAAGAAAATTGTTCTCAACGGTAAAGAAGGCGGAAGAGGAAACCTGCAAGCCAAGGGGTAGACGGGACTCCAAAGCTTTGGTTAGCAACCCGTCTCGGAGAAGGAAACTCCGAAATAAATCCCCTATCCACTAGGAAGGTGGTTGTGCGTCTGGGCTGGTAACCCGACCATGTAAAAACTTTCCGAACTCATCTCTCTCACAGTGTTCAGCCGGACGGATTTAATGGACGACGACCAAGAGGTTCAAGGAATGTAGGAAGGCCAGTGAAAAGATGAATAGAACAACTGTGAGGCGGAACAGGCAATTTGCCTAGCCCGTGAAGTGATGATGATGAAGAAAGATGAAGAAGAGAGATGAACAGACATGTGAATGGAGAAGACTGCATAACAGTGAATTACATGGTCTTTATAGGAAGTCAGATATAATGAGAACAGTTAAGTCTCGTAGACTGCGATGGGCAGGACATGTGGCACGAATGGGGAATGAAAGACGTGCATGGATGCTTCTCGTAGGAAAACCAAAGGGAAAATGCCCAGTTGGTAGACCAAGAACGAGGTGGTAGAATAGCATTAACTATGACTTGAGGGAAGTAGATTATACAGGAGATGGCTGGAAAACATTGACTCAGAATAGCGATATATGAAGAGCTTATGTTCGCGCGGCCATGAACCTAGTGGTTTGATAGTTCCAGTGAGTGAGTTAGTTATCGTCTTCTAGGACGTCCCACATCTCTGTAGCCTTGAGGTTGGTACAACAGTGCTTGTTTTGTTAGCCTAGAAGAGTCCATTCTTAAAATATGTTCATGCAATTTTTTTTATTGCTTTGTATTTTTTTAATTTAGATTTAAAAAATTGAGTTCTTGCCTAATTGTGTCACTAGGAATGTGGTCTCTTAGAGTACATCCTGCAACGTATCTGAGGAACTTCATCTCTGATGTTTCTAGTAATCTTCTGTCTGACCTATTCATGGCCCAATTCTCTGATCCAAATGTCACAATGGGAACTGCCATTACTTTATAAAACTTTAGCATTGTTTATTTGCAACTTACCGGATTAAAACATTTGTAAGAATGAAATGAAGTTGATGGAATTTTATTTTAAAGAATGAATGAACGAGTCATTTCGAAAAGGGTTCATCTACTATTTTTTATTAACTTTTTTTTCGTTATTTCATGTTTAAATACCTACTTCCATCGTATCCACGTGAGAACGGATAAACTGCACTATTCCTTTACCACTTTCTGACTTTATTCAGTAGCAATTTCACATTAAATGCTTTATCCTGAACAAATTGAATCAGTTTGTTTCCTCTCGTGTAAAATTTGATCAGCTGTAGATGATCCCTTTTCGAAATGACTCCTTCAAATATAGTCGGTCCTGGTAGACTAATAGTAAACTTGGAAAAAGCCGTACTGGCTGTAATGTATAATTCCCAAATATGTCTTCTTAATAAAGGAGCCGCCATTTGTAAGATAGAAGCATGGCTTCACAGCATTTGGTGGTTGGGAATTACAATGTATATAGAGAAAGATTTGCGTTTAGATCGGTACTTGCTCAGGTAGCTCAGTTGGTAGAGCACTTGGTCTAGAGAACCAAGGGTCCCGGGTTCAAGTCTCGGTCTGAGCGTATAATTTTTCTCTTCAAATATAATAGTAACCAGCTAACTTCTGGTTCCAAAGTTTGCGAGTTCAAACCCGGCCGCAGATGATTAGATTTTTCTTTGAAAATGAACTGAACACCAAAAAATATAATTGACACATTTACATCATAGGACATCAGAAATTAATTAATACCTATAATGTTGGTTATAAATTTGTCCACTAGGGTGCATTCTTGCAATATTACGATCCTTTGGCAATAAATATGATCTGGTTACAGTGATGAACAAAAGAAGCAAATGAAGCGTATCAATCGTTTCTCATTTGTTTTCAAACATCGCCGTTTACATTAAATATATACAAATTTTAAAATAACTATTGTTAAATAATGATTTGTGAGTAAACAGCTTAATTTTATTCGTTAAATAGTCCTAACAAATGCCATTCTTGGTTTCCAAATTCTGTAGATAAATTCACTCCTCACTTCGTGAGTCTTGAATTGGAAATCACTCGTGGCATTACTTATGACTATTTGTTTTATCCTATAACAATTAAAAAAAAAGCTTTCTATAACAATAAAAATACTACTTTTTCCGGAATACTGGTAGAAAAACCGTATATTCACAGTGTTTCTACATATCCGAAAGTTTATCTTGACTTCCTTAATCATTCCAGATGTCGGAAACAAACTTCTGTAACACCTTTAGATACGTGTAGAAAATATATTGAAATGTTTCCATTGGAAATAAGTAGAGCATTGCTCAAGATAACTAGTTGCTCTGTTGATAGGAAGTGGGCGTGTCTAATTTTCTAAAATTTAGTGTGTTTCTAACAGCCAGTTATCCCTGGGACATTCCTGCAGGACGAGCTTGGAGTTAATTTTATCTGCTTCCAGAACTTATAGGTGTGAATTCTCGGTGTCAGGTCATGTTTTATTCGAAGAAAAACTAGATCAATAATATCCTGGTCATTTTTCAATCCATATAACAAACTCACACAAAAGTTATGCAATAAAAAGAAGTGTTAACGGTAAAGCATTCCTGCTAACTTACATAATAAACAAGGAGCTTTAATTGGCTTCTGAAACTCGAGAGGTAGCTAAATCTTGCTTTATTTCTTCTTCTTTTTTGCACAACTGTCCAGCCAGTGCTGATAATCTTCACACCTTCAGTCTGGCCGCCATAATTAACACTTGCAGGACAACTGCATTCGGGTTGGTTGTCTCGAGTGTTAAATTTACTCCGATCTCTCAAGTTATCTTACAGAGGCGAGAAAACCATCGATACAGTACTTATCTGTAATATGTAGTTGGGCACTTTAATATTAGTTCCATTAGTTATTATTAATTATACACTATTTTTGCAATAGTGCAATAAAATTAAATATTACGATTAACTAATTAACTCACTGACACTATCGAACCCATAGGTTCATGGCCGCGCGGACATAAGCTCTCCATACATCCCTACCCTGAGCTAATATTTTACAATCATTCCTTGTATAATCTACTTCCCTCAAATCATAATTAATGTTATTCTCCCACTTTATTCTTGGTCTACCAAATGGGCGTTTTCCCTCTGGTTTTCCTACAAGAAGCTTCCATACACTAATTAAGTGCCATGACATTTGACGCCCCAACTCCTTTCAAAAAGTTAAACTGAAAATATATAAAACTATTATTCTACCAGTTATATTATATGGATGCGAAACATGGACTCTTACTTTAAGGGAGGAAAGGAGATTACGAGTATTTGAGAATAAAGTTCTTAGGAAAATGTTTGGACCAAAGAGAAATGAACAGACAGGTGAATGGAGGAAACTACATAACAGTGAACTACATGGTCTTTATAGGAAGTCAGATGTAATGAGAACAGTTATGTCTCGTAGACTGCGATAGGCAGGACATATTGCACAATGGGAAATGAAAGAGGTGCGTGGAAGCTTATTCTAGGAAAACCAGAGGGAAAGCGCCCAGTTGGTAGACAAAGAATGAGGTGGGAGAATAACATTAATTATGATTTGAAGGAAGTATATTATACAGGGAATCATTGGAAAACATTAGCTCAGGATAGGGAATTATGGATAGCTTATGTCCGTTCGGTCATGAACGGTGATTTAGATTGTTTTAATTTTTTAATTTAGTTCAATGTCTGTAGGTCTAAATGTATATATAACATAGTGTTCTGCTCAAAAGCAGGTCTTTCACTGCAAACTCAGCATTCTCCACTCTTTCCTTAACTCAGCTTTCCTTTTTGTATCTGCATACAAACCATTTATTTTAATATTGTCTATCATCTGTGGTCTTTTTCTGCCTCTAACTTTCTTTCCCGTTGACCATTCCTGCTAGGGCATCCTTCAGCAGGCAGTTTCTTCTTAGCCACTGACCAATCCAACTTCTTTTCCTCTTCTTTATGAGTTCTAGCGTTGTTCTTCTTTCACCCACTCTGTCTAGCACATCTTTATTTCTTACTTTGTCTGTCCATTTTATACGTTCCATTCTTCTCCATATCCACATCTCAAGAATTCCCAGTCGCTTTTCCTCATTCCGTCATAATGTCGAAGTCTCTGCGCCATACAGTGCTACACTCCACACAAAGCACTTCACTAACCTCTTCCGTAATTCTTTTGCCAAAGGTCCGCAGAAAATGCATCTCTTCAAAACATATAAAAAACATCCTAGCTCGACAGACCTAGAATGCCCTTTGTCTATCATCCGGCTGCTGGTCTCACACCCACAAGTGTTAACCACAGAGGTAGACGATCATCTAGCCAGTGTAGGGGTGACATGTGGTCAGAATGTCGGATCCCCCAGCCGTTATAGCTGACTTTCTCAACTTGGAGTCGCTACTTATTGTAGCTACCCAAATGCCTCACATGACTGGGTAGGCACCGATCACATACTGGCCGAAATTGCATGAGAAAAGTCTTCCCCCATGGAGACTAGCACCAGCGCAAGTTCTATAGCTCTGCGCCAAAGCTACTTGCCTTAACCACTCGGCTACGGCGCGTGACACACAAACACAAACACACACACACACACACACACACACACACACACCACACAACACACACACACACACACACACACACACACACACACACACACACACACACACACACACACACACACACACACACACACACACACACACACACACACACACACACACACACACACACACACACACACACACACACACACACACACACATATATATATATATATATATATATTATATATATATGTGTGTGTGTGTCCACTGTTGTGGTCTCGAGGTAGCGTGCTGCCTTGTCACGCAGCAGGCCCCGGTTCGATCCCCGGTCGGGACAACCTTACTGGGTGAGGTTTTTTCGGTTTTTTTTCTCACCTGTAAGACAAATGTCTGGAAAGCTTAGGGCCCAACGGTCCCAGAAAATCATCCGGCCATCATCATTATCCTTATCATCATCATCACCATCCTTCATCGGTGTGGAAAGCAACGGGAAGCTACCACACCTATAATTCACAAGTAAAGCTGCAAGCATAGCATGAAAATGCTATGATTGGAGTGAAAGACCTGCCCTCGAGCAGAATTACTATGGATGTATATATATATATTTAAGAAAGGTTTCTTCGGTTTTCTGCGTCGTGGATTCAAGGTTGGCCTTTGACCACTGATTCCGACATTTCGACATAATCCCACGTGTCATTATCCTTGATAATTGATAATAATAATAATAATAATAATAATAATAATAATAATAATAATAATAGGATGAAGACTACATAACAGTGAACTACATGGTCTTTATGGGAAGCCAGATATAATAAGAACAGTTAAGTCTCGTAGACTGCGATGGGCAGGACATGTTGCGCGTATGGGGAATGAAAGACGTGCATGGAAGCTTCTTGTAGGAAAGCCAGAGGGAAAACGCCCAGTTGGTAGACCAAGAATGAGGTGGGAGAACAACATTAACTATGATTTGAGGGAAGTAGATTATACAGGGAATGATTGGAAAGCATTAGCTCAGGATAGGGATGTATGGAGAGCTTATGTCCGCGCGGCCATGAACCTTCGGGTTCGATAGTGCCAGTGAGTTAGTTAGTTAATAGGATATACAGAGACTTAGATCTGCTGAAATGAGATACCATCGGAGGACTGCAGGATACACACTACTAGATCACAAAAAAAATGAAGACATCTTAGAATTATTACACATGGAACCTTTAGAAAACAAAATTTCTGATTATAAGTCAAGATGAATGCAACATGTTCATCAAATGGAAGATCACAGAATACCCAAACAAATGTTAAGATATCAACCTGCAGGAAGAAGAATACCAGGACGTCCACTCAAAAGACTTCTGGATGGTGTTTCTCTTGAGACCGAAACAGGTCAACAAATGACCTAAATTCGTGAATGTACTATGATGATGATGATGATAATAATAATAATAATAATTCCAGATAATTGAAATTAAATTAGTCTGTATTATATTATAATTTTGTTTGATAATGTAATAGCTTTGTAACACATATAGGCCTACGATGTAATTCCATATGGGATATTTTAGTATATGTTAAATTCCATATATAGAATAGAATATTAAGCAAGTCTTGGAAGCCAGTTTGAATGTATAGCAGTACATTGTCCTATAAAATAACGCACTGCCTTTCAGACAGTTCACAAACGAGATACAATCAATTTAGTTAATGTGCAAGAGGATTAGGTTAGTTGTGGTGGTTGTCCCACTTAATTAGATGGTCACTGCGATCGCATTCTCGTCTGGGAACGTAATCCGACAAACAGAAGCCAAATGGACACTCCTTTCCGTTCTCAGTTTTCAGTATGCACCAATAAATTAACTAACATTCTTGCTCTACTTTTATACAAGAAAACTGGTGACTTCAAGGCCTCCTGGACTATTTCGAAAATTTATAGATATATTGTTATTTAAATTTTAGACCTATATTATACTAAATAACTTACTGGCACTATAGAGTCTGTAGGTGCTTGGCCGCCGAACAGAAAATCTGCATACACTCCTATCCTTAGATAATATTTTCCAAACTTAAAAATTATTATTTTTTTTTGCAAATGCCCCAGGTTGTTTTTCGACATTCCTGGTATTCTCTCCTGGCGTGGCGTACTTGTAACCCACTTCTGAGGTTGGGGCGCCTGGAAGGCGGGGTTACGTTGCCCCGATGATATAATGGGCGATGATGATAATGGTGCGCCAGGAGAGTCCCTAATCCTAAGCTTAACCTAAGATGAATATGAATGATGATGATTGCGATGACCATATGATTTCGGGGACCGTTAGGGCCTTAAAGTTTTCCTGAAATTTGTCTTACAGGTGAGGAAAAACCCCGATAAAAACCTCACCCAGAAAAACTGTCCCGACCGGGGATCGAATCCGGGCCCACTGCGTGACAAGGCAGCACGCTACCCCGAGACCACAGCGGTGGATCTGTATAGATATATTGTTTTTTTTAAATTTTAGCTCTGTATACCGCGGTAGACTAGTGGTTATGCTCCTTGCCTCTTGTCCCGAGGGTCGCGGGTTCAAACCCGGCCGGGATCGAAGGATTTTTTAGGACGGAAATATCCAAGGAGCAAGTCCTCCGGGAGGGACTTTAAGCCGTGGGTCCCGAGTGTGAAGATTTTCAGGCTCGTAAAAGATCCTTAAGCCTGAATGAAAAGGCCTCTAAGCAAAATTTACCGAATTTTCCCGTCCTAGTACTGCCTTGGTTTCCTATATGTCAGTATGAGGCGGAACGCTGTCCACGGGCCACTCAAAAATGACATCTATACGAAAACAAGTGTAACTAAATTAGGATGGTTCAAATGCTTCCCTGTAGGGTGAGAGCGCCTAAATCTCTGTAAAGGGAAAACGTGGGCTTACAATACAATATAAAAATTATACTAAATAACTCACTGGCACTCCTGTCGGTACATGGCCGCCGAACAGAAAATCTGCATACACTCCTATCCATGGCTAGTATTTTCCAAACGTAATAATTATATACAAAACTGAAAACAAAATAAACAACATAATAAATAAATGTATAGAAGAAGGTGTATATAAATTGAGTGTACAATCTGTAACAAAATTTACATAGGAAGAACCAGCAGTTTTAATTTATATTTAAAGAAGCATTGTAGAAACTTTAAATATGCAGAAGATAAATCAAGTTACACAAAACATATAAAGAAAGATGGACCATCTTATGTGGGGTATAGACAATACTGTCACAATTTTGCATAAAGAATGGAACCTACAGTCAGATTCAACCCAGGAAGTTACTGTGTGTTTGGAATAGGGAACTAGGTTACCATTTTAACAGTATTTTCTTGAGAGAAATCCTTATATAAAACTGAAGATTGCAACACAGCAGGTACATAGTTGTAAGTTGTAGCCGTCCGACCCACCACCCTCATAAAGAAAAAAAAACAGTTACCACTTGTCACTGAGCTCTTGCGGACCTGTACTATCCTGTGTGAAAGTGTCGACTCTCATATTTACTACAAAACTAGTTTGCATGCCGTAAAATAAAAATGTTCTTTAAATGTATAGTACATAGATTTGGAAAAGGTACTGCTACCCTTCCCCCTCCTCCCCTCCCTAAACAAACAAATACCGTAGGGAGACACTGGCGTAGCCCATAAGATCTGTAGTAACTTCCTGGGTTGAATTAGAGTGTACCTAAGATAAACATTCAGGAGTTAGATATTTTAAAGGAAGTTGACAACAGTTTGATATCAAATAAGAAAGCACACCGTAAACTAAATCCTATCTACAAGACTATCACAAACTAGTCAGTAGCTTGATGATAGGCGGACAGTAACCAATCACCTTCTGCTGAGGATGGGACTGGTTCCTAAAGGCTTGCATTTTTATTCATTTTAATAATTGAGGAGATTGAAATAGGTACAATTTTATAATTTGACAAACGGTCCCCAGACATCATCTGGCCATCATTAACATATTCTTTAAGTTTAGGACTAAGGCCTCTCCTGGCGCATCATTACCAACATCGGTACTTATCATATATCATCTGTTAGAATCGTATGGAACTCACAGATAATTACACCGCCATCTGTTAGAATCGTATGGAACTCACAGATAATTATAACTCTTTGTTAAATAATAAACAAATAATTTGCAATAAATAAATAATGCGACTATAAATTTAGTTATAAACTACCCTAAGTCTCAAGTTAGATCAAACTGCACACAGTGTGCAAAATTTTATTAAAATCGGTTCAGTAGTTTAGGATTCCATTGCGGACAAACAACGTGACACGAAATTTTCATATATTAAGATAATACTTATACACCGCGTCACATTCAAACTTCCCACATTTTAATTAATCATAACTCTCAAAGTATGCGGAAGTATGAAATGAGGTTGGTATTAAAAGAAAGAGAAACTCAAAGAATTTTTGTTTTCATTCTTTTTCATTCATAGTGTTCTGCTCAAGAGCAGGTCTTTCACTGCAAACTCAGCATTCTCCACTCTTTCCTTAACACCTGAGTCTTTTACCGTGGAAAGACTTATCATGCCACGTTTGCAGCTTTACTAGGGATATATAGGTGTGGTAGCTTGCCGTTTCTTTCCACACCCCACTCTCTCTTTTACATCTTAAAATCTTAAAAAATGCCCCATTGACATGTAAACAAAGGTTACACCGGCGGATCATGTTCTGTCTAACACGGGCAAAACTCCAGGAGTATCGTTAATTGCTCCTGCTGCTGCTACTATTCGGGCAAACAGATCCTTTTCTGATGCAACAGGAGTTGTGTAAACATGGTTGCGCATCTTTCCCCACACAAAAAAATCCAAAGGGGTCATATCTGGGAATCGAGCAGGCCATGGTATAGGACCACCTCTGCTAATCAACTTTTCTGAAAATCGTTGGTTCAAGAATCGACGCACACGACTGAAATGGCCGGCGCCCCGTCATGTTGGAACTACATGCGTTGTATTGTAGGGAGCGGGACATCTTCCAGCAATTCTGGCAATGCTCTGGCGAGAAAATTGTAATAGTGCCTGCCATTTAATGGCCTAGGTAGGAGATATGTCCCAATTAAACAGTCCCCAACAACACCGGCCCACACATATCAGTGTATTCACTCCAGGTGTATCGCTCCATTAGTAAACAGATACAATTCACTACTACAGTTGTTGACAAAACAATTCCTACCATCAACAGCAGTTGCAGTTATGACAACTGAAGAGCGTTATACGCCCTCTACCGGTTTTAATAATACTCATAGGAAAAAATGGCATTAGGGAAAAATATTTTTTTTGGTGTCCCCTACAACCTCCCAGAGTTTGTCGGTTTAAATAATTTTCACCTTGTAGATCCAAGATATTTAAATCCTACAACACGTTTAATTATCATAAGTAATGCCACGAGTGATTTCCAAATTATCGATAAATTCACGACTCACGAAGTGAGGAGTGAATTTATCTAGAGAATTTTGAAATCAAGAGTGGCATTTGTTAGGACTATTTAACGAATAAAATTAAGCTGTTTACTCACAAATCATTATTTAACTATAGTTATTTTAAAATATCTATATATTTAATGTAAACGGCGATGTTTGAAAACAAATGAGAAACGATAGGTACGCTTCATCTGCTTCTTTTGTTTATCACTGCGACCAGATCATACTATTTATTGCCAAAGGAACGCAAATTGTAAAAATGCTCTCTAGTGGAGAAAAAATGAAACACATCAAACTGTATATTAATTCATTTCTGATGTCGTATGATGTAAATATGACAATTATATTTTTCTGGTTTGTTACCTGGGAAAAAATACATTTAAGAAAGTGCAAACAGTGGTTTCTTTTTTTGGTGGTATAATCAATTGCTACAAATGTTTTTATATTAACTCCCGCATGCGGCATGTGTTGACATTCATGCACTATATATACAATCTGGTAGCCATATTTCTCACAGGCTCAGTCACTGCAAAATAATGGTCACACCTGTTCAGAATATTAAAAAGGAGGAGCTTTCTTTAATATGGTAATTATAACACTGATAAATATTTCGTGAAACACGACTCTGATTGGTTGTAAACAGAAATCATTGAAACGTGATTGGTCATTGACTCCCATTTGTGGCATGAGTTAAATAGTCATATTATTTATTTGTAGGTCTTCTGAATTACTTTTAAATTAAAATACTTTATCGCATCAATGTAAGTTAATATAAATGAAAGAATAGCTGTTTTATGTTTTTATAGTTTAACATTATTTACACTGTATTTGAATTTTGGAAATGTTGGGGTGGACGTAATGACTTTATTGATTGACTGAGATTGTGTTGACATGAAACAAGTGACAACAACGATGTCAGCATAAAGACATCAACACTTAAGTTGGCAATAAAGTAGCAGTTAATCCAGAAACACGTTGAGAATGACTGTCACAAACTGGACTCTGATTCAATGTGCACGTGTCGGTTCACACATCAAGGACGTTTATATCTACAACACCATCTTCACTAGTAACTTACAGCTCACTTTCAAAATTTTGTAAAACAAAATTTCTTGTGACTAGTTTGGCTTATGATATTTTTGGCATTCTCTCCCGATCTTGAGCTGAATTGTAACCCAATGCTGAGGTTAGAGCGCTTGGAATGAGGAGTTACGTCACCTCGATGATATGATGGGTGATAAATAGCAACGAAGTATCAGAAAATGAGGGAAATTTTGAAGAATGGCTGAATTCAAGTACCTTACTTACTTACTCACTGGCACTATCGAACCCGTAGGTTCATGGCCGCGCGGACATAAGCTCTCCATAATCCCTTTCCTGAGCTAATGCTTTCCAATCATTCCCTGTACAATCTACTTCCCTCAAATCATAGTTAATGTTATTTTCCCACCTCATTCTTGGTCTACCAACTGGGCGTTTTCCCTCTGGCTTTCCTACAAGAAGCTTCCATGCAAGTCTTTCATTTCCCATACGCGCAACATGTCAAGTACCTAGGAACAATAATCACAAATAGGAATGAGATGCACAAAGAAATTAAACATAGTCTCAATTCTGGAAATACGTCCTATTATGCATTGCAGAGACTCTTGATGTCCCAACTCCTTAAAAAAATTATTAAGCTGAAAATATATAAAACTATTATTCTATCAGTTATATTATATGGGTGTGAAACATGGACTCTTACTTTAAGGGAGGAAATGAGATTAAAAGTATTTGAGAATTACGTTCTTACGTAAATGTTTGGACCAAAGAGAGATGGAAATACATGTGAATGGAGAAGACTACATAACAATGAACTACATGGTCTTCATATGAAGCCAGATATAATAAGGACAGTTAAGTCTCGTAGCCTGTGATGGACAGGGCATGTAGCACGATTGTGGAGTGAAAGACGTGCATGGAAGCTTCTTGTAGGAAAACTAGAGGGAAAACGCCCAGTTGGTAGACCAAGAATGAGGTGGGAGGAATAACATTAACTATGATTTAAGGGAAGTAAATTATACAGGGAATGATTGGTAAACATTAGCTCAGGATAGGGATGTATGGAGAGCTTATGTTCGCGCAGTCATGAACCTACGGTTTCGTTTGTGCCAGTGAGTTAGTTACATTATACTGAGCAACAAAAAATAAACTTTTTTTTTGTCTCAGAAAGAAAAATACGTGATTGTGATAGTATTTTCTCTCCTAAATTCAAATATGATATCGGGGTTTCTCCATCACTCAAGGTTTCCGAGAGAACAGGCATTTATAATTTCAAAATCTTTAATATTTTCTACATTCGTAACTACATAATATTCGAACATTCCGACTCACCTAGAAAGTAAGAAATGACGATTTTCTGCTATATTTCGCCTGTGGAGCATCCCTCTTGATGGTCCAACATTAATAGGTCAGCATATTAGGATTCCATTTGCCTTAATATCTCTTTTTCATAGCTGAAACCATTTGAGTTAGCTCATTTGGTTTTAGTTTACAATGGACAAATGGACGAAAAAACGTTTATTAAAAAATATTTATTTAAATCCATTAATTGAAATTGAAATAAAAAAACTGTGGGTGATGGATAAATTCCGGATACATATTTGAAAACACGATAAAAAACTGCATTAAGTACAACTATTGGTACTCATGAGACAAAAATCATGTTGACCAGTGTAATCGCAAATAGGAATGAGATACACAAAGAAATTAAACATAGGCTCAATTCCGGAAACGCGTGCTTTTATGCATTGCAGGGACTCTTGACGTCCCAACTCCTTTCAAAAAACATTAAACTGAAAATATATACAATTGTTATTCTACAAGTTAGATACTTTAAGGGAGGAAAGGAGATTACGAGTATTTGAGAATAAAGTTCTTAGGAAAAATTTTGGACCAAAGATGAACAGACAGGTTAGTGGAGAAGTCTACATAACGCTAAAATACATGGTCTTTATAGGAAACCAGATATAATAAGAAGAGTTAAGTCTCGTAGACTGCGATGGGCAGGACATGTGGTACGAATGGTGAGTGAAAGACATGCATTAAAGCTTCTTGTAGGAAAACCAGAGGGAAGGCGCCCAGTAGGTAGATCAAAAATGAGGTGGGAGAATAACATTAACTATGATTTAAGGGAAGTAGATTATACAGGGAATGATTGGATAACATTAGGTCGGGATAGGGATGTATGGAGAGCTTATGTCCGCGCCGCCATGAACCTGCCGTTTTGTTACTGCCAGTGAGTTAGTTAGTTATATTATTTATTTCGTTTTATGTACTGGCCCGCGAGTTTTTCTTCACTCTGTGTTTTTCGAAGAGGAACTACAGTAAAAGCTGTCTTAGCCGTAACCTTTATAAGAAGGAAACCTGTAGAGACGGAAAAAAATCTCCAGAACGGTACGATTTTATATGTAAAATCGTTCTGTATAAGCCGGAAACCTTCATAACGCGGAAACGGAATGGTTTTTAAAGTACCAATACTTAATTTTTATATCAGTAAGACGGACAATTATTCTTAAGCACGTTCTAATTACAGTATTAATGACCACACGTGAAAATTCTGCATATGACGCTTTCTGCACTATATCGTTTTACCGTTTTGTGTTACCATTGTATTGCGGGGATACCCTTGCTTATGTGTGACAGCGGGGAATCCCTCGCTTTTCCTTGCCTGCTTACGTTACCTGCGAGGGAGTTGGGAAACTCTTCAGTCTTCCTGCAGTTGAGTTCCTTCTCGCTTTTGTGTAATAAAGTTGTTTTGTATTGCCGTACAAACTGAGCTGTGTTACATACACTATTTTGTCTGTATTTCAGTTCAATACGTTATGCCTTTAAAGCGTGCATGTAAAACCCTTACACTGCGTGAGAAAATTCAAGCTTGTAATTTGGGAACCCTTTATAAGAAGGAAAACTGCCAAGACGAAAATATATTTAAGGAACCGTCATGTTCCTTCATAGACAGGTTTTACTGTACTATAGGGTGTCCCAATAAGAACGCCGGATTTGAATGGACAGCTATTTTTTTACTACGAGGTTGACAGCTCTCTACCTACACTTTTTGTTTTCTATATTTGTTGTAATTACTGGATGTGGAGTGTTATACTGCTGAACAATGAGTTTTAATTGTGAAAACTCATTACCAGAATGGTGTGTGTTATGCTCAAACTGTTCCAAGGCTTCGTGCTCTTAGGCGCAGAGGTGACCAAGGTCATGT